>VXBQ01014398.1:864142-965992 GCA_013400175.1 Phainopepla nitens | reverse complement strand
GGCCCGCCGGGAAACACAGGCGGCACCGGCCGGGGAGGGGATCCCACCGACCCGACCGGGAAACACAGGCGGCACCGGCAGGGGATGGGATCCCACCGACCCGGCCGGGAAAGGGTCGGGAGTCACTGCCAAGAGCTGGGGTCCCCCCGCGAGAGGGGTCGTTCTCCTCCTCTGTCAGCCCTGCGGGAGATGCGGCGACCGGAATGCCCTGCAGAGTTACGTGAAATAGGTGCCTCGAGCGGCTGTTCTGGTTTTCATCCTTTCGGCTTTTTTTTTTTCCCCTTCTCTTTTTCTTTTTTTCTTTTTTTCTTTTTCCAGAACCGAAAATTGCCGTCAAATCAATCCCAATTATTTTCACTATTTCCTACGCGAGAAAGCTGTCGCCTCAGCTTGGGGCAGTAAATATGCTTAGGTGAATTTTGCTGGAGCCAGAGTCTGGTTTAAGTCAACATTATTTAAACATGTAACAGCATTAATATGCGATGGTGTGGGGAAAGGCCAGCACCTCGCTCAGGCTCAGCTGTTTAGAAAGTAAATGTAAGAAAGTTACCTCCAATGCTGCCAAATCTGAGGCCAAACCTTCTACTTCATTTGGAGAGAAGCGACCTCATTCCATACCAGGGAAGCTTCAAAGGCAGACCTATGGACAAATGAAAGGAGCATAATAGAAAAGGTGGGATTATTGAGCTGTTTGTATCACCACCCATTGCTGTCCTTAATATCAGAACAAGGAAGTGGTATGTTGGAATGAAAAATGCAAATATTTGCCTACCAGGATTAAGGAAATATCTATATGGCTCCAAGAGGACAGCTCAAAGGAGTACGTTAAGCCAGTGAAAATCAGCATAGACAGAGCATGGATCAGAAGGAATAATTCAAACATGGAGCACATCTACTTTGGTATTTATCAGAACTAGGAAAAGAATGTGAATTTTTGGGACTATGATGCACAAAAGGTATTCAATGGCTGTGCCAGAAGCATGGCTCTATAGAGGACTATAGCTGTAGAAACAGACTGTCTGTAGTACTTTTGTTTATTTATTTTGCTCCTTGGCATGGTTTAGTTTTGCTTGCCAAGATGAGGAATCAAACACAGCAAGACTTTAGCATCACAGGGAATACATTTCTGCACAAAGAGGAAAATAAAGTATATGGCTGAAGAGCAAAGAGATGATATGCCAGAAGAGGGGGATGTTATCCTTCCCCTTTACTCAGCACTGATCAAGCCACACCTGGAGGGCTGAGTCCAGTTCTGGGCTTCCCAGTACAAGAGAGATATGGACATACTGGAAAGAGCCCATCAAATGGCCACTAAGATTTAGAGACTAGAGCACCTCTCCTATGAGGAGACACAGAGAGCTAGGACTGCTCAGCCCAAAGAAGAGAAGGCTCAGAGACATCTTGCCAATTAATAAAAATATCTGAAAAGAGAGGGTACAAGGAGGACAAAGCCAGTCTCTTTTCAGTGGAATCCAGTGACAGGAACAGAGGTAGGGGAAAGAAACTGAAATATAGGAGGTTCCCTCTGAACATCAGGGAAGAAATGTTCACTGTGGAAGTGACTGAACACTGGCAGAGGTTGTCTGTGGAGGCTTCTCCACCCTTGAAGGTACTCCATAGCTGTCTACATGGTCCTAGCAATCTGGCAGTCGGTAGCCATGCTTGAGCAGAGGAGTTGGACTAGTGACCTCCAGAGGTGCCTGCCAACCTCAACAATGTGTGATTATGTTGCAAAACCAATCACACCACCCCCCTCAATTAAAAAAACCAAAACCACAAAACAACCAAACCCAACCCCAAAGCATCTACCCATTTTAATGGGTCTATCAGCAAAGCTGCCTTATATCATCGAAATAAGTAAGTACATATTCTGCGCCAGCTGAAGGTAATACAACCCTTTTGGTTTTTTTCTAATCTGCTTTGGGCAGTCTGCCATTACTTGTAGGCAGCTTCATGAATGTCTTTAATCAACCTCAGCTTGTCTGCAAGGATTTCAGGGTGTCTCTCGTTGCTGATCCTCCTGGGGAGCTGTACAAGGTGGTTGTCCCTGGCTGCTGCAGAGCAGCACCTCTGACCAGCACAGCCTGAAACGGCAGGGAGGTGGCTGGGCAGGCGTGCAACCACCAGGGCTGCAAACTTCAAACCAGTAAATTCTGGAAATAATTAACAGGCAGTGCCAGCCAACAAGCGCAGCCGTTGTGGCGCTTCCTTTGGAGAGCACATTAATGGATTTAACAGCAAGTGAATTGCACCATGTACAGTTTTCCAGGGCTTTTAAAGAAGAAATCCCTAAAGCTTAGTCTGCTAGCAATATAATCTCAAAGTAGCAAAGGCATTCTCATAGAGAGTGGGAGAGCCTTCCCCAAACATATACAAATGCCAAACACGAAGTACTAGCAGCTTTTGGAAATGATGTACCAAGAAAAGCCAGGAATTCAGTTTCACAGTTTGCCTCCCCAGGCTCTGTGCACTTTGCAGCAAGTTTGCGCCTTGGGGTTTGATTTGAGTTTCTGTTTTGTCTTGCTTTACAACAGAAATAACAATTCTTAATTGTTATTAATTGTCCATTACATAGTATTAGAATATGCTGGCATTCTAATTAACTTTTAAAATTCAGTCCAGAATACTTAGGCAAGTAACTTAATAGGATTCACAACACACACACTACAGACTCGAAAGGAGATCATTCCTTCCATTCCAGTATAATGCAGGCTATAATTTTCTTCCTATGCAGTTTAAAGAAAATATGGTAATCTGCCTACTTATTTCTTACAAACCAATCACAAAGTTTAACATTCTGCTGCTAATGTACTTGGCATCAGGTAGAGAAGTGCCATTATCCCCAGCAGGCAAGTCAGGAAATAGAGACAGAGAAGCTGAAATTAAATTCACAAAGGAAGCGTGTGGCAAAGCAGGGAATTTGGACTCCATGTCTCCAGACCAGCATTTTAATTACAAAATTAACGTGTTGGTTTTTTTTTTTTTAAACTCTCATCTCTCCCTTTAAGACCAGAGTAAAATGCAGTTTTAAGTAGGCATATGCTTTTGATGTTCTGTTTCCAGACTAGTTTACATTTTCCATCACTGCTGAAATACCAAACTTACTGTAGTGCAGCTGGCAGTGGCACTTTAGTGACACGGACTCAGCAATGCCAGGTTAACAGTTGGACTCTTTGAGGTCTTCTTCAACCTAAATGATTCTGTCACTCTGAAATGATAGCACATAGTCTTTAACTATTCAGAGATAAATGCATGATCAGCTTTGTTGCCATTGAACAAGGCCATTATTGTAGGCCTGGGGAAGAAGTGAGAAAAGGAAGGGTTATTGGGGACAGGTGAGAAGGCAGCTGCTTGGACAGGCAGCTTGCCTGTCTCTAATCACAATAGCTTTTCTGCATTTTCTGAAAATCCTCTTCCTGCAAGAAAGATATCCACTGTCCCCTGACCAGTGCAATCAACTGGTTTAACCAGTTTGCAAGAGAAAGGCTGGTGGGTAGTCAGGGCTGTTTCGGGTTTTTATCACCACCATCTGCTTTTCTCCCTGTTCCAGAGGCTGTAGCCCTCTGCCTCTGGAGCAGAGGGACCACCCATCTGTCCCCTTGCAGAGGTGGGCAGCTTCACCTGGACTGCTACAGATGCAGGTTTAAGTCAGTGCTGTGACTAGATGTGAGAGGAACATTAACTAGTCTGTAGAAATATGTGGATGCTAAAGCCAAAATGATATGACTGGCCTTCTCCCTTGGGCAAGAGTAATGCTGAGCATCAGCAACTTAACTCCACAAAGGAGACTAATAACAGCAAAACAGTATTTGGATAAAAGCCTTTTTCTGGAGCTCTATAATGCTTTCTATGCTTTTTATTTTCGAGATGCTCTGCATGCTGCAAAGGGCAAGAGAGCCAGGAGCTAATACGTACCTCCCCTCCGGAAACAGTCTGAGTGTCCTCAGAGCAAGCTTCGATTTTCAGGCAATGAAACAACAAACCCCACTTAAATCCTATGCTCATATACAGCTGCTATCCAATGTCTATCAATTTAAAACACTTTCAAAGCCTGCTGTGGGAGGACTTGGACTGTGCCGATGCCCAAAAGAGCACACTGTTTTTGACACTGATTACATTTACCTTGGGTTCTTAAGAAGCCTTTAGACATTCAACTGACAGCAAAAAGAAATGATTTGCCAATACCAAGGCATACTGATCTGTTGTAGCAGTAACTGATGCTCATTTCCATACTTCTTTTACTATTCTCAGTCTTCACTATTCAATCCAGCCTGAATCCTCAGAATAAGCCTGAGAAACACAAGACAGGATGGAAAGGAAGCAAGCTCCTGAATCTAAGATGCATCTTCTCATTCTTTCACAACCATACAACAAATTTAAATCAAATTAATTTAAAAAGTACTCAGATTATTATTTCCCTTCCCCATAGCATATATACATTTATGTGAAAGCTGTTAGAAAGTTGACTGGAAGTATCAGGTTCTCTTTTTAGACCCTTATATCCACTTATTATGCCTTCTTTTCATGGCTTATGATCCCCTCTCTGACCACGTATTTGTGTAATAAGCATGGTCTAAGAAAAATGGTTGGCAAGAAAATAAACACACTAAAGTCTTGCTTAAATCAAACCAAGCCCCTCTTCATCCACTGAGCATGTAATCCTTGCACTAGGACAACTATGCAGATAAAGAAAAAATATCACAGCATTTTAGGGAAGAGGTAATTCTGTCCATTTCAAAGTCCAGTGCAATTAGAAACGCATGCTGATTTATAAGGTAGTTAGTACTCAAACACACTAAGTGCAATCCTGCTAGTAAGGCCATTAAACAGCTTCTGCAACCTTCCTCTCCTTCATGTCTAATATTGTCAGATGGCTGGTGACAATCTAGTAACGCAGTTGAAGTCATTTAAATGAGCTTTTTTCTAAAATATTTTTTTTCTGAAAAAACCCTAAACCAAACCAATTTCTTTTCTGTTCATTCAGAAGAATCCATTGCTGCAGTTGTCTTCCAAAGTAGAGGCTGTGGATACTATACCAGATCCATAAAATCTCTTCAATATAATGGTAGACAGTCCTTGTTTTCTACCTTGCACCTGAGTAGCATTTTCTCAGGTAAGAACAGGCATTCAGGGAAAAAAAAAAAAAGGCACTCTGTTGAGCAAAGGTGAATTTTATTGAAGTGATGGCCACAAGAAAAGGCCATCAAAGACATTATTTCCAAACAAAATACTTATCTATCCAGACTAGCAATTCTGAAATTACTGCAACAAATATCTTTTTTCTCTCTTCATACATTTGGTTTCTCAGCTTGTGAGTGGTGACTGCTATTTGCAAGGCTTCTAAGGGAGATGTCTTCACAGTACCAACAACAGCAGAACTAACAGGTGGTTTAGGAAGTATTGATGCACTGGGTGAAGCCAAGGCATAAGCCAAATGAAGCATGTATGTTCAAGCTGCCTTCAAAGTCACTTAGTACAAACTAAGGAGAGATTTTAGGCATTCCTCCACAACTTCATGACATACCACCCCTTATCACAGCAAAATGATGGTGGAGATAGACAAAGGAGGATTTAAATTTAGAAAATAATCTAACCCTATATCCTCACAGTTATACTTTGGGGAAGGAGGGTCATGAAAGAAAAAAGCAACTTTACTCTCTTGTGTATAATTTCTAACTCGGTTCCCTTTGGCCATCCTGAACCCCAGATTCAATTGGCCACATCTACACAACAGCCTGACGAGCTGTGATCTTCCTGTCCCTTCAGCTGGAGCACTTTTTGCTTGCACAGATGAGTCTCCCTTTTGGGTAAAGGAAAAATGAATGACATATAACCCCTCTCTAAGTCAGCATTAGGTAGCTAAAAATTCAGTCAGTGCACATGCAGGTTTGGGAACATTGAATCACTCCCATTTTTGTTAGATCATTGCTATATAATCTGCATAGTGACAACAGAGTCATTACTATTACTATTATTATTATTATAATATTATTATTATTATGCCCTCCTTATGCTTGGGCCAAAGGCAGGCTGTTAAAAGAGAAAAATTTGTCCTAAGCTTAAAAACATTTTGGGCAAAGGCGACATTTTCCGTGAAACATTCTAATAAATGTGGCACTGTAAAGAAAACAAAGAACCAGAAAGCAAAGTCAGCACAGTGCTCTTCCAAAAAAGGGCACCACAGTATATCAAGAAGCAGCAGTACTAGTTAAAACTTTGAACTGCTTTTTGAAAGCAAATCACACCTACAATGCTGTACATTACAAATGCAAATATATGACATATAAAAAGTTCTCTATGCAAAATAATCCTGTTTCTAGTTCACATTCTTCTATGCCATTTACTCAAGTGTCTGTAAATGTTGATATATTTGCTTATAGTCAGTTTATTGCCACATGGATAAGTTCTGGCAATCTTAGCAACAGAAAACAGTTTAGTAACAGTTATTAAAATATTTTTAATTAAGATATTGATCTTTCATTGTAAAAAAAATATATTAATGCAAGTTGTTCACTACATTCATGAGTACGGTACTCAAGTTTTACTAAAAACAGTGAGCATGCAACTTAGACTTGAAAGAAGTCAATAAGCAACTGGTATTTCATACACCCAGTGATATATGTTACTTGCATACCTTTATTCACAGCTTACAATGTTAAATAATTTATAGTTCTGAAATATGTGCATTTTAAGAGGAACTTGTCACAGCTCTTTAGCAATAGTGGAGACTGAATCAGGTCAGCTGCAAGTGGAGTGTGAACTAAGTGAGACAAAGCCATACCCTTCTACTCATGTGCTTCCACTGTTAAGAACACAGCAGGAGGATGATTAGCACTTACTTTTATACATATTTCAAAATATGTATTTTGAAATATACAAATATACATATTTCAAAATCTCTCCTGTTGCTGTGTTTTGGCATTCTTTTGAGTGACATTAACCAAATCCAGCTGAATAAGGAGTTTGAATCCAACATCTGAGATCTGGTTCAAATTGTGAATGCTGAAGAGAATGTAAATCATTCCAAAGGCAAATGCAAGAAAGCCTAAACACAGCCTCCCGTTTGCTACCTACAGAAAAGACTCGCCCCTCACTGTTGATCAGTTCTATGTTCTCAAAGTCCAGACAGAATTCTCTCCCCAGTAGCATAAACCATAAAGCTTCCAGTTAAAATACATATTAGAGGGAAGTAAATAGAAGTGCCTGAGACAGTGCAAAGGAATTAAAATACCTAAATAAAGCCCACTGGTTTTATTGACTGTGTACTGAAATATATACAACAAGCAAAAAATTAAACCAAAAGCAAACTTACTGAACAGTTTATTCTAAGCAAGTTGCCATTCTGCTGTCCATATGTTCAGATTAATCTCACCCTGAAATAAGGCAATATTAAAGGAACAAGCATAATTTCCTCAGAGCCTGAGCTAAGGTACATAGAAAAGGAAGAACCCTATTTAGTATTTGTAAGTGTACCAGGGTGTTTTACTCTCTGTAAAACAACATAGAGAACATGAAAATATGAGTGAAAAAGACAGAAAGACCCTGGTTTAAATAAAAACAGGATTCAAACACACGTGTATGCTTTTTAAAACCTTACAAATAAATTAAGATTGTGAAAGGCATTATGGACTGTAAAGGAGAGACGACAACCGAAGGTAAGAAAGGTGCTGTGTTGATAACAGAAGCAGAGATGGTAGAAATTTATTTTTCTTGGAAAAAACCTATAACATTCTGTTGAGTAACCTGGAACAGAGATCATTTCATGTGTGCAAAAGATCTGTGCAAACAATGTGCACACACACAGGTAAGTGAGAGAATAAGATCTTCAATCATTAGAACATTTAAAAGATGCATCTATTGACAAAAGCTTCATTCTCTTCTCTCAGAAGGTAATGTTAGGAGTCTGACCTGTGGGCTCAGATTCTTTCTTTAGTGTCTTCACTATGACTAAGTCAGTATGAGTAGTCTTGTCATCCAATTACAGACATTACAGTAATGGAACATTTCTTCTTTTTCACAAACTTCCAACCTCAGATTAAAAAGCCCTAGCTTAAGCCCTTTCTCACAAAGCTTCAGCTCACTTAGGACCTCTGAGTCTTGGAGTACTATCCTAAGGCTTCCATAGATGCCATTGATCTCTACCTACAGTACCACGCCCAAATGCAACAAGCACTGTATTTCATACAGATTTTTGCATCCCCTACATTTTGTGAACTGTTGCCTTCATGTTCTGCAAAAGCAAAATAATTTAAGAAAGACTTCATTCAACTTTAAAGCAGAAAATGCCCTGTTTCTTAATTATCTTACATTTTGTAGCCATCACAAAAGAGGAAATAATTTTAAATTTCTTAAATTTGCAGAGAGTAACACTAACCCTACAGATTAGCTAGCTGATAGTGATATGTGAAAGCAACTGTAAACACTTTTAAATGCTTTAAATCTAAACTCTAGTTATTCCAGTTAATATATCAGGTCAAACTTTTAAACTGATATCAAAAGAGTATCACAGGTTGACAAATTCTGTTTCCAAGCTATTTGCAATTAATTTGTCACTTCTCATAGTTCTTATTATCAGCTTTAACATCTACAAGAAAAATAGTTCACTGCTGCCAGAGCATAACATAGGACCATCTTTCAGAGATACTGCAGGCTTCTTTCTTAATAGAGCCTAAAAAGCTGAAAATAACACACAAAAATAAAACCCTGTAGTTCAATGCTACAACACCAAGAGATCTACAGTAAGATTTCTCAGGTTTGTAGTTGTGGAATGTTTTTAAAGATTCAGTGTTTCCACTGATTTATCGAAGTCCTGACCAGCTGTGGAGGTATGAAGCCCACCCAGAAGGCCGTGAGGTACTCTCTTCTTCACCTGAAGGAGGAAGAAAAAACATACTTTATATTATGCTACACATTTATTATGTTAGACATTGCATCATTTGTTTACATAACCTTACCCCCACTCCTTCCCTTCATCCTTTTTCAATGCTGTCCTCAAGCTTGCTGAAAAAGGAACTCACTCTTGGGCTGCATAGATCATACCACCAAGCCCACTCTAATTTGGGTACTTAAGAATGTCTGAGAAGGGCAGTTTATCACCATTCCCCACAAAAATCCAATCAATCTTCATTAGAGAGCCAGAGCAATATCAACATGCTACGAACTTGAGTTACCTCTTATTTTTCCAAATGCACAGCCAATCACGGAATGCAATACTTGAACACTTCCCTTTTTAATGTGATTTTGTTCACAAGTTTTAAGTTCTTATATGTGCATGTGTTGCATACTGCTTATATTAATTCTAAGATGAAGTATAGGTCAGTTGCTAATGAAGTACAAGGAGCTACAGTTACTGTCATTGAGAAATGACAAACATCAGAAACAGAACACTATTGTACACAGAAATCCTGTGTCATTTTCTTGCACTTGCCTAACTCTTTTTATGTCCTTCCCTAGTTCCTTTATTTCTTCAAAAAAGAGCATATTTTAAGATATCTTTAAATGCATTATATTGAAACTAATATTAGATCTGCAGTACTGCCTTGAGAGGACCACTTTAGTAATCTGTTTAGAACATCTGCAAAGAAAATAATTCAATTATATAAACCTCTGTTTTGACAAAATTTTTTTTAACTCTACTCAAAACATGAACACATTAAATTTTTCACCTTACCACTGTCTTCCTAGAATGTGAATGTTTCAGAAGAAATTATATTTTATGTCAATTTTATGGTAATTGTTCTGCTTACTGAAAAATGAATAGTAACTTCCCAACAAAGAAAATGATTTTATGACTAGTTGACTGGCAATATGATACCAAGTTTTGTTTTTTCTCAAATGTCTACACTACAGACAGCACAGAACCATCCTTTTCCTTTTTCACTTTTCCTTTTTTGTGACAATATTCTGGGCACCACCTACCTTGGGCAATTGCAACAAGCTTCCCCTTCTCTTCAGGGCTGAGCTGCAACATGGTGTCTATTACTGGGAGCAGCCGTTCCTTCTCGCTTCCTGATTTCAGAAATATGAACTGCAACAGAACATTCTTCAAGTATTCTAGATTAGCCACAGACTTTTCTCTCTCTTGATTTCTTTCCAATCTTCTTATTTCACTCTTAAGAAGCTGCAGATGAGGGAAAAAAATATGTAATGCTACTTGCTTCATTTAACGAGGAATTGAACAAAGGTCTTTTGAAGAGCTAAAAAATGAATTGCATAACTTGCTTAAAAAAGAACAATGCATGTTCAGGAACATATTCAGGACAAAAATCCAGTGAAAAGTATATATGTGATAATGTAAGAAATAACTTATTATTCATTAAAAATAACCTTTTTTGATAAAATTTGTGCAGTATAGAGGTATAACCTCAGTGATAAAGGAGTTGAACAGTTGAACAGTTAAATAATTCAGAAATCTGATGATACTCATTTAAAAGCATTTTAGAAAAAAAGCTTAGTACATTTAGAAATGTCTTCAGAAAGCTCACTCATACAATTAGTTCATGTGTCCTCTTTTAATTTAAGACAGCTAGAATAGATTACAGAAAGAGAAACCAGACAATGATTCCCTGGGCACTTACTGCTTTTATCTAAGTGAAAATAGTATAGACCCTTTACTAAACATTAAACTTCCAAACTCCTGAGGTTTTTTCGTAGAAGCTTTTACTCCACACTCCTCCCTCCCTCCTCCCATGCCTACCCAACTAGAAACTGTGGTGAAAAAAAACCCAAAAAACTGAAGTAGACTCTGGAAGCACTAATTAGACCTGTGGAATAAAAGCCCCTCCCAAATTAAGTTTTACATCACCAAAATTTTCTAGACTGGGATTTTCTGAAAGATATTTAGTCTAAGAAACAGACCATGGAAATTAGAGCTATCCTCACATCTCTTGTGTGTCTGCTAACCTTTATTTGTTCCATTAGGATTGCATTGGTTGCTTCTGATTCACGAAGCAATTCATTCAAATGATCAGCACTCTTAGTTGTTGTGTTTAGTTTCTGAATCAGTTCATCCTTGGTGAGATCTGCTTGCCACTGAGGTGTTTCTGCAATTAATTGGAAAAGAAAACTAAGAGAAGGAGAAAGCACTTGCAACTACTTCATACTAACTTAACATCAGGATTTGATTAATGTAGTTTCTTATGAACAGAATTTATGCAAAGTCAGAGTGCAGAATTAACAGGCATCAATGCTGCTGCTGCATGCCTATTTTCTCATCTGTTTTTGTTTCTATATTAGAAGGGGGCTGGCAAAACAGTTCTAGAGTACCTCAAGATACCTGGCTTGAAGTTACTCCTTGCTTCCTACCCATAAATGGAGATTTTCAAGTTATCTATGAAGTGTTCAGTGGACTTTTAAAACAGGATTATATGTCACCATGTATTTTTCTGTTTTTTGGGGACTCCTAAAACATTCTTTTTCATGCTGGATTTCACTTTCCTAGAAAAAAATCCTATGAATGAAGTACTGTTCTAATAAGCATCATTATGATGAACAGAAATTTTATCCTTTCATTAACTGGGTTAAATCAGCATTTAATTGTCCCTAGTAGAGACTCATTGAGAATACTAAAATTTGTGTAACTATTCACTGACTTGCTCACCCAGTCTTTTCCCTTTAAAGGCTCAGAAATATGACATCTTTAAATCACTAAAACCTGTAGGAATGTCCTACTGTTAGTCCTTACTCAATAACAAAAACTACAAAAGCTCATGACAGTGTAAACTCAGTGACACTTGACTAGACTCGTGTCTTATGACTCATGCACCTAAAAGCATGAAAACACAATGCTCTAAAATATTTTGAGGGCACAAACTATTGCAACCTATGTAGGCAAGCACTTCTGAAAGCCACATTCTACCTACCAGGCTTTGCTTCTGATGAGTTCAGAAGTTGCTCCAAGGACTGAACATAGGTGCTGGCTGAAGAGACAGACTCTGTGTCTGTTGTTTCCATTCCTTCTCCCTCTTCCCTAGCCACAGTGTGCACATCAAGGACAGGAAGGTCAGCGTTCCGCCGTTCCCTCAAGCTCTTCGTTGCCGGATTTGAAACAGCTGGACCTGAAAGACACTTACTGATGTTCACATCAGAATGAAATTGGGAGGGCTGTTTCCTAGGTGTGACTGTCTCAGGTACATAAAATAGTCTACAAAACGCAGGGGAAGGTGAAGCAAAAAGAGACAGTCGGACATACACATAACATTTATAATAGTAAAATCCAGCCTTTCACCTCCAATCAAAGTCTGGTTCTAAACCCAAACCTGATTGGCAATTTTTATTTCAGTGACTGTGAGACCTTCATGCACATCTCCCTGAAGATGTCTTTTAGCTATGGTAAGAGTAACAAATACCTTTAATGCAAAACAGAATTTGCTTTTGTTTCAACCAGTCCTGTGGGAGGTGTAAATTCTTCTGTTTTACTCCTGTGTGCATGATCCTTCTACTTCAGTAATAACAGAGCAACTTCTTAAAATGTAACTGCTGCTTAGCTAATATCCAACTACATCCTGATTAGTAACTTTGCAGTTACAAAAACAGCACTTGAGATTGAAGACAGTGAAATCTTAAATTGGAAGAAGGATTAAATAGAAAGTATAATAAGTAGCATGTATACAAATTACAAAAATTCTTAAAACAGCTTCCAATATACTTTGCTTTAGCTTTACACTTCATACTTGAGGCAGATGTCCAACAATCTGATAAGAACACCATCAAATATTTACAAAGTAATTTCCCTCCACCTGTCTGACAATGAAGATACTGCAGAATAGGTATCAGTGATGCAGATTCTAGAACAGAACAGCTCCAGTTGGAAGTGGCTTACAAGTATCTAGTCCGCCTGCCTGACGACTTCAAGGCCGATCAAAAGTTAAAACATTATCAAGGGCATTATCAAAATGCCTCTGAAAACTCTGAGAGGTTTGGGGCATCTATCACTTCAATGGGAAGACTGTTCCAGAGTATGACCACCCTTGCAGGAAGAAAATGCTTCCTAATGTCCAGTCTGAACCTCCCCATGGCAGCTCTGAACCAATCCCACATGTTCTATAACTGAATACCAGGCAGAAGAGCTCAGCACTTCCCTCCTCACTTCCCCCACTCAGGAATCTTTAAGACAGCAATGATGTTGCCCTCAGCCTGCTTTCCTCCAAATTAGACCAACCCAGAGCCCTCAGCTGCTCCTCACAGGACAGTCCTTCTAGCCCTTCCACCACCTTTGTTGCCCTCCTCTGGATGTATTCAAGGACTTTAGAATTCTGAAGTGACAGTAAATAATAACAAAGAGGCACTCCTGACTTGGTATCTGTGGACTGATACAGCGTGCTGCTGATTTTCCATAAAAAGTTGCTGGCAATTTTACAGAAACAAACTCTGTAAGTACATTTTAGCTTCAGGTACACAAATCTGTAACTAACCCATAAAAACCTGGTATTCTGGCTGGAAGTTACCTCTAGCGCTTGGTTCACTCTTGAGTTGGAAGAGCTGAGCTTCTACTCTGGAGAGTTGCTGCTGAAGTGTCTCTACTGTCTTCCTGTGCTCTTCTTGCAGGTTCCTGACCTGATCTCTGAAATTGTTCCGGAGAGCTTCATTCTGGGCTGTCAGCTGACTCAACGCCTGGGCGTGCTCTGTTTTGATGACCATGTTCTCAGACTGTATTGTGCAGAGTCTGAAAACAGTGCATGCACAAACAGTAAGACACAAGCAGCAAAACATTCTAAGTTTTACACTTCAAAACTTCTACAGCTTGAGGCAGTTTTCAATTTTCACGTGTATGATTATCTTAGAATGACTATGTGCATAACTTTTTTCATTTAAAGTCCTCTTTTCACAACGAAAATCTGAGACTGAAAAAGTTACACATTACATACTATATGAATGCACTGTGCTATATAAAAAACTTCAGACATCTTTGGATAAATAAATAAAGTCACAAGCAATTAAATGCATTAATGGAAAAACTAAGCCCAGGACTTACCCTTATAAGCATATAGACTTAAACAGAGCCAGAGCAGAAAAGACCAGTGTTTAGGTATAAAGGGAACCTACTGTGAAATGGGTTGTTTCCAGAAAAATGCAGACCATAATTTGGTTGACTACAGTGAATCATTATGTAGCTATCAGGAACAGACAAAACTGTACAAAGACAGTGACAAGAAGTCAACAGTTCCTAGTGTCAATCTGTAATTTCTAATTAATACTTCATGTGAACTTCTTTGTTCCCTAAATGGAGAAGACAAGACAACAAGAGAGTCTTTTTGAGGAGCTCAAGTATTAGGATACTTGTGATTTTACAAGAAGTGTTACAAATTAAACAGATCCCTTTCATTTTGAAAGAAACAGCAAATTAAGCCTATGGCAAGCACAAACTTAAAATACAGTACTTTCTGTAAGAAAGGCACTTGGTGGACAAGAACTGGGTATTTTGTCAGTGAACTTGTTTGCTTTGCATATAGCTACCTTACTTTTTTTAACAGGAAACATCCATAAAATTTAGTAGAGAGGTACAACACAAATGTGGTACTGGGCATTAGACTTAAAAATAGACAATGTGCTTAAAAAATGTGAATTTTTAGATCTGATAGTTAAGAGGTAGAAAGCTTGCAGAAATCTCAAATTCCCTGATCAGTTACTATTTCATTGTCACTGTGGAAAGTTCTGATGGCTTGTGAAAAATAGCAAACAATCCTTTTAAAAATTCCTTTAACTTTCTCAATAACATGCTCTTTCTTTGTGAAGTACAGTTATAGGCTTCTACATGCTAAGATCTTAAAATTCAAACAAAATAAAATATCCACATCTATTCATCAGCAGACCATACTTTTCACGGAGTTCTGCTTCTTTTGCAACAGTCTCTTGCAGCATCTTATTGTGTCTTTCCAGCAGGGTGTCGTGTTCAGACTGCAATGCCTGGAGGTCAGATGCATTAATCTGTGAGTTATGCTGAGCATCTTGCAGCTTAACTTTAAGTTGGTCTATCACCATTTCCAACTGTTCCCTGCAAGTGGAAGAAAAAGGAATACACAACATGCATTTAAAATAATTACATTACTTCAGAACTTCCACCACCTTTGTACATTTGGATAGCTGATCCAATTTGTGTATTTATTAATAAATCAACAGAGCACTAAGACCAAAATAATCTTAGAATGTGGCTGCAGCAGAAACAATCAGATCCTGTTTCAACATACATACAAACAGGTTTGCCACATCCCATCTGAACTGGTGGGAATGTTACTATTGGGGTAGGAAGCATGTCTGATAGCACTTTCTACTTCAAGGAAAAACAAGACAGAAAGAAAATAATGTATGGGATTCAGATGGGAGAAAAAATTTCTTCTTAAAAGTGGTGAGGCCTTTTTTTGTTTAGTAAGTGCACATCAGTTCAATAAGACCAAATCAAATATAGGGGACAAATGGTTGGAGTAGATTTTGAGCAAATTACTAGAAAGCAACATCAAGTCCATAACAGATAAACTCTGTTGGTCAGAAACAATTCAAAATCAGAAATACCAGGAAGAAAAAAATCTTAAGTCACACACATTCTATTTCTTTACTGATTTCTGTGTTTATATATGCAGACACCTCCATTATTTCATGAACTGTCTATCTCACTAATCCTTAGAGTTGATACTTGTAAATAATTTCTTTAGGAACCATTTGTCATCTGTTTACTGCTTGTCCAATTTGTTTCCAAGATGTCTCTCTCTTACCAAAAAAAGTAACAACACCAGAACTTCTTAAAATTCTGCAAAAAGGAGAGGGAAAGAAACGCAACTCTTACGGTCTGGTTGCTTCAAAAGCAAGAATGTTTCGAAAACCCCAAAGCAACCCTAAACGCAAGTCCTGTAACAAGGCTCACGTCGCCCTCTGGCGGATTTTTGGCTGCAATTGCCGGTACCGACTGTACCGACGGAAGGTCTGGGTCACAAACGAATCCTGACATTTCACACATAAAAGCCCAGTCTGTCACCAATGACTGATAAAAATAACTTTCAGAAAACTGACTGACTTTTGCAGTGAGTTGAGACATCTTTTGAAGCGAATCTAAACTCACCTGGCTTATGACTACTTAAACGACTTTCAGGGAACTTTTGGTAGTGTAACTACTTCCAAGTCTTTCCTCACATGATACAACAGATAGGATTTCATAAATCTGCTGGAAATGATGACTGAATTGGCATCCAGAGCTTTACCTACACTAAACCACTCACTCCTGAAAAGCTCGAAGTGAGCTCAGCTGAACCGAACCAATCTGTTCTTATTTTCTCAGTTGCAAATGGCACTTGGCTACTTCATATCTGAGACAATATATCACATTCTACACAGAATGTGCTAGCTAATTTCTGCTCCTGAGTCATAAAAACTTCCTAAGACCTTACTTCTCCTTCTGACTGTAACAATAGGTAATCGACACAGAAATAAAGGTTAAAAAGACAAATCCAGCTATTAGAAACGAATATAGCACCATACTGTCTACTTCTACAGACAGTAGAAACTGATAGTACTTCTTCTGTTCAGCTAGGCAGTGCCACAGTCAGATTACAGATAAGTAAAAATGTTACTTTTACCTTTCTTGTTTGGCTCCTTCAGATTCTGTCCGAGCAGCAGATTTATTCTTTTGCTGTTTTAGAACATTATGAACACGGACTTTGTAGCTCTCAAATTCAGATGTAACAGATGCTTGTTCAGCCTATCACACAGAAAAAAAAAAGAACCTGTAAGTTATACTATTGACTATTGCTCCCTTATTTCTTGATGATGAAATGCATCTTACACTGAATAAAAATGAAACCATCTGCTGCATTTCCTTCTTTAAAATAGATAATTACAAGAGCAACCATCACAACAAATAATGTTTCTTTTGATTTTAACTGAGTATCATATAATGTGAAACTTGAGACACTGATTTTCAACACACTGGTATTAAAAAACCTAAAGAATACTTGAAAATTCAAAAACTGCATTCAACTGAGAGATTCACAATCCAGGGGTTCTACGAACAGCTTTAAATGAAGGCAGATGTGACAGAAAATACAAAAAGAGGTATAATTCTATTTCTCTTCAATACTACAGGGTGACAAAAATTCTAATGGGACAAAGTTATGCATAATTCTGAGGAATTAAGTCAGTCTTGCAATGGTATTACACAGCACAAGATATAATATTCTAGGTGACTGTAAAGGTGTTTGGTCTGTCTCCTAAATCCAGCTGTTGCTCAGGTTTCTGTGGACATACAGAAAATTGCCTCACATCATAGTAGCTTCATCCTTGACTGTACACTACAGAGCAAAGATTATTGCCATCCTTCCAGTACTCACATTGCATATTCCTCTAAAAACACGAAGCCACTGACACAGGCTTTCTTTCTTGGATCTTAGGTGAAGCTTGTGGATTCATTAGTCACTCCCATTTACAGGTAACCAAAATGCTCTCATCTCCAAGAGGGGGATTTTGGAAACTTTCCCTTCAGCTGAACTGGTGACTGAAATTCTACAGAACTGACTCTGATTAGCCACTGGTCCAGATTTTCAGAGTCTGTACATTTGTAGCCATTTCCTTTAAATTAATCCTTTGCTTTTCTTCCTGTCAAACTGTGTCACTACTCCTAAGTCCTCAGGTACACAGCCTTAAATGTCAGCATGACTACTGTTTTCTACCATCTGCTTTGGGGTCCACATTTCCTTTAGAGGGAATTTTCCCTCACTAATAACCTTGTAAAAATATATAATTTCCATATGTAGGGCATCTAAATAGAAAAGCCAGTCTTCAAGAGGTTCAAGCCATGCCAGTATGGAAGATCTACAACCTTGCTGATTTCACAGCATCACAGAACAAGCCACCACAGACAGGTACTGTAAGCACCCAGGTATGAAGAATACATTTGTAAAACCATGATCCATGTGTACCAACCTCCTGTAGCAGTAATCACAAAGTTTGTCCAATTCAGTTCATCTTTTTAAAATGCTGAAGTTTTTTGAGAGGCTGCATTCAGCCGTTGCTCACCTGCAGGATGCACACCTACCATACAACAGTGGCCACAGGATAGTGCAGTAATCTCCATAAAGGTGGTTTGAACATAACAGTCCTACTATATTCAGAATCTGTTTGTCCCAATACAAACACTGTATTCCAGGACCACTAAACAGTGTTATATGAGCAAAAAAAATCCCATAAATAATAATAAACTTCAGCAACAGTGTCAGTTTTCCATGTAGTTCAGCTGCCAGTTAAGAAGATGCTCATATTTCAGCATATTAAAAGGTGCTTGCAAATATATTTTTCACAGTTTTTTTTCCTTAAAGTGGTATCTGTGTTAATTGGTTTTACATGAAGCAAGTTAGACTCCTTTCTTTCATTTGTGCTCTTTTCTTTAATGACTTTTCTTCTCCCTGAGTGTATACTTACCAGTAATTTTAAATAAACCCTGGCTCCCCACTACCACAAGTTTTTCCCTACTGGAAATATAAGTATGCAAGTCCAGATGTTTCACCTCAAGCGATACACGTCAACCTGAACAGTCTGGCTTGTCCTTTACACCACCACTCAATTACTCAGGTAATTTGCAATTCTTAACAGACAAAAGGAGAAGAGTGAAAAATACGCAAAATACTGTTGAAGAAGCAGAGAGAGCAAGTAATCTCCCTTCTTAAGCCTCTAATATTACTTCTTCCACTGGAATACCTGGGCTGCTCTGCACTCTTCTTGCAGGGCTGCAATTTTTTGCTGGCAAGCACTCATCGTACGCTGGTGCTGCTCCGAAGATGTTCGCAGCTGCTCCTGAACTTTATGCTTTTCTGATGTCAGCACAGCCACTTGAATCTGAAAAAGTCAGTTGAAAACCTCACTATCATAAAAACTTTTCTTACTTCTCCAAGGGAACATGCCACTACATACCTAGGATTCTATAAGAGTAATTCCTGCACAGAACTGGTGAATACAAAATTAAAATGCAATAAAAATAGAATAAAAAAATCATGGATTACCATGTATTAATTTTTAAAAGTGATGTTATTTAAAGAGATAATTGAAGATAAGATTGCAATGCTGGAGTGGCAGGATTTAAGAAAGCCAACCCCTCACCCTTCCCTGCTTCTTTCATTACATTCCAATCCATTTCTATTCTGTATACAGATGGACAACACTTAAAATTTTTGCTGACAGTGTTGTGCTCCTCTGTTTTTAAACTGAGCAGCTTTCATTTTTAAAGAATCATTAAAAAATATATTCCAGTTACAAGCTTCACACTCCACAGTCCTCTCCTTTGGTGGAAAGGGAAAGAGGAAAAAGACAGGGTAAATTTGCTTAAAGAACATCACAAGAAAAAATACTTGGGGAAAGCAGCAAACAGATACAACTCATTTAAGAAAAAAATCCAGTAACCTAGAAGTAAAAATAGCACCTCTTTATCCTTCAGGCTATATTCCATGTGCCCAGTACAAATCACACCCTTATTATTTAAATGAGAAAACTCGTACTAACAAAAAAGTGAAGTTTCTTGCCTTATAGGCTTCCACTTGCTGTTGACTGGCTTCCAGTTCCCCTTTCAATGATGCCTGCAACATCAGATGGTCATTTTCCTGCAAGATAAAATTACCTGGATATTAAAAAAACCTCCAAACCTCAGTAACCTAAAAATTCAACTGCCAGCTGTTTTTTAAAATCTAGTTTAAAAATAGAATGCACAGTCATTTGCATATGGACTTACAGCTTGTTTTGAATCAGCCAGTTCTTTCTTGGTTTTCACCAGGAGTTGTTTTATCTTGGCATTTCTTTCCTCATCCTGTTGCATAGTTGACTGAAGTGACTCTAATGCAGAAAACATCAATTACATGCAAAGGAAACTTCCCCTCTTCTATTTCCTTAAAAATGCTGGAAAATATTTAAACAAATTCTAACAGATTCATTAAGAGCTGCAAACAAGTAGCTTGCAGCAATCTTAGTATCCTTTTTCTAACTTATCACAAATATCTTAAAATAAGTGAAATGTTTTTTAGGATTTACACTTAAGCACAGGAAGGAATGGAATTTTTAACCACATGATAATCAGTAAAGTTTTATGAGGGTGGTATATCAGAATGAAACCCTTGTCAGTCACCAATATCTAGAACTTATAAGTAACTTGCTCAGGTAGGAAACACAGTATGTCAGGCAGGCAAATCGGCTTTTAAGTGCTGAACACTGGATTAAGTGATTGATAACCAAGTAAAGGTTCCTCTAAGACAAAATTGCTTTCCATTCCCCTTTTAGTAGTACCCTCACTCGCTGACTTGAGAAGTTGTTTCTGAATTTTATTTTTTACCGTTGCTATCCATACCATAGTGACTCTTGCTGTTTATAGTTTACTCACTTATTTCTTCCTGTAGGTTCTCTTGCTTCTGTTTCTGAATCCCTGTTTCTTGCTCAAGATCTTCTATTCTGCTGTCCTTATCAGTAATCTTCTGATTAAGTTCTTTTACTAGCCTTTCATAATCAGCTATTTCCATATCCATCAGTGTACTCTTTTGAGCATCCTGCAAGATACACAAAACAAAGTTAGAGCTTACAATTTGCCTTGGCTATTAAGACTTTTGTAATTCTGCAAAAAACTATACTGCCCATCAGACAAAGATTTTGTCTCTATCCATATCCACAAACCACTCATCCATTGGGTTTCCATACCCTCAGTAAATAATCTGTTTCCAAACAAGAATCAAAAGCTTTGAAGAACCTGTTGCTAGTTTTATCAGTAGGTATTTTGTATGTATTAAGTTTCTGTCATCTTCAGTCCTTACAACCAAGGCAATTTCTTAACAGTGCACACTATACATGTACTCCAGACATCTGAATTCTACTCCTATTTCCACTCATGAAAGGCCGCATAACTCAAGCTAAACAAACAAACAAACAAAAATTAAAAACAAAACCAATCCCAAAAGTACATTTCAGCTGTCCAAGCACACAACCAGAGGCAAAAGCCCTCACATCCTCAATTTTGCAAACCTTTGGCTTTAAAATCCTCAGCACAGAAAGGGAGGCATTCAACACAGACAGATGGGCCAAAATCTTTGGTAGTCCATTAAGCACTAACATGGACAGCAACTCTACCTTTCTGGCCAGCTCTAGTTCTTGCATAGTTTTCTGCAGATGTTTCTTTTCCTTCTGAAGTTGCATCTGAAGCTCCTCCATTTCTCGGAGAGCACCACTATGTTCCTGGAATTTAAGCAGTTGTCAATTATGCAGTCCAATTTCAAAAGAGATGTCAGCATTTTTCTATAATTAGACATATATACACACACACACACATACTTGCGTTGTACAGAGACAGTTGATTCCTTTTTTAGGAAATCACTGTGAACCACAGAAAAACCAAGAATACTATGAAGTGGTTTTCACATTCTGTGTAACTACTCCTAACCTGAACTGACAGCCTAGCAAAGTTCTTTCAATGAACAGACCAAGTTTTCAAAAAAGTCAAGTAACACTGAGACAAAGTGCGGAACCTGATCTATAAAAACAGTTTACAAAGGTCAAACAGAAATCACATGCAGTGAAAGTAATGCTTCAGCCCATTCACCATCTCTGTGAAGTACTACCTTTGTTTTCTGTTCTCTTAGAAGCTTTTCAGCTTCTAGTTCCTTGTCAGCCTTTGCTTTGGCTCTTTGTATCTCCAGTATCTGAGTTTCCAGCAGCTTTGCATTATTTTGCAGTGTTTCAACACGAGCCAGGAGGTCTTCATTTGCAGAGTGTAACTGATCATGCTGAAATTAGCACAGTGGAATGATAAAAACCTAAGTTGAATTTATGTGCAATGTTAACAGATAAAATATTTTCTATATTTAAAAAAAATACCCAACACTGATTTCTACCCAAATCCCTTACAAACAACACTCCTACAGATGAGTCTTGTCCAGCTTAATTCTTTTAAACCAGATTAATAAACAGGCAAAATTAAAGCCATTAGCACATTTTGGTAGTTTTGTTCAGTTCATTTGCCCAGCTTTCTGTAAAATGGCAAGAATCAAAAGAAATCTGAAAAAAATACCCAAAAATGTATGCTTTCTGCATTGTCACCTTCCCCTTGCAACAATATACTATTTCAATACTTACTGCCAGACTTCAAATACAGCTGCTGTATTTATGAACAAATGATCATACTATTAACTTCTAAAAAAGGCTGAACTGCAAGCTTTGACTGAACCACCAAGTCTTCCACCAGTACATAGTAAGAACTCTACTGCATCAGTCATATTTTTGCAATGACTTTAACAGATTAAATTTTGACATCTTAAATGATGTATCCTAGTCTTTATTTTGCCTATTAAGAATGAAGTATAAGTGAAAGATGTCAAGTACCTAAACTGTGTTTAATTTACAAATTCTTTATAACAAACTTGAAAAATGCAATGCCTGCATGATCAGCAAAATATATACTATTATTTCTTATTTCTTCCTATGCTATTGACTACTGGCTTGTGTTTATAAGGAAACAGTGGATCATCAGTGTATGAGGCCTGGGAATTTAAATCCTAAAGACCAAACCCTTTGCAGCTAGCTTTGCAAAAATATGTCTCACAGCCCCTTAATTACCATCTCAGACTCCTGTGGATGCCACTACAGCACTCCACAATACATCTTCAAGTCCTATCCTCATGAAAAATGCAAAATCCATAATCCATATGGATTAGTATATTTAAACACTTGGTATATTTAAACACTCTGTTGATTAAACAAAAATTAAAAAAAAATCAAAGCCACATTTTGTTGAAGAAATAGAAGAAAATATGTCTCAGTTAAAGGTTAATGTACTTCATGAGAAGTGTAGGTGTGCAGTCAGAGAAATAGTGAAAGTTTGATATTTGCAGCAGAGCTGTAGGTCCAAAATCAAGCCAGAGATGATCTGCACTTTTCTGTGAGTTGACCTGGGATAAATTAAACTCTAGACATTCTAGATACATTTATCTTTGTCACGGCTCAGGTAAGGGATCAGATGTTGAAAAGGAACAAACAAACCACTCTGAATTTCAAGTCATTATTCAAAGCACACTTAGGTCATCAAACTGTAGTAACAATCACATGATTAAAACTTGCACCTAATTGATAGAATTAATTTTTATGGTACTCACCAACAGATCAGACCCACATACAGAACTGACCTGCTCGGATGACACCTGTAGCTGTCTTGTGAGGTCATCTATCTGACGCTCGAGATTATTTGCTCTGTCTTTTTCAGAATCCAGCTGTTCTCCTTGCTTGTCATATTCCATCAAAAGATTCTTAACACACACAAACACAAAGGCATAATTTTTTACAATATGTATTGCATAAGCACATTCTATACCTCTGAGGTGCATTTACCTAGTATTTCATTATACGAGTTGTCTTACTGCAACATCAGAAATACCAGAATGAAATTAAAGCTATCCTTCCATTGCAGGCTCTGGGAGAAACCCCTTTCTGTTCATGACGTGTCACCCTCCTGCTTAAAGCAGACTCTGCAGTGAGATGAGACCAGGTTGCTCAGAGCTTTGTCCAATCAGGTCTTTCCAAGGACCTGTCTCCAAGAATGGAGATGGCTACTCCATTGGGCAACCTATTCCAAACCTTCATCATTCTCATAGCATAAAAATGTTTATCCATGTATCCAGCTGGAATCTCTCCTTTCAACGGAGAACTACTGTCTTATCTTGCACCACCATTAGTAACCTGACTCTCTTCCCTTCATAATGTCTTTGTAGGTACTGGAAGATTCCTATTAGGTTCCTTTGAAGTTTTCTCCTTATCGCTTATTCCAGTCTCTTGACCAACCTGGTCATCCCTTCACTGAAATGACTTCAAGTTATCAGTGTCTTTCTTGTATTCGGGGGGAGAAGGAGGGACAAGAGTGACAACATTCTCAATGATGTCCCAGAATCATTTAGATGGGAAATGACCTTTAAGATCATTGAATCCAACTGTAAACCCAGCACTGCCAAATCCACCACTAACACACGTCCTTAAGTGCCGTGTTTACTTTATATACTTGTATATAAAATGCTTGCTGTGTTCATTCATTAAATACCACCAGGGATGGTGATTCCATTGCTTCCCTGTTCTAATCCTCAAGCACCCTTATTGTAAAGAAATTATTTGTAATATCCAATCTAAACCTCACCTGGTGGAATCTAAGGCCATTTCCCTCTGTCCTATCTTGTTGCTTGAGAGAAAAGATTGATCCCCACCTGACTACACCCTCTTTTTGTTGTAGAGAGTGATAAAGCCTCCCTGGAGCCTGCTTTCCTCCTGACTACATAACCTCAGTTCCCTCGGATTCTCCTCCTAAGTCTTACAGGGAACAGCTTTCTCTTGGGGCAGCGACGCTGACTCATCACCTGCTTCTGCTTCAAGTGCCCAGAGATGTGCTCCAAGAAGACTTGCTCCCAGGAAATTACAAGTCTGTCTTCATCATTTAAGGATTTTCAAACTCATCTTCAATTTTATGTACTTCGCAGAATTCACAGGGATTTATGTTTTGCCTAGCAACACACTGCTTGGTATGTATGATGCTAGATTCAAAAGGGTTAAAAATAGCATTCCAGTAGAAAGGAAGTGTCTCATTTTCTTCTGACAGCAGCTTCATGACAGCAGCATTTCCCTTAAGAGAACCCTACATTTTTTGATTATGGTATTCAACTGCACCGACACAATTTCTTTTGCCAAACATAATTGTGCAAGTAAATAGCAATGTATATCCAGGTTAGGCTTCAAACTCCAAGTATTTTTTGACAATTTACTGTCTTTTGTGAATGCAGCACTATTCTTACCTTATAGCTTTCAGCTCCTTGAATTACATCTTTCATTGAAGCAGACAATTGATCTTTTTCTGATCGAACCAACTCCAGCTCTTCCTTCAGCGTCTGCATCTAGTTAAAAAGAAGTGTTCATCATTAAAACAAAGCCCCCCATAAAGAATCTTCTTCATATTAGGAAGTAGTCAGGGTACCTCTTTTCGGCTGGCATCTAATTCTTTCTTTGCTTTCACAGCAACCACTTTAATTTTATTTAGCTTCTCTCCCTTTTCAGCAGATTCTTTTTCGAGCATCCCTAAAATAAATATACATAAGAAAAATTAAAAAATACACCTTTCAATTTCTTCCCAAGAAGTGAAATGAAATGAAATTCAATTAGAACACAAACATCAGTATAACTTTAAAACCAAATAAAATATAAAGTGGGGGAGATGTTCAAGTGCTTTGTTCAGTTAAGCATTTAATTTGAAGGTAAAACATCCAGACACACAGAGAACTTAGGGGCAATCTTTCCCTGGACAATCTTTCCCTGTTTCAGAAGCTTCCATCACAGTTAAGAGCAATACTCGTGTCTACTTCTACATAAATTTAAGAACTCAGAAGCATTTTATTGCTTAATTGCAATTAAGCAACAGTAGTTTTGGCAGGGTTGCTTCCCTTCCCTTCTGATAGCCTCAGGGATTCTTACTGATAAATTTTCCACATTTAAAAAATAAAGATTAAATCCACTCCACTCTTTATAAACAGATGTACAGAGGAAGAAAAAGTCTTAAAAAGCATCAAATCATATCCAACTTAAAACTGCTAACATTTTAAATCCCCAATGGAAGGAATACTGTAGGAAGATGCATTAATATCTACTTCCCCATCTTCCTCGACTTATGGAAATACGGAACAATCATGCAGAGAAAGAAAAGGTAACAATCCAAAGAAGCCAGACCATTTATAGAAAAGAAAAAAGTGAGAAAGATACCAATTTTTTCTTGAAGCTCTGCTACTGAAGACTGTTGATCAGTTTTCTCAGTCATTGTCCCCATTAAATTCTGTATTATAAACAAAAACATAAGAAGTATTACAAAAATTTCTCTGTGGTACCTGTTTTGTCCCTAACAAGCCACCAGAAGTTTCAGCTACAGCTAAAACTGTCTATGTTTTTACTACCAGGAAAGCCTTTATGAGCAACTTCATATGAGCTTGGTAAAAGTACAGTTACAGAACATTCCAACCTTTTAAGAGCTGCTCTCCATCCTGTCCAAGGACAAAAAGGGGGAGACACCCTCATTCTGCAGCTGTCAGCTTTACATAACCAGCAATTCCCAAGACCTGAAGCTAATGCAGATCAAGCAGTTTTGTTTGAGATGGAAGCACAGAAAGTTTAGAGGTAAAAGACTATGGGGTCAGTTAGTCCATCTAGTCAATTGACTACTTCAAGGGATACTGATAGGAAGAAAGGTTCAAGTACAAGCAACTTTTGTCAAAAAAGCATTATGATTGATTTTGTTTCATTTTTTTTTTTTTCCTAGGGGAAAGAAGGGAATTCTGAGGTGGCAAAAAAAAATCAGAAATATGTGCTTTGTAGAAGGGAGACTCGGTTTCAGGCCAGGGGAAAGAAAGGAAAAAAAAAAAGAAAAGAGAGAATTGAAAGTATTTTTTGAACCTTAATTCTGAAGACTTTAGAGGTTTAGTCTTTATACTTCAATAACAAAATATAACCTTTAGAGAACTCAGTTCGTCTTTCACATTTCTAAGCTCAGTTTCCTTTTGTTCCAGAATGAAATTTAAGTCATCTTGGCTTTCAGATCCTTTTTGCTGTTCTTGTATTTGACTTTCATAAACAGCAAGTTTTTGACTGATTTCTTCAGTAGTAGCTAAAAGATCTTGATTTTCAATCCTTGTTTTTTCACTGGCATTCCTCAGCTCCTGGATATCATGTTGAAGTGCTTCCTTTTCAGACAATGCTCCTTCCAATTCTTCTCTCAAGAGATGTTTTTCTTTTTCAAAATCCTGAATCAGGGATCTATGTTCTCTATGTTGAGCTGCATTTTCTTCCTCTAATCTCTCAACTTCTCGCTGCAAACTAATTACTTCCTCCTCCTTTTGTAGAGCAAGGCACTGCTCTTCTTTAATTTTTGACAAGCAATCATTTGCAATTTTTAACAAGTTAAGAGAATCATATTCTTCATTAGAATCTGAAATGCTGAACCCCACTTGCTCAAGTAGATGGTAAAGCTGAGTTCTTACAAGGGATGTGTGCACTTGTTCATTTTCAAGTAATGTTGATATATGGACTTTTTCTGCAGTTATCATTTGTAGTTTCTTTTCCAAGTTTTCAGACTGTTCTTTCAATACTAAACAACCATCTTTTTCAGATGTAGCCTTTCCCAGTTCTTCACTTAATTCACCTTTTTCCTGAATGAGCTTTTTATTTTCCTCACGAAGGGTTTGCACTTGAGATGAAAGCTGCTCTTTAGCACGCACCAGAGATTCAATCTGTTTTTCTAGTTGCTCTAGCATTTGAGCATTTTCACCTTTTGAAGTTAAAGCTTCGTTCAGTCTCTCTGTTAATTCCTCTACCTTTTGCTTCAGGTCATTATTGTACTGGTTAGCAACATCTACCTCTTGCTGAAGTTCCTGAATTTTAACTTGTTCTTGCTTGCATGTTTCCTGAAGGGTTTCTCTCTCTTCACCCAAAAATTTTACATCATTTAAAATATCCCTGTTTTGATCAGTAAGAGCAATGACCTTCTCTTCCAGTTCTCTTATTGTAATCTCTTTTTGGTCAATGGAGCTTGTCATTGCCCTATTGTCCTCCTGAAGACTAATGATTTTACATTTAAGTTCTTCTATCTCTAACTGATTAGATGACAATTTTTCTACTTGTTCCTGGAGGCGATTTACAGTTTCAAGAAGAACATCCCTTTCATTGAAAGCAGCCCGGAGTTTCTGTTGCAGTTGACTGACATCAGAAGCTTGCTGTTGTTTCATTGATTCAAACTCCTGGCTAATCTTTCCAGCAGATTCACCTAACTCAGCCTGTAAAGTTTCCATTGTTTCTCTCAGGCTGTTGTAATTGGACACTGCTTCTTCTTTCTCCTGAGTTTGCTTTTCAAGTTGTTCTCTAAGTTCCTGCATTTCAAACACTAATGCCATCTGTTCTTTTTCAGAACCAGATAATAAAGTTTCATTTAGTTCAGAAATTTCTCTCTTGTGTTGATCTTTCAGAGTCTGAATCTCTAATTTGTGCTCTTTTGCAGCAGTTTCATAGTGCTGTTCTGCTGCTTGAAGCTCCAATTTTAGTTTTTCAATTACACAGCAGTAATCTTCTTTAGTAAGCTGCAATTCATTTATCTTAAAGTCCAAGTCTTCCCGCTCATGAAAGTACTCATCCTTCATACGATGAATTTCCTCTTCCAGTTTTATCTTGACATTGCTCATATAAGTTAACTCGTCTTTTAATATGCTATGCTGGGACTGGAGTTCTTCTAAACTATGCTCCAGGTACCTAACTTTTTCTTCCATTTTTGCTTCTACATGAGGTTCTTCTTGTGTATCTGCAACATCTATCTTGTTTTCTAAATTTTTATTTAAGACTTCTCTCAGCTGCTCCAAGTCATATTCATGCTGGTCAGTCTGAGCATGCATTTCATCCTTGGCATTTTTCTCTGCCAAATTGTGCTGTAATTGATTTATTTGATTTTGCTTTTCTTCATTTTCTTTAGATGATATTTCAATCTGATGCATTAGTTCTGACACCTCTTCCTGATGAGCAATTTTTAATTTTTTAAGCTCTTCATTCAGACTTTTTATTTCATTATTGTAACACTGAGAGTTGCTTTTAATAGTTTCTTGCAGATTTGTCACTTCCTTATTTTTGTCTTCATTCACAGCTTCCAACTGCTTGTTCAGACACAAAATTTGCTCCTCGTACGTAGATTTAATTCGTTGGACATCATCTTGTAATCTTTTGACTTCTTTTTGACTATCATTGTAACATTCAACATGTTCAATTTCTTTCTTCACTTGTGCATCTAATTCCATCTTCAGGTTTTTTAAATTCTCATTGTGCTTGCATTGTGCATTTTCTAATTCACTCTTCAGAGCTTTTATTTCTTCCAGAGAGTCAATTCTTGATTGTTCCAGGTGCTTCTGCAATTCTTCTGTTTTAGCCATGACAGCCTAAACAAACAAGCAAATTATTTAATACTGGTAATTTAGCACACAGAATTTTCAAGTGAACTATTTACAGTAATGAATTAGAAAATGTAGTAGTCCTCAATTTTAAAAATTCCTATAGCTTTTAAATATCTAACTGTAATTAGGACAACTCAATTCAGAAGACACTGCACAGAGTACAAGACCATTTGCAAAATGAGAGAGGAAAACTAAGTCCTAAATCATGTTTACCAGCATAATTTCACAAAATGGTCATGACAGACTTCAGGTTTAGCAACTATTCTGACAATGTATTAAAGATCAGATTACTTTTAGTGCATCAAATTCAGGTATCTAGAATATAACAATGTCCATCAACTGCAAGCAATTCAGTCTTCACTTTATTATTAATTGAGATTATTGATATAATATAGGTATATATTACTGATATAATTCTTCTTATGAATATCTAAAGGTAAACCTCACATGAATATCTAAAGGTTTACCATGTAAAGGTAAACCTGTGCTCCCTTGGAAAGAGAGCTGACTGATTGAAGCCTATGTGGGCTTTTAATGCACAGACTGAATTCTTCTTGCAGCTGAGGATCTAGAGAGTGTATATAAGAATTTTTTATTTATTACTATGAACTAGGGGGTACAGAGAAAATATGCTTTAATACATAAAGCCTTTATATTTCTTTAGATTTTTAAGAAATAGAACACAGGTAAGTGAAGAAAAAGATTCAAATTAGATACATAACAAGCAAACCTAGAAAATAAATATAATTCTGAAATATTTCAGTAATGGTCCGTGGCTCATCTCAGTACCTCTGCTTCTTGCTTTATTTGAGTATTTTCTTTTTTCAGAGCTATGCACTGCTGCTGACTTTCAGCTTTTTCCAGAAGCACAACATCCAGCCTTTCTGTGAGAGCCTAATATTAAATGAGAAAGATCACTGAAAGGTTTCTTAACAATGGAAACAGTAATTTCTGCAAAATGTAGGAACTTACATATCGATTATGACCGTTTTTGTCAAATAAACACATCAGTCTGGTTTTAAAAATTGCTTTCAGCACAAATACAACTGATATTAAATAGGTAGACTAAAACAATGATGGGAGGTTCTTTTAAAAAAATGTACTTGTGATCACCTAATTTTTTATTACCAGGTGGTGGTGGTGAAGTTCCCTTTCTGTAGAAAAGAAATCTCCAACCAAATTATTCAAAACAATTCTCTAATTGAGAAATTCCTCCTTACTACCAACTTTTGTACGCTATGCCCCTTATCCTGAGAAAGACAGATCCTAGAAGTATTTCTTGTGACATGGATTTTAATTATGTGTTTCTCATCTCATCAAATGATTGTCTCGGAACTTTTCTAAATGGTTGAAGTCCCTCTGCAGCGGTCACTCCAAAATAAACAAAAGCTGGTCTAACCAGCCCCACAAGGAAAAGTCTTGCTGGGGACACTCACAGTCATAGAATAGTTTGGTTGGGTGGCGACCTTTTAAGGCCATCTAGTCCAACCCCCCTGCAGTGAGCAGGGACATCTTCAACTCCCTCAGGTTGCTCACAGCCTCATTCAACCTGACCTTGAGTATTTCCAGGGTGAGGAATCTACTACCTTTACCAATGTTCCACCACCCTCTGTGTAAAAAAAAATCTTCCTTATAGCTAATCTAAATCAACCCTCTTTTAGTTTAAAACCATTACCCCTTGTTCTATTGCAACAGGCCCTGCTGAAAAGTTTGTCCACAACCTATAAGTCCCCTTCGAGTACCGAAGTGCTGTCTTAAGTTCTGCTGTCTTAAATTCTGGCAATTACTCTGTACTATTCCTCACAGAACCACAAGTGTCTGCTGGCAAGTGGAATAAAGATGTGAGGGGAGAAGGAAAAAAAGGGTTTTAGGAAGTGTCTTGGATTCTGGCAGATTGATTCCAATCAATGTGAATAATGGTTTTCAAGCTATTAACAATTTACCAAATTATTTCCGTGGATTTATTTCAGCTAACTTTACATAATACAATAGAAACCCATTACATGTTCCTACCTGAATAATATCATCAGCTCCTGCAGTAGCCGCTTTAGATCTCAGTTCTTCAATTTCTTTCTCCAGTTCTTAAAATGTAAAGAAATTTCACAGTATGAATTGATGCTGCATCACAGTAGCAAATTTCTAGTAAATCCTGTGCCTGACAACACTTCTGTTCAAATCAGAGACATCTTTTACTTCATCAGTTTTTGTTTTTTACAGAGTGATAGACAGGACTAACGGAAAAAGAACAAATATTCAGTACTACTTCTTCAGCAGTACTCCTGACCATGCTCCTGACACTGAACATGGTTTCCTGAGGAAGGAAAACTTCCTTGCTTGGATAGAGGGCCTTCAGACAGAAATTCTTCTGATTATCATCTTACCTTCTATTTCATGGTCAATTTAAATCAGAGGAAAGATACTCAGTTTCTACTGTTTCTCTAAAAATAGGCAGCAAGCAGAAGAACAAAGATCTTAGGAATAACCACACTGAGGAAAAGCCTGGTATAGCCCATCTCTGTATCCTTATTGTTTCAGTGGGCAGCTACCAGCAGTCAGCATAACTGTCATTCCAAACAAGAGAAAGTGACACCTGTCCAAGTAGTGGGCCACTGGAGGACAAGGGACAGCAGAGTGGAGAAGGACAGCACATGAAAGCACAGATCTACATATACTTTTCGGTGTTAAGCATAACATTTTGTTTGGTATATTTTACAATTTCTTGTTAAAGAAACAAATGATCAAATATAAAGTAGCAAACTACCTTAAAGAAGCCATTGTACTCTACAACAAACTATACTGTACTCATAATGAAAAAAAATCAGCCATTCTTCCTCCCATTTGCTTCCTGAAAAGCAACTTGCACCAATACAGGGAACAGACAATGACAAATCCCACTTCAACTTTTACACAAGCTACATTGTTCCATTATGCCATACTGTCAGACCAAAATTAATTTAATACCTGACAAAAGCAATGCTTCGTTTCTTCTCTTTCTTAATCAAATTACTTCAGTCCTTATCCTCCCACCATAAATAGCAAAATAGAAGAAAAATAAAATCTAGTATTTTTGCCTAGAATTTAAATCTACCTATCAAAACCATACAGTGAAAAGGTCGAGTAGAGCCAAGCATTAAGGCAGAAATTGCACTTTCCAGTAAGATACCTGCACATCTTGACTTCACTTTCTGTATAAGCATCATTTGCTTTTTTGCAAACTTGATGAGGTCTTCTTTGGGCAATGTGTCCAGCTGTAAAAAAATATATCTATCAGAAAAATCATTTTCCTCTAACCCAGAGGGAAATACAAACGAGGCATTTTAGCACCTGACTTCCCAGAGGCTGAATTTTAGGACAAGGAACTCTTACCATACATTTGCAAGAAGAATTACATTTCAAAGAAGAGTAACAGTCCAAGTTACTGATATTCTGTTATCCAATTCTGATATTTCAATTACAGTAACAGAAACTACTCCTCATTCTACACTTTTCTGAAACAATTCTGGAGCACACAATTGGGCAGCATCAGTTAGGAAAACTCACTTAGGAAGGATTACAATTCAGTAATACAAATTGAACAATATTTTGAAAATAGCATGCTGACCTAACATTGTCATTGTTTAAATTTACTTCCAACGTAGGCAAAGATGTCTGTGTCCATTAGGAAACAGACTGCTGCCAAAACTGGATGCTGTTAATAATTTATCAAATATAACAGGAAGTGAACATACCAAAAGGAGGGTTTTTTTCCCCTCATCATTTCCAAACCACTTTATCTTAATGTTTATAAGTTAATTTTTCCTGTCTAGAAAAAATGTTAAAAATATCTTTGTCTTCCTATTAGTTACAGCTTGCATGCTAAGCTGCAACCCTTGAAATCACTGCCATCCAAATAAATTAGGTTTGTGAGGACTGATCACCTTTGATTTGCCTGATCCTGGTGTGCCAGAAGACGCCACCATCTCCTGCCCAGCATCTTGAACCTATAACAAAATAAAGTACAATCTGCAGTAATGAACTTTTCAGTGTAAGACTAACAAAAGAACTAACTGAAAGTCTTCAAACAGAGACTAATTAAATATAGTGAAAGCACAAGAAAAAAATTAAAATTTTAAAACAAGATGTATTTGTAGGATTAGTCAGAAACATAATGGAAAAAAGATCTTCTGTGATTATTAGAACAGCAGAATACAAAGCTCCCACTGTCCAAACCAGTATGATGATTCCATTACTGAATGGAGATCTGGAGCTGATACAGTATTGCAAATTAATTTTATTTACAAGCAGTTTCAAAAGCATGAGTCACTATCTTGTTCTTAAAAGAGTCATTAAAAAAAAAAAAACAAAAAAAGAACAAAATCCCAACAAAACAAAACCAAAACCAACCAAACAAAAACCACCCCAAAATTTTAGAGGAGTTGCAGTTAAATCAAACCTCGGGAACTTCTGAACTGCATAAGCTCTTAATCTTTTTGTGTTTCCTTCTTAAACACACTGGTTTATCACTACAATTGTTAGCCTATCAAATATATTCCAAAAGATTCAGCAAAGTCAGGGCTCATTTGGACAAATAATAACCCCTCTTTTCTGTTTTTTTTTTTTTTTTTAAAGATACTAGTTCCCACTAGGATTGCTGGCCTGACAAACATATCTGAAAAGGCTCTGGAAATTCTGGGCTCCCTGTCCCTAAAATACATGCAAAATGCCTTCTACTGTAAACTTCCACAGATCTAATCTGAGAGACTGCTACTTTACAGTGGTTTATATGGGATATGCTTGCACATGATCAGGAACACAAAGAAATGTACGCTGTGAAGGAAAAGGGAACAGACGCTTCCAAGATAATAGGAACAGAATTTCTAAGCCCTGACCTTTACCCTGCTTTTTTCTTCATACTATCATATGAGCATGAGTACAAAAGTGAAGAGGTGTATATATAAATATTTGTGGTTTTATATATCTAGATGTTTGTGTGTTTGTATGTATGTATACATACATACCCTCACTTTTATTTTGCTACTCTCTTCATTCTGCCAAAAAACCCAAAACCCTTATAGTAGAAACTATGGAAGAACCAAACTAGATCTGAACACTATGACAATGGATGATCACTAATAATTTAGGCAGAACAGGCAATACAGATAATAAAAAGCATCACCTTTAGAAATATGAGTTCAAATACAAACCAAGGACAAAGGCAGTTATAGCCATCTATGTAACACATATGCTAAGTGTTTGGGTCTTTTTTTTAAGATGGCAAAAGCAAACTTATCAGAAAAAAGTGTGCACTAAAGTATTAGGGAAAAAAAACCTATAAATTTAAAGCTTCAGATTTTCTTAGCATGTAAAACTTTGTCAGCACTTACACTCCTAATATTTTAGCACTTGGACAGCATAATGAGTTATAACAAACTGCATGTACTATTCAGAAAATGACAGCTCACCACTCTCCATATTACATCAAGGTCAGATTTCTTTGCACAATACTTTTACTCCTTTAACCTAACACATAGAGGCAGAATCACAATGCATCCAATTTTGTTGTTCTGATGACAGCAACGAGAGGCTGCTCATATAGAGGGCTTCACCCATTTGAGTTAGAAAGACAACGAGGAAGATGAGGTACCAAAAAACCCTGAACTTTTCATTGATTAGTTGCATCCAAGCTGTGAGCCAGCAGCTACTAAGTATGCTTTTAAGCCCAACACAATCCTGCATGGTTTCTAGTCTACCATTCTGAAATCTGGATGCTTCCATAGTTTACTGATATATATATAATTTTTTTAGGTTTTATTGCAAGCCTACTTTACCCCTTATACTAAGGGGCTACCATGCCACACTTTAAGATGTTCAATGTATTTAACTGCTAGCTATCCCTTACTTTTGCACTAGCTTAACATACTCTTAGAAAGCCTAACAGACACATAAATGCCATATACTAGCCTTTGTCGTGAACTGTGGCAGTAATGGCCATCATGAACAGCAATTTTCTGAGTAGTGTGCAACTATGAGACATGGCCAACTCTAAGTGTACCAAGTCACATCATGACGCATTTGAATTGTGATTGCTTCAACCAACAATGGCATTGAGCCTCGATTAGAATGTGGCGAGCAGCACAGACACTACCAGGAGAAGTAATTTAATGTGTGAACTTAAAACTCTTCAGTGTTGCCTTTGGATTTGCCTTGGTGTTTATTAAAGCTACGCTAGATACGGACACTTCAGCGGTTTAATTTGCTTGTGTTGGCAGGTGTTTCACAGTCGACGTACTGTTAACACATCGGGTCACCTGAGTGAAAAGCAACCTTTGTCCGCCCGTGGGTGCTTTCCACGGTAACCACTCGACGACCCGGCCGGGTGTCACCCGAGTGTCGCTCCCCTCGAGTCAGCACCGCCCGCTCTCCCCAGCCCGCGCCAACAGGGCGACGTCTCCACCTTCTAAACAGGAGGGCACTAAACGAGCCCCTCGTAGCCCGCACCGGCGCCCGCANCCGCCGCGTTACCTCCATGGCGGGACCGGCCGGCTGCAGGGGCGGGGAGATCGCGGCGCCACAGCCGCTGCCAGCGCCGCTACATCCTCCCCGAGCCGCTTCCGCCTCCGTCATCCCGGCAGGCCGGGCTCGCCGGGCTCGGCCTGTCCGTCACCGAGCGCCGCCCCGGGGGACGGGCGGGGCTGAGGCGAGGGGCCGCTGCCTCGGCGGCTGAGCCCTTCTGGAAGGGGCCGTGGGCTGGGGCATGGGTATGGCTACTGGCCTCGTGTTCTCCGCCTTATACAGAAGTGGAAAGGGGAAGGGGTACGGCTGCGACACGATTGCACCCCGCTATTCCCTGCTCCTGAAGGGCTCCTAAGGCCAACGCAGGGCTGCAGGCGCCTCTCACTGCCAGCATAGCATGAGAGACCAGAGCATGGGATGAAGAGTGACGTGCTCGGGCAGAAACGTAGCGATTTAAGACGCTGTTTTTAATACCTCGATGGAAACACAAAGTGATTCGGTTATTAATCTAATAAATGCAGCGGGTGCCAGTAGGATGGTGCCAGACTTTTCGTCAAGTGCACTGCGACAGGAAAAGGAGCAATGGCGTTAAACAAAACCAGAAGGAGTTTCACCCCAACATGAAGAACTTCTTTATATTGAGGGTGGCAGAGCACTGGCACAGCTGCCCAGAGGTCTTGTGGAGAGTCCCTCTGGAGTCATTCAAATCCCACTTAGGTGCATTCCTTCTTCACCTGCCCTAGGTGATCCTGCCTTAGCAGAGGGTTTGGATGAGATGATCACCAGAGGTCCCTTCCAACCCCAGCAATTCCATGATTCCATAAATTCAAAAATGAATGTGAAGGAGTACCAGAGCAAATACCAGAACCTAAGTGATACAGCTTGTAATTATGTGTTTTTAAAGAGACTTTTTATGCCTGTTTGAGTAGGTGTTTGAGGGGAACAATGCCTGATTTAAAGGGCATGAATTTTTCATTGTAACCATGCATGCACTTCGGTAGTGCCTGAATAATTTTTCACATTTCATGATAAGTAATTGATTTTTAATGAAAAGTTGCCTGGGAAAAACAATTTAGGCATATTATTCTGTTTATGGTTCACTGAGTGAATACTGAATATCACCAAATTAATTATAATGTCATGAGAGAATATGTATTTTAATAAAAAAGAGGTGTTTGTCAAAATGCTTGTCTTGGAAGAATAATTGCATTTTTCCAAGTCCGCTTACTGTCATTCTTTTTGTAAAGTTCAAATGGCAAATAGCATCAAAAATCAGAAAGTTTCTTCACACAGACCTAAGAAAGTGTTTGTTTTTTTCCCCCTGCAATGCATTTACTGTCCATTATATATATTCATATATATTTATTTATGCAGCTACACAGCTGTAGCAGGAGCATATGGTTCCATGCTCATAGAGGCTGCTGGCAAAAAACAGATGCCTCTAACCAAACAGTATGACAGTTTTTCTTCATTACTTTTATTATTTTACTTTTTAGAAGCCTCAGAGGACATTAAACAGATTCATTCTTTCTCTCCCCTTTCACATTGGGGTACTCTGAACGGGTTGCCCATGCCTGTGCTGCTCTGGTCTAACATGGGGATTTCGCACAATTTCAATAACAGCCTTTTGAGACAGAGTCCTTCCAAAACCATTCCATAGCAGAAGCTTTTCACCCCAAACTATGCCGTACTTCACAGCTCTGTGCTTTGAGGTGAGCCTCCAAATTAATTTAGATATTTGGGAAGAATACTGTGTTTACTAACCTCTTTTGGGAAACCACAGAGAAAACAATGTTTCATGCAAATTTGTTCCTTCTGCCTATCTTCAGGCAGTATACATTATGTACCAATTCTGGGGTCATCTCATGAGTTAGCCTAGGAGGGAATTGATTTTGGAGCTCATCCAAGGCAAATGCAACAGAGTTTTCAGAGGTGTTAATGCTGAAGACAATGAACTACTGGCTCAGTCATCGCAGGCTTTCTGATGCTGATTCTGGCTAGAGACCACTCAGCCCCCCTCCCTGAGCTCCATGTTCCTGTGAGACACTTATTTGACGGAGATAGGCCAAATCTCCCCTCCCACCCTCCTCCATTTTATGCAACAGAGTTTAGGTATATTGTATATTTGAGACTGTCTTAACAGTCTTTCATTCTGGTCCTGAATTGCAACAGCAAGCGCAAAGAGTCCTGGTTAGGGAATGGTAGAAGAATTTTAAAAGTTTCTAGAATAACTGAAAGAAAAAAGATTGAGGATTTTCACTGTTGATTGTTTCAGTTTGTTACAATAAAGTGCGAGTTGCTCTAAATTTTGTGGGGAAAGATGTTGATTTATACCTGCAATAGTCTGATAAAGTTTTCTTAAACAATTTATGAATTGTGTCTTACCTATCTAGAAGGAGACAGTAAGCTGATACATAATAAGAAGTGCAGCTAATTTGAGACAAGATAAGTGAGAAAAACAAGAATAATTTACATAGTCCATATATCCCATGATTTTATTACCTTTGTAAAAGATAATTAATTCATCTTTTTAAATGGCATTGTCTATGTAAAACAAGATTGCCAAGAGATTTATGAGATGTGTTGGGGCAGAGCATAACAAATTTTCAATCCTGCTTTCGTTGAGAAGCCAAGTCCCACAGGGCTGTAATTAGCCCCTTACATCAAGGCAGGGTAGAAATGCTTGTTCACTATCATTGGAATTATTAGACCTGCAAGAATTTTTTGAAGAGCACAGAATGATAAAATGCCTGTAATTTTGCTACCGAGGAATGTGTTTTCGGCATAAAGGAGCAGATGCTTTAAATACTTGCTACTGTAGAATCTGTCTTTGCAACAAGTTCTGAAGATCACAGACTCTTAGTTGTGACCCATGCCAGGCCAGTCAGAGTTCTTGCTTTGAGCTGCTTCTATGCATTTTTTACATGCCGGATTCTTGTAAAGGAAAACAGCATATGAATTTATAGTATGTTAACTATTCCTTTGTATTTGGAAACTTAAAGCACCCCCCCCTGTGCAGATGAACTGAATATTATTTGGCTGACTATGGTCATTTTGTTGGGTTGGGTTGAGGTTCAGTAGGTTCCCACAGGAGTGGAATGGTACAGTGAAAAAATAGTTATTTATCTGAATATCATTTTGTGTGTGAAGGATTTGGTTGTGTTAAAAAATTAGACTGTTTATGGAGTCCTTAATTCTGGTCTTAAAACTGCAGTAGGAAATAGAGGTGAGTAGTAGTTCTCACCAGCAAAGACCAACAAGCCTTTTGACAGATCAGTCTAAAACTCGTGCAAGGAACCATTTTGTTTTCACACCTGGGGTGCGATCTGGCCACAAAAGACTGTTCCACTGTTAACAGAACATGAAGAACCTTTAATTGCACACAGAGATAGTAGCAAATGTAGCTGCGTTTTAATTGGTACAATAGCAAGTTACTGTGAATCAAAAGGCCCAATTTTAATGAATAAAAAAAAAATTAGTTACCTTGATTTTTAGGTGCCCGACCTAAGATTCTACCTGTACTTACATTGCCTACACCAGAGCAGGACCCAGTGTAGCTTGCTTTCAACATGATGCCTCTGTCTCCGCAGTCATGGTAGATGGATGTAATTCGACTGTGAGCCTTCAGTTCAGGAGCCAGTCTGACCCCACACAGCTCATAGATACCAACTGCCCTTGCAGCAGTCTATGCCAAAGCCCTTCTGCAAACAATCAGTAATTTGCCTCTTTGACATTAACCACAGGATGCTGCTGAATGACGACTTTCCTGATCTACCTACACAGTGCTTGGTCTGGAGGGCAGGCAGAGCCTTGTTTGTTATCCAGCCTAAGTCCATTACTTTCAGTCCGGCAGCACAGCTTAGTTGCATCTTAGAAGTATGAAGGGCTTAACTCTCACTCTGAATGTGCCTCTAGGCTCACCTATAGCCTACACTGAGACAGACCTTGCAGCATTCATTGAGGATGTGAGGGAAATGAAAGCTTCAGTCCAGGCTTAAAATTTGTTAATGCACTTCTGAAAAATGCCGGAATTAATAATTAACCTTGTTGTAAAGATAAGATACATTGTGAACATGTTGATGTAAACCTTTAATAGAGAGCATGATATCCATATCCTATATGGATAGGACAAATTACATAAAATCTTCTTCCTCTGCATGGTCTGTTTTCCTGACTGGAGAAACAGAGACTTTCAGTTCAAGTATGAAGCAGATCATCTTCAGTTAGATTAGTGGAAAGGAAAGCAGTGTCCCTCTGTTTTTGAATGCTAGCTAGGAAGATAGAATGGCTCCCTTTTCTGTTTCTTTCTTAAATTTTTTGGAGCTCTGTGCTTCTTTCATTCACTTTCACGAATGGTTGCATTCTGTGTGGAAGTAAAATGTCTCCCCTAGCTGCTATTGACAGCCAAGCTCAAGGGGCATTACAACTATTCTAGGATTAATACAGCAGTGTCTTTTAAACAGTCTGTATTGCAGCAGGAATCTTAAGTCATTCCCATGGGAGGATTTATTTTGGTAGTTGTTAATGCAGAGCTATGAAACAGAACCACATGAACAGTTAACATGTATTAATCAACACTGACCCTGAAGAATTTTTTAGAGATTAATAACAAAGTTTCTGCACCATCAAAACCCAGCAGGGGCACTCTTTTCTAAAAGAAGAAACAAGCAGCATCGAAGAAGTTGCTACGGGATTGCATTGCTAAATTGACACAAGTCTTGTTAAGCTGACATTGAAGATTTTGCACCTGAGAAGGTTAGTAAAACTGTGCATCTAGATAACTGGATGAAAATAAAGCATGGATTTATGTCTAATATAGTTCTGTACAGTTTTATCTCCACAGTAAACAAAGTCATGTGTTTGCATCAGAAGTGTGACAATAGTTTAAGTTATTTGAAATAATTTGGCTGAACACATACGGTCTCCTTCCACAGGTGCTCATTGATTTACAGTATCTTACATAAAAATATGTTAAATCTCTTACCAACTTTTGTTGGTATTAGTAAAAAATCTCCATATACAAGCACATCATTTAAAGCTCTTCTGTACATAACAACTGACAGACCTAAAGATGTGGAAGTTAAAGGCACTCTGGATGAGGGCACCCTCCTGTCATCCGCCCAGAAGCATATGCACATCTCTGTTGACACACAGTCAAAACAGACACCAAACCATGGTAGAATCTATATCCTTTGAGGGATGCATACAATCCATTAACCTTTTTCCCAGATTTTCTTCATAACTACAGATCAAATAATTTTCACTGGTAACAATAAACTACTCCCTGTAGTTTTACACTGGTACACCTATGAACATTTTGCAAATCATGATTAAATCCCTAAGTTGATCTCTCAGCTGTGGTGGCTTGAGAAGGCATAAAAAGCAGAAACTCCCCACTTTTCTATCCTCCTGCCAGCTCTACTTTGTCCAAACAGTAAAGATTTCTGTCTTTGAATATATAGAAGGATAATATCAATAGCATAGGAAAAGCCACTTTTTATATAGCCACACATCAAGTATTTGTTTCTCCCCCTTTTTATACTGGGACTGCAGTCTGACCTGTGGTACTTTTTATCTGTTGTTCAAAGCAGCTGAGTTGCAGCTGGGTGAAAAGTTACCTAAGGAAGTGAGAGCAAAGGTGACTTTGCTAATGTGATACCAGTCCCTTATTATACGGTGTCTCTATCCTTGCAGTTGCTATGCAACTCCCCTTTCAAATCAGGCTTCACCCACTGTCAGCATTTTGCTTTTCTGGTAGTTTTGAGATTTCAAGGGAGAAGCAAACAGGTCATCTGTGTGACCTTTTGTATAGCACTGCTCATAAAATGTCACCAAGCTACTGAGTTAAGCATGTTTTCCATTTACCTCTTGTGGCGTTGAATGAGGATTAGATTGACAAACTATGCCGACTCATGGTTTCATAGAGCAACCCAAGAGAGTGGAGGTATCTGAGAGAGCAGGCAACACCTTTTCCTCTTAGTACTGAGACAGTAAATTGTGTTAATCATAAACAAAGCCCAAACAAGTTGCAGAAAGCTCCTCAAACTGGTATTTAGCCTTGCTGTGATGAACAGCAGTGCCTCTGACAGATAATTTTTTCTTGGGTAGTCATTTTACTTAGACATCCTTTGAGGTCTTTAAAAAAAATAAAAACATGCACTAATGTAGTAAATATCTGCTTCCAGTTTCAGTGATTCCTGCATTTTTGGGGAAATGTCTGTGGGCCAGAACAACATAATGCCTACATTTAACAGGCAACTTTTTGTTTTTTTTCAAATTGATGCAAGGTATTGCTGCCCTTTATGGCTACATTCACTTTAGAGATGTGCTGCCCATTATGACTGCATTCATTTTAGATACATGGATTAAATAGGTAGCCTGAAATGAATTTTGCATTTGACAGTTGCTCATATTGCTACAGGTTTTTAACTTACTTATAACTCTACATGAGCCAAAGAGAAAATATCCCCAGCAAACTTTTTTTTTTTTTAGTTAAACTAGACTAAACTAGACTAAATGAGACTAAGACAGTATTTTCCTTTAGCTGTTATAATCTACATTTTGTTCCCTCTAACATTCAGAGTGCAAACTCAGTTAAGCAGGAAGTCTTTGTGGCCTTTTTTGTGTGCCAAGCTCAATAATGGCACTTTAAATCCAAAAGTGGGTTGGTAACAGTTGCCTATAATTAAATGGGTTAGGAATTACTTTAGTTAATTTTGCACAAGCTCAAAGCATGGCTGTAGTTATGGCACTAGTGCTATAGTAGAGCTGGTTTTTATTTTCCAGTATCTACCAGGCTCTAATACAAATAAGAGCTCTGAATAAGAAGTTTATATATTTGATTAAGAGTAAGGTAAAGGAACAGGCAATGACATGAGGCATCTGATGAAGACTTTTACAACAGTGAAGAGGGAGATGGCATTTGAAACATTGACTCTTCAGCTGGTTCATACCAACTTACAGAAATTTCCAAATGTTAAGAGAACACTATGATATCCAGTTCAGAAGGCAAATGTGAGATGCAATAAGGATTACTGTGCCCACAGCTAGACTGTAGATAAATGCCTCCATGTAGCCTTCCAGCAAGTTTTACCAATGGAAGTAATGGGTATCAGTGTTTTTGGAAATGTTGCTTTTATTTCAACAGCATTTCTTATGCCAAACTTAAAATGAGAGAAGATGAATTTTATTCTACTCTGTGCACTTCTGTTCCTCTCTTTATACTTGATCACCTTTAAATTTGTATATTGTTATTTATTAATGTTATGTATTAATGTTCATACAACCTGTTGCACTCTTTTAACACTTTTTTTCCTGTTGGCTCCTAGTTTCTGTTAGAGTTTGATTTGAAAATGCCAGCAATACCAGCTGCAGTTTTACAAAGATCAAAACCCACAGCGTGTCTGAAATATTTTTATTAATGTTGAAAGTTACTGTGGTAGGGGTGACCGAGAAGTGTCCAGTGGAACTATTTTCTTCAGGGAGACTTAAACTTTTGCATAATTTGGGCACTCTGTCAGTAGTGAAAAATCAGTGATGTGTGAAAAAGCGGTGTTGTGAAGGAAAAGCAAAATATATAACATGGGAAAGGCCAAAGATCATTAATTTCCATTGCAAGTAATTACAATTCCATGCGAAAAACAAGAGAGGTATCAGACATTTTCTTCTTATAATCTTCATCAAATTTCTCATTCTGTGCCACAGTGAAATGATTCTTCCAATCCGCAACAGTCCCTAAGAAATGGCAAAGGCAAAAAAAAAAATTGATTTACCAGTATTTCCTGAAGCTCATTATCCACAACTTACCCGGTACTTGTACCTCAATGCTTATTTCAAAACAGAAAGACAACCAGAGTGGATGTCAGTAACAAACTTCAGTACCTTTTCTCATGAATGGGGAAATGGAGTGATCCATTATTCCTTGGAAGTCTCTACTGTAGTTTGCCATGGGGTTTTCCTTCATTACCTCAAATGAGGTATTATGGACTATTTTGTTTAGAATCTCCTGACTCAGATCCTTCTCCAGGAACTTTGCAATCATCTGAATTTCTCACTTTGGATTCTGCAGAGATAATTACAGGGGATGAGATACAGAGCTAGAAATCAAAGCAAAGAAATCAAACATCGTGTGGGAGCTGCAATTCTCAGACAGAGAAGATCGGGTTATTGTATGGTTTGCTGATACTGGCATTGCAATATAAGACTGTTGCTTGTAGTTAGTATCTACTAGACTTACAGATTTTGGAGCTCTATAAACATATTTTCAGCCTTTTACCTCCTTCATATCTTCATAGAAGAGATAGAGAATGCGGTGCTTACCTTTTGCCTTCCACCATCCTTTTACGAGTCATACCAGGAGCCCCAGAGGACTGAAAAAGAACTAACATCAGCAGCAGCTACAAATGCCCCAACTGTCTTTAACATGTGGCACTCATGTTTTCCTCTTAACCAGTACCTATGAATTTCCCAGCTGGTTTTGAATCAGTATGGCTGTGATAATAAGTACTGCTGTGCTCTGTGCTTATTACAGCATTTTTGCTGTTTTCCTTCAGGTTTATGGATGCACAGAACAGAATTCATGTGTAACTTTAGAGGGCAACAAATGTGGATACATTATAGTTAATGGAGACACACATTTCCAGAATTCATTTGATCAGCTGGACAAGGCTTGTCTTAATTGGCCCTGCTTTGAGCAGGGCAGGGGTTATGACCATATGGACAACAAAAATCCATTTCAGCTTGCATTATTCTATGATTCTGTCTGGTTTTAATATTTACTATGCTATCAGAAGTGCCTCTTTCTCTCAAGCAAGTTCAAAATGGTTAGCTAAGACAGAAGTATATTCTGTATGTCTGCACTGGGACAGATGGCTCCCAAGCTGAGCTAGTCAAACACAAAACTTTGGATGTGTGGCTCTCATGCTGGTCCAGACAGTGGTATTTCTAGGCCTACATAGTGGCAAAAGTATTAATGACATAAGGAAGCTTTAATAACTCAACCTGTAAAATGCCACCCACTTGACCAGGTTTTGTTTCTTGGATAGCCTGTGATATCAGCACCTCTTTTAGAAAGGGAAGGGAATCATCTTCTGGGGTTACCTGCCCTTAGTTAGATAACTTTGTTCAGATGCCTGATTTTTAGATACATTAATTTAGGTACAAAGACCTCATTATCTTAAATTCACACTGCACATTTCTAGCAAAATTAGCTCTCCACTTCTTTTTTAAATTTCAAATTTTATCAAGTTAGAGTAAAACCAGTTAAACCATTGTTCCTTTTCAAATGGCTTCTTTTAATCTCAGAGAGAAGAGATGAAGCCTGAAAATTGTCATATATGTTTCTGAATTATATCAGAATAAAAACTAGTGTTTTTATTTTTTCTCAAAATGGGAGCATTTAGATTTAATCCTTTAGGTAATAATAAAAACCTGTGAATGAAGAAAAATTGTGACTGAAACACCTTCAGCAGATATCCTTCCAGTGTCTGCACTGGATTTCAAACCATAACTAAAATTAATAAATCAATGCCATGCATTCATAAAATGATCAAAATCTCTTATATAGCTGATTGCAGTTAATCACCTTTTCCAGTCATGAATTTTTCCACAAAATTTCCAAAAATTTTTCCACCTCCCAGGTTCCTCGATCAGGCAATCCTTTATTCATTCTGTGGAAATGGTAGTATGACACCAGGTTGTCTTTTGCATTTCTTGCCACGTAGATTATCTTTATCAATATGAAAAGAGAGAGAGAAAGAAATTACCTTGCACATACAAATATAGATATTGAGCGTCTCCTGGAGTTTTCTCTTGGAGCCTGCCATCAGAGGTTTAAGAGATTTTGCTTTGAAGCTGCCATTTTCTAAAATCCAGCTCAGGTAACTTAGTTGCGACTTTAGATTCCCACAGACTTTGCACATTAAAGGGAAAATATTTTTGGAGACCTTTTGATTTCCCAGAAATTCTGGAAAACATATTTTGCCCTGGTTTATGCCACTTTTTTTGTCCATGAAGTAGAGTAGGCCTCTTCAGCCTTACCTTACAGTTTTGTTCTCAGAAGGATGGAGGCAGCAGCTGCACGGGCAGGTGAGTTTTCATTGTTCGTGGAGATGGCATGGCTTTGGCTAACTCCAGACCTGTGGGATGTTTAATTATGAGATGTGAGTTGTTCTCTAAATTGCACTAGCACTTCTTTCCTCTGCTCACATATATGATTGTGACTGTGACTTTTCAGCAGTTCACCTTGCATCGATCATTCATGTCCCGAGCACTTACATACCAGGGTAACATATACAACGTTACATAAGCATCTTCGATGTTCTTGAGAAAATTTTACCTGTGTATTTGAGTAGAAAAGGGGAAACACTGATTTATATATTTTTGATTTCTTGGGCCCATACCTAACTCCTTCTCTCCAAGGGATAATGATGAACACTGATTTATATTTATCCAACCAAAGTTTTTCCTTTTCAATATTTAGTGGTCTCCTTCCACCTTACAAGTAAAGAAATTTTAGTTTCTTTCTAGGACACAGGAATATGATGGCTGACTAGACTTTGTGGATAGCACATAAAGAGAAACTAGGAGAATGACAGTGGGTTTTCAGTAGCTATGGACATATATGGGACTACTTGGGAATATCTGGTGATATTTGGAGATGTGTTATCTCCTCCCCTCTCCCTTTTAAATATCAATCATGACCTCCATAATTTTTTCCCTGTCATTGTCTATCATCCTCCATCATCTATCATTATTTTGTCTCTTTCTCTGTCAACACAGTCTGGCTTCGAAGAGAAAAAGTAGCACTTCTGCAGATTTAGTCAAAGCTTTAAGCTTCAAGTGTGAGAGTCTGACTTAACGATTTGTGTGGAAATGGAGCCCTTGCTGGGGTAGACTTTTGTAAGAAACTGCAAACTAGTGAAGCCTGCTGGTTGCCTGAATGTTCCATAGCTTGTTAAGATGACTAGATCCTAGAACTGAGCAGCAGTTACTTGAAACAGTAGCAAAACCACTGAAAACATTATGCACCTTTTGGAAATATGTCCATGACTTATGTTTCTCTTCCATACAGCCTGTAATCACAGAATTGCATTCAATTAATTGCCCCTGGTTGCCATTTTATACATATCTGCTGCTGGTTGAGATACTGTGGGGTATCAAACACAGATACCTCAGATACCACAGACACTTCAGATACCACTCCAAAACATCATGGTCTTCAGTAGCACCTGAAGCTATCACATCTGCCAGCCTTGCAGCACCTTGAGTAGCATTAGATGTTTATGTTAAAGCACCCAAACTGGTCCTTTATAGCCAAAATGGTGCTTAGTTCAAGAACAAAGCAAGTGGGACCTTTTCCAGGAAACTTGTGGCATCAGCACTGTGTGCTTGTTTTGTTTCATTTTGTCTAAAATATAAATAATATTCACCTGAGTAATGTGCAGATAGAGGCTCTGGTAGAAACCACTCAAGGAAAGGGTGGCGTTTGTAGGTAGTATCACGTTTACACTTCTCAGTATCTCCATTTTGTTGAACCATATCCACTATCTCCTGTGTCCATGTGGTACCTGAAAATGTCAAGGGTTTAGATGTTTCCCTCCAGGGTAGTCAAGAGTTTCTTCTACTAGGGAACTGAAAGCCAGAAGGATGGACTCTGTGCTAATGGGGGAAAGAATAGCATAGAAAATAATAGACAAAATGCAAAGTGAGTATAATACAGGCAAAATGCCTAATTAATCAGCTAAGGTAATTCCCAAAGCTCAGTTCAGCAATTCCATTTTTGACAGATTTCTTTTTGCTTAAAGAAGTAGCTCCCCCACCAATACAGAAAAAACACTGGCATAAACTCACTATTGTTTGGAGACTATATTATTAGCAGAGGAATGAAACTCCTTCCTTTCATCCCTCACAAAAATTCAGGTATTTCAATTTTGTTTTCATACTGAATTTGAGTAAAAAATTGCAATACCTGAACTTCGCGTGAGTAAAAATTTCATACAGTTTGAAACTATAAAAAAGTGGCAATATTTGCATAGTTTCCATTTGAAACACATTAATGAAGGTCTACACATCATTTCATCTGCCTGAATGACTGCAATGTTTTGTAACAGTTACATCTTATGTGTCTGTTTTCTTTTATAGCTGTCATTGCTGTGTTAGCCACATCTCTGAGGTGCTGTGGCAGGTCAGCTAGAGAAGAAGCTAAGGGATAAATTGGAAAGCAATGTGGGCAGGAGATTCAAGCCTTCTTAAGATGCTTGTGTTGTGCATCTCACACAGATATGACAATGTCAAATGGAATCCTAACTTTATTTATTTCATTTCAGTGGCTGGAAGATTTTAATCTCAGCTGGATACAATAATGTGGTTTTGCCTTCAGTATACAGGTAGTAAATCAAAAGCTTTCAGGTTTTACAAAACTAATGGTGGGGTATTTTTGTTAAAAACATTTTTTCCCCTACTGATGAAAAAAAAAAAAAGCCCTAAAAATTGTTGCTGATTCAAATAATTCTTTTTAAAATTATGATTAAATTCTCCCATATCTGTTCCTGAATCTCCAAAACTGTACGTGTTTTTGTTCATACAGAATTAATATTGATGCTTGTTATTAATTGTTTTCTTGTGTAGTAAGTATAAAGGATCTGATGAAGAGGAGAAATATTGTCCAGTCACTGAGTAAAATGCCAGATAGCTAATATTAATGATGGTATTTTATTTTATTGGCGATGAAGAGGAGAAATATTGTCCAGTCACTGAGTAAAATGCCAGATAGCTAATATTAATGATGGTATTTTATTTTATTGGCCGAAATTATGAAATTAATTTGGTTATTTAAAAAAAAAAATCAGAAATCACTACTAGTTTACACAAAAAGTCACTCTCCAAATATGTATGTTCCATAGTCATAGAGTCAGTTTCTATTATTTGTTAGTAATGATCACTTCTCTCTAGGCACAGTTAAATCACTACATATTGGTAGAAAACTTCTATTGTCACCATTAATATAAATGTATATAATCTCAATTAAAGGTAACAATTATAGGTCTTTAGACTTTTGCCATTTGTACTTCAGTAGTAACAGATAGCTGTTGCATCTGTCAAAGAAGTCAGGAGTTACTAGTCACAGCTGACACAGCTTCATTTCTTTAAAATATGTCTTGTTTGGAGTTAAACAAATATCAGTCACAGAAGAAAAGATATAGATCTCAATCCCAACAACAAGCACTATGCCAAACTTTTCCATTCTGTTTCGTATCCACACCAACCTGCTTTGGCATAGGTTGCAATGAGCACATCATCAGGCCTGGCTTTGACTTTCCACACTTGCTCCCAAATGCTGGCAATTGGTTGTATGATGGAAACTCCTTCCACTTCAGATAACTCAGGTCAAATCATTGTCTCTTCCAGACTCAAATCTTTCATTTTATCCATGGCCAGTGAGAACTGCATGAAGAAAGTCTTAAAATTATCATGGCTGCTCTGCAAAAAAAAATGAATTTACTCATCTTGAGGTCTCTCTCTAATTGACCAAATTTTATGTCCTCTGATTTCTTTGGCCATGATTTGGCCTATCTGGGTCCATATATAAGCTCCTTAAAGCTGGATCTCATTTTCAGAAATGCATGGAGTATTGCTAGTGGTAGTTTTCTGCGTCTCTAAAAATCACTCTGTTTACTCAGGTATAAAAAGACAAAAAAGCCATTATTGTCATATCAAGCACATTTATGTAAAATTCTGATGGTCAGTATGAGGGCTTCTAAAGGTAAAAAACCTAATCAGAGGTGTGATTCAAAAGAAGGCAGAGAATAACAGCTGGCAGTGAAATCAGCATACAGGACCCAGCCCTTCCTCTGTGAAGAAAATAAACAGAAATGCCTGCTAACACCCTTTGTTCCGTATACTCACATAAATGTTTGCAGACCTTTTCTGTGTTTCGTTCCTGGATCTTTTCACTCTTGGAACTCTTTGCTGTGTTTTGAAATACGTTGCACATCAATAACCTGAACTAGATTGATCATTAACTAAAGGTTTTTAGACTTCAAATATGTGAATCAATCTGGTTTACAATAACTAGTTATTGATTTATGGATTTTTCCCAGAGAGACCTCTTGGGCATAACTTTCAGAGTTCCAGAGTCTGGTCAGAGGAAAGCTGTGCTTAAGGGGAGGCTATAGAAATAATCTCAGTTAAGAATATCAGGCAGAAAAAAGACATTTTAATCCCAACAGCAAACATTGCTAGAATATTTTCTTTAGTTTTCTTGTTTACTCACAGCGATTTCATACAGATTCAGCTGAGTGGAGTGAGATGTTGGATTGGTGCCTGTGCAGTGACTCAAGAAATTTAAAAGAAATGAAGGAGAAAGAAACTTGCCAGAGAAGTTTTCCTGCTTAAATGTCTTCAGTCCTTGGCTGTATTGGTAACTGTGCAGGAACTTAAATCTTGAGACACAGGTAGGTTGAAAACTTGTGAGGGTGGAGATTCCATTCTTCCTGTCAGTGTGAGGAGAGTAAAGAAGGAAGTGCAGCAGAAGCCAACAGCTGAGCAGTTTTTCTGGCATGGTTTATGAAATCCTTTCTAATCCTGTGAAATAAAACACTTGGAATTCTCATCTAAGGTGTGATTCTTTACTGGCAACAACATAAAATGTCAGTCAATAGCTGCAGCAAGATTATTTTAGTTTGTCTCTCTCATTGTCAGCAGTCTTGGAATAATTAATTTTCTTCATAATATCTAATCTAAATTTCAAAGTTCCCGTGTGTGCAGGTAAAGGAAAAAATATCCCAAAAATTTTATTCTCTACTTCCCATCAGCAGGTGATCCAGCCACCTCTTAGGAAGCAGGGCTTCAGCCCACAGGTGGTTGCAGTGTGTAAGCCTGCTGCACTTACTAGCACTGTGAGAGTGCTATGGGGAAAATTAACTCCATCTTATGGATGGGACATCCCCAGTTTCTCTGGGCAGCCTGTTCCACTGTCTCACTACCCTCACAGTAAAGAATTTCTTCCTAACAACAAAGCTAAACCTATTCTCTTTGAGTTTGAAGCCCCCTTGTTCTGTCACTACATGCCCTTGCCTAAAGTCTCTCTCCATCGTTCTTGTAGATCCCCTTCAGGTACTGCACGGCCACAGTTGGGTCACCCTGAAGCCTTCTCTTCTCCAGGCAGAGCAATTCCAATTCCCTCAGCCTTTCCTTATAGGAGAGGTGCTCTGTCCCTCTGATTGTCTTGGTGGCCTCCCCTGGACTTGCTCCATCAGGTCCGTGTCCTTCCTGTGCTGGGCACCCCAGAGCTGGATGCAGCATTGCTGGTGGGGTCTCACCAGTGCAGAGTAGAGGGGCAGAATTACTTCCCTGAACACATTTCCCATCCTCCTCTGGATGCAGCCCAGGACACATTTGGCTTCCTGGACTGCAAGTGCACATTGCTGGGTCATGCCCAGGCTCTCATTCATCGGCACCCCCAAGTCCTTCTTCCCAGGGTTACTCTCCAGCTGTTCATCCCCACCCAGCCTGTATTGATACTAGGGGGTGCCCTGACCCAAGTGTGGCACCTTGTGCTTGGTCATGTTAAATCTTACGAGGTTCCCGTGGGCCTATTTCTCAAGCCTGTTCAGATCCCACTGGATGGCATCCTGTCCTTCAGGTGTGTCAACAGCACCACTCAGCTTTGTGTCATCTACAGAGTTACTGAGGGTGCACTTAATCCTTTTTCTTTGTCATTAAGGAAGATATTAAATAACCCTGGTCCCAGTATGGACTCCTGAAGGACTTGTCACTGATGTCCATCAGGACTCTGAGCCACTGACCACTACACTCTGGATGCTACTGTGCAACCACTTTCTTATCCATCTAACAGTTTACCCACCAAATCCAACCCTCTCCAATTTTGAGAGAAGGATTTTGGTGGGGACTGTGTTAAAGGCTTTACATATGTCCAGATAAATGACATCTGTAACCTTTCCCTTTTCCACTGATATGGTCACTCTGTCATAGCAGGCCACCAGATTGATGAGACAGGGCTTGCTCTTGGTGAAGTCATACTGGCTGTCCCTAATCACCTTCCTGTCCTCCATGTACCTGAGCGCAGCTTCTAGGGGGAAGCTTCACAGAGGTGAGGCTGACAGGTTGGTAGTTTCCAGGGTCCTCCTTTCTGCACTTTTTAAAGACAGGTATAATTTCGTCCTTTTCCCAGTTACCTGGGACTTCACCTGACTACCACGGAGAGTGGCTTGGCAACTGCTCAGCCAATTCTGTCAGGATTCTGCCATGTATCTCTTTGGGTCCCATGGACTTTAATATGTTCAGGTTCCTAAGACAGTCATGAACCTGCTTTTTCCTTACGGTGGGAGGGACTTCGTTCCCTCAGTTCCTATCCTGCTGTCCATCAACTCAAGAGATGTGGGAAGAGAGATTACCATTGGAGACTGAGGCAAAAATAGTCTTTGAGCACCTCAGCCTTCTCCTCCTCCATTGTTACCATTTTCCCATCATTGTTTATTGTTGGGAGTTTACCTTCTTTAACCTTCCTTTTCTGGTTGACATACCTATAGAAATCCTTCTTGTTATTCTTTGTGTTGCTCGCCATGTTTAGTTTCAGCTTTATCTTAGCCTTCCTCACCCCGTACCGTACAACCTGACTATCTCAATTATCTTCCCAGCTTACCTGTTCTTTTCTCCACTATCTGTGCACTTCTTTTCTTTAGTTTGATCAGCAGTTTCCTACTCAGTCTTGCTGGTCTCTTGCCTTCTTTGTTTGATTTCTTGCTCCTGGGGATGGGTGCCTCTTGCTCTCTATGGATGCCTTCCTTAAAGATCAGCTAGCTGTGTTCTGCCCCCTTGTCCCTGAAGGCAGTCTCCCAGGGGACCTATTGACTATTTCCTTGAAGAGCTGTAAGTTTGCTTTCCTAGAGTTCAGGGCCTAACTTTACTCTTCACCTGATTCATATCCCTCAGGATGCAAATTCCACCAATTCATGATCACCTCAGCCCAGGCTGCCTCTGATCTTGATGTGCCTCATGAGCTCGCTTATATTGGTGACCACCAGATGCTGAGTTACATCTCCTCTGGTAGGGTTGTCTATTCCCTGGCTTGAAGCACTCAAGTGTTAAAGCAGCCAGACAGAAATCCACTCACCTGGTTTGTGGCTGTAATCTTTTAGCATGTCTAAAAGTTCTGATGGGGCCAGAATCTGTATTATTTCCTCTTTCTTTTTGAATTCTCTCACTCCTTCCTCCAATTTCTGTGTTGAAAAACCAGCTTCTTGGTAAAACCCTTTGTCTTTTTCTGCCCCCTTTCTAATTGATGGTATGGATCCATTATTCTCCTTGTCAGCTTTTTCATAATTATTGTCATTGTTTGGATCCCTATCTCAACCATGGTGCTCTCCAATGCATTTTGTGTCCCTGCCTCAACTACAGTCCTGTGACACTATTGAACTGTGGCTCAATGGGCACAGGCCAGACTCCAGTACAGTGCTAGATGTTGCTGATTTTCAGTCTGCTGGAGTCATTTGTCTGTTCAGGTGTAAAGTCCCCAGTTATGAGAGGAGATAGCTGTCCTGGGAATCTGCCCAAGTCCTTCCACACATCCTGGTATCCAGGGATGATCACTTCAGGGCACATTACAGTTTTGCCTCATCCAAAGTTTGTCTACCAGGATGACACCAGATTCCACAAGCTCTATAATATGCTAACAATGTTAATTATTCATGTGAAAGCTTATGTGAGGGTGAACAAGGACCTTGTTGAGCCTGACTAATAAACTATCCACATCCGTTCCAGATAGAAGAAATGTATTCCGGCATCGTCTCCACAAGGCAGTTGCAACCAAGCACAGCAAGGCCAGCAATTCCAGGGCAAAACACAGAGACATTATTTGTATTAAGATGTTCACAAAATAAAGAGAGAAGCAGTGCAGCCAGCAAGCTGTGACCTGCACAGGAGCTTGCCACTTAATACCTGCTATAGCTGCAGCACACTTAATACAAAACTGCAGTAATCTTGAGCCCCATGTTGGGTGCCAAAAACTACTGTGGTGAGTTAACTTTGGACACCAGCTGTCCACCAAGTTGCTCCTTCACTCCCCTACTCAGCAGGACAGTGGGGAAGAAACTAAAAGGGAAAAATACCTTTTGTGTTGAGATAATGCAGTTTAATAAAGCAAAAGCAAGGGTCATGTAAGTGAAAACCGAAAGATTTTATTCTCTACTTCCCATCAGCAGGTGTTGTACAGCACTTCCTGGGAATCAGGACTTCAGGACACACAGTGGTTTCTCTGAAAGGCAAGCACTGTAAATTAGAAATGCCCTTTCTTCCTCTTCCTTTCTCTTAGCTTTTATTGCTGAGCAGACATCATATGTTTTGGAATATCCCTTCAGTCTTTGGTCAACCACTTGATCTTTTTCTGACTCTTATACCAGGTTTTTTCTTCTGAAGGCTGACAACACCAGAATGAACAATTAAAACACAACAAGCAGAGAATATATGGGTAAGGTACAATATTTTTCTTTTTACTTTCAAGTTCTCTCATGGGAAAGTTTGCCATTTTCCTCTCTGTGTTAAGTCTGTGCTGGTTCCGCTTGCTGGTTCCGCTTGTTCTTCTCATACCTGGCAGTTCATTTACTGGTCTGTGATGTTACTCACCACTCTTTCAGTTATGCAACCATCCTGATAATCCAGTAATCCCCAAAGCATATCATTTGTGTGTATGGCAAAGAAAACCCAAGACTGCTTACTGAGTGTCTCTTTTATTGCAGCTGTGAATCTGAGTAGCCTTTGAACAATGCACTGTGCGAGATAAGCTACAGTGAGGTCAAAAATCACTTCCTGTAGTTTTAAAACTGCTTTTGAAGTAGGCAATGAGTGATGAATTTCTCTGGTTCTGAAACAGGGAGATGAGTGTGGAACTGGCTGGTCCAGGAACAGGGTTTCTTATCTGGAGTCATGATTTACAGGGCCACTCTAAGAAGACCAGGCAGTCTTTACTGAGAGCTTCCTCCAGGTTTCCATTGACATTTTCCTGAGTGCAAACTGGTGGCAGGTGTTTCCTCATGCAAAAAACCCACTGTGCTTATTTTATTTTATTATTGAATTGTATTTTATTTTTGCTTGGCTGTGTTTTCTTTTATTATCTACACAGTATATAGACTTCAAGTGGGATGAAGGTTACAAATCCTACATCAGTATTAAGCACTATGGTATGGTTTTAAGTCTGAGTAACTTCATATTTTGCCTACACTTAATGGTCTGTATAATACAGGGTACTAAATTAAAATCTGTATCTGAGGTATTTGAGTGAAAGAATGTGTTTCTATGTTATGCTTAATGTCTGTATTATATTTCTCTAAAACTCAGGTCTCCCTCTGCTGGACAAAACACAATCTCTTTATTCCAAAAGATATTAAAATATTTTGAGTTTAAAATTACTTTTGATAGCTATTGCTATCCTTAGATACCAGCCTGTATTTCTCATTCAGAAAAATACGTACTTTGGAGAAATGAAACAACAGTTTGGACAGACCAAGGTGTCACTTTAAGTTCTCATTTGAGCATTCTTTTGGGGACTACACCATTCATATCAACAGAATTGCTCCAGTATATAACTAGGAGGACAGGAGTAGATCTAGGATTCATAAAGTGTGTTGAGGTTGCCATGTATTTTTATTCCCAAAGGTCAACAAAACAGTTAACAGTTAACCTGTTTACTTTGGGCCACTGGCATAGAAACAAATAGCAGTGTTCACATTTTCTGAAGAATTAAGACTGTTTGAAACAAATATGCTATTCCTTGTGGCAGCTTTAAGGGGGAAGAAACTCTCTTGCTTTTAAGATGTGACTTTTGGGCTTAAAATGTCTGTTACCTTTCCCTGAAGTTCCAATGGCAACAAAAACTAAGACTGAAGTGTTCATGCTGTATTTACACAGCCTGTGGGTGCATTTCTTCTGTTCTAGTGTAACTCTTGTACAGTGGAAAGATGATTAGGAAAGCCTTTTCTGAACAGTCAGTTTTGTCTTGGTAGAGTCTGACAAGCTGTCTTTTACATCAGAGTACTACAGCTGTGAAATACCAGTCATGGACTCTAAGGATGGAGTACTACACAGGTAAAGTTTGCAGTAACTGACTGAGATATGCTGGACAGGACTTTCTCCTTGTATTAGTAGCAACTGGTTGTTTTGTCAGGTGCAACGTTTCACTCTGTATGAGAAAACTCCACATGCAATGTGTCATCACTCAGGTGCAGCTGAATTGCCTTGGTGGGTGTCAACCTCTGTTGACAAGTTAGCCAGCTAAAGCAACTAGAAATCTAATGTAGGCACCACTTTGGGTTCCTGAAGTTAGGCTAGACTAGATCCAGACTCAACTATGGCTATCAATAAAATGGATTTTGCACATTTTAAGTAATTGCACCTAAAAGTCGATATGGGAGGGATAATAACTATATAAAAGCAAATGTGTATCTAGAAATAAACTAAATTCTTTAGTCTAAATCTTTGTTGTCCAACTGAATGCTGAACAGAAGGTCTGAAAAAAAAATTCTGTACCAATAGTATAATTTCTAAAGTGTGTGCCAGAGTTCTGCTTCCATAAAAATGTAGAATAATATGTCTGAATTTAATGAGAGAAGAGTTAGTTTGGAATACTAGGTAGGTAGGGGATTAAAAACTATTGTAATGTGTAAGGCTTTAAAAAATCTTACAGACATCTGAAAATTCTGTAATAAACGAGATACTTTTTCAACTCTGCTTAATGGCATTTCTCATAGAGAACAATCCTCTTACCCAGAGATTGTAAAGAAGGTACGTGAGGTTCTGGCTCTCTGTGTACTTTCTGTCATACTTTCTGTCATACTTTCTGTTCCTGTAGGTCCAGCCTTGTTCCTTGGGATGCTGAGGTACACGTTTGCACATGTCATCTGCAAGACAGAAAGACAAGATCCAGCTGTCAGTTTTTCCCGACATGAAAAGGAGAGTTTAAAGTCAAAACAGATATGAAGCAAGAATACTATAGGAATAATAAAAAAACCCCAAAACAGTCAGGTGTTTGTGCTTTGATTAAAACGGTATGAATGACACAAGTGTGACAGGATGGTTTCTGAGTTATTAGAAAGTTCTTACCTTTTAACAATGTTCATTCTTCTAGTTGTGTAGAAAAATATCTCCTAGATAGTCACTACTGATAATTAAACTTGAGTTCAAATCTTTTAAGTGTATCTTCAGTACAAAATCAAGAAAATTTGGCCTCTTATTTTTTTATAAATTTGGATAGGTTTCGTTCCTTAGGTTGCTTATGTCTGACCTAAAACTCTTCTGTTGAATTTAGTGAGAGTTCATAAACTCTATGCTGTTTGCAGCTTTCCAAATGGTAAAAAAATCAGAAACATATTAATAATCCAGTTTCATGTGATTTTTCTTTTTCAACTGGAATGATGTCAGACATGTGGATTCCTAATGAAATTAAAGAATGGAAGATGGCAAAATAAGAGCAAATATCTTACAAAGCAGTGTCCTTATAACAACTATGGCTGAATTACAAGGATTGGGTAATTATGACCATTAATATACATTTCATTTTAGATGCTGAGAAAAATTCCTCCTGTCACAAGAAATGACAATCCTAATACCTGGTATTTGTGTGCTTAGAAGACAGCTATTTTTCAGCATATTTTAAAATATGCTGTTCATCAGTGTCAATAAAGTACTATCATACTTTTGTACTGTATGTAAGGACAGCTTCTAATGCTATCCAGTATAAGAATAGTTTATTTTTGTTTACTTTAATGAAGATGTTTTTTCTAAAGAACCAAGACAGGGAGACCTACATAAAAGAGATGTGTGAATTATTTAAGGCTATTATACCAAATTAGGGATTTTTAATGTCAAATAAATATTTTAGATGCTTTGATTGAATTCATCTTAGTCTCTTTTGTATGCATTGAATATGGAAGCTGTCAAAAGTGTTGAAAATCTGACAGATTTTTAGAGCTAAGTATTTTCTTTTTTTTTGACAGAACAGTTTAGTTTTTGAGTCCTGCATCCTTGCTTCACTGAGCAAGGATGCTGTTATGTTTGGCTTAGTTCATTTTGAAGTCTCCAATGGTCATAACCCATAAACCAGAGTGACACAGGGCCATCAATCAACATGCAAAGACTCTTGTCTAAGCTTTGAATTCTTGGGGCTATCTTTGCACATGATGTTCAGAGTTCAGCTCGTGGAATATCAATCATTTTTATCATGTGATTGTGGAACACTGAGATTGGAGTTCCTGCTCACTTCTCCATGTTCTGAACATTTAGCTGCTCTATGACCTACCTGACAGCACTGCTTCTTCAGGCATGGTGTTTGCATATGTAAGAAAGCCTCTAAATGTTTTTGAGTTATACCTTAAATGGCATGGCATTCAACTAATGAACCATGGTTGATCTTGGGTTTTGTTGGATAAATGGCCCCTGTATGAAGGTGATTTTCTTCAGGCTGATCATTCATTTTATTATTTCTGCTGTAACACTAGCTAGTAGTTACAAGATAAATACTGACATATGGGCCAAATTTAAAATTTGGCAAATTAAAATAGTGAAATAATCTGCTTGCTTTGTACATGTATCTGTGCTTATTTCCAGGTTTATGTAAGAGTATGTCTTTTGCACTCTTTCCACACAGTCAGCCACACAGATTTTCTAAATTAATTGAGGTAGAACAGAATCTCTTAGCTCAGCTAAAGTATTGGAAAAACATAACCTAAATAATACTGGTAATACTGTTCTCCATAAACTGGACCTGGATTTTGCCAACATGCTAAATTGTGATTTTGTCATAGAAGGAGGTTTATGACTTTTAGTGACCACTCAGTTTAGGGAATTCTGAAACCCATATTTTCCAATTTGATTGATTCAAGAAATTTATTTAGAAATACCAAAACCAGTTAAAAACTCCTTCCCCATGACCTTCTTATTTTGTGATAAAATATAACTGAAACAGAATTCAATGGCAAATTAAGTTTGTAGCTGATTCAAAACACTCTGAGGTCACATTATGTTTTATTTCACTGATTATGGGAACTTCAGCATATGATTGAAGCCAAGCCTTTGGGTAATTGTTTTGTTGTTTGGGGGGGTCAAAAGTTTGAGAATAAATATCCTTATTTTTTCATCTGATAAGTTTTTTTTTTTCTTGCATAGCTGGTGAGTTTTAATAAAACTTTTATTGTAAATAGCCTGCCAAACATGACCAATGATCACAACTTTCTATTAAAAATATTCATTTTTGTAAATCACATAGACATACTTCTAGATAACTGCAGCTACTTCTTTAGCTTGTTTGTCATCACTTGAATGACTTTTTTTTTTTTTTTGCTCATTGTGCTTTCCTAGTTTGGTCTTTGCTGTAAACCTTGTAACCAACTGGAAAATTCTGAGATTAATTTACAGGAATATCTTGTGATTCACTGAAGGTTGCAAAGCTGTGTGAAGATGGCAGCTGCTGCTTGCTTCAGGGAGTTTTGTGGTTGGTGGTGAAGCTGTGGAGGGGCTGTTCCTGGGATGTAGGGATGGGCTAATCTGGGACCAAAATAGCATAAGGGTTATGTGAATTTACCTGCCTAAGCAATAGGGGTCTAATCCCCTTGGACCCCCAGTTGCTTCTATACAGGGAGGGAAATCTCCTGTGGGTCATGCCTGTTAGATATGGGCAAACATCTTGGAAATATGCTAAATTAGCATCTGACTTGCTTGAAGGACTCTGTGTATGCAACTCAGTGATCCCTTAGTGTGCAAAGACAGTGGAGACATCCCAATGGATGTAGGAAATGCAATTAGGTGTGATAGTTATCGATATAAAATGTAACAAACCCTCTCAATTACTGTCTAAAACTGCACAGAGCCAATATCAAGACTTAGCACCTGAAGCTACTGTTCCAGAGCAGCCAGTGCAGGAACAGATGACTGGATTCACTTATCAGCTGGCAGCCAACATGCAGCAAATCTAATTCAAGGTCAGGAAACACTCACATTAGAAGCCTTCTCACACTTGTCAGGAGTGTGAGCATTTCATGATACAAATGCAGAAGTAGGTCATAAATGAGCATTTATTTTTAATGTTAATGCTCACTCAAAATTTGAAACCCAAGTGATCACCTCTATTTAAGTAATTGTTGTTGGCAAGGTTTCCACCAGCATTTTTACAGGGACAAATTCTTGAACTTTGTTGTTATACAGTAGGATTATGTACTATATACTATTTGTTTCCTTTTCCAGCATGTAAAAGCCAACAACACTACCTTGTCAACATTCCTAGTGTGTTTCTAGATCTCCCATGTGTCAGATGTGGGTTGGACCACTATCATGAGGACTGTTGCAGAAAGAAGCATTCTGTCTAAATTAAATCCGAGTACTCCATCTCACCTGAGCACCCACCAGCTGCCTTGTGTCCTATCCCTGGTACTTGCTAGAAGCTAATTCAGTTGTAGGCTGCTGTAGGATTCTGTAATATATCACAGTTGGATATGTGATACTAAATCTTTAAGCTGATTTTCTTGCTACATTTGTGTTGTATTTTGATTGTAGGCTTATTTAAAATCCAGTGCTGAGGGAGTACAGAGTTAAGTGAAAGAGAGTGAGAGAGAGAGAGAGAGATTCCTGGCCCAGCAAATGCAGGCCTGCACTCAGAGACTGAATTGCACTCATGGAGGCAGCCAGGTCTGCAGTAACCCAGAAGCCTCCCTGTGCCCTGGATCCCATCATCCATCCTGCCTCCATACAGAGCTAGATCAGCCAGGCTGCACCAGCAAATGCTTGTCCTTGGTCCTTGGCTGTGCTCCCTGAGATCTCTTCAGACTGACTGTCCCTCAGAATTGGAATGTGGATCGTTCAGGATTCTCTTGAGCCCAGAGATGTAAAAATGATCCTTTGCATCACAGTCCTCTGCCTTGGGAGTGGAGCAATGGAGAGCTAGTAGGGAGCTAACCAGGCATTGCACTCAGCACAAATCTTTAAAACATCAGTGACAGGATCACTTGTTTTAAAGACATAATAATACTTTCAATTCTCACCTGTAGATGTCCCCCAGTAATAATCCCATCAATTTGTGGCAGGCATAAAAACTACATGTGATTAAATTCAGCATGGAGAGTATAACTGCACAGTAGTGTGATTTTCCTTGTGTTAAAAAGTCTGTTTGCAGCCATGTTGCACACTGCAAAAACTAATCTTACAAATAAATTAAAATCTTGCCCTTTTGCTCCAGAGACATTGCATTAATGTTAAGAGATACTGTCATATGTATTTATTAGTCTCAAAATACAGGCGTATACATGTATGTGTATGGTCATTTATATGACTGTGTACATGTATGTATGTATGTATGTAGGTATGTGTGTATGTGGTGTATGACTGAAGGATGCCTCAGGACTCTCATCGTGCTTACATTCCAGACAAAGCTTTCCTCCCAGTTCTGTGTTGTAGTTCAGAATAAGATAAAGTACAATATCATGCAATTTACATGTAAAATACAAAATGAAAGGAATTATAAGCACATTTTTTCCCTCTAAAGTCAGCTTATTTCTTGGTGTCTTTTCAAATGGACTTGGTTTTTCCTTTCTTGATAAAAAAACCACCTCAGCAACTAAATGATTCAAAGCTGTGCAGTTTGTTTGGGGAGCAAGCAGCAAAAATGTCCTTTGAGCAGTGCTCTGTGAGTGCTCAGAAGTGTTCCAGTTAGTGGACAACTGTCCTCACTGCATGTTCACTTTTCTCACTGTCAAACCTAATTTCATATTACCTCCCATATCAACTGGTCACTCATCCAGCTCTCTTATGGTCACTCAACAGTGATGGCAAGGCACAGGAGCAATCACATGCTCCAAGATTGAAATGAGATGTTTTTGTTCCAATAAGAAAGACTGGCAGATCTCCAGAGCTTGTCTGTCTCTATCTGCTTTTCTGCCAGTCTTCTCTTGCTTGCTCTCCTCCTCTGCACTTAGATCAGTGGAGATACCTTCATAACCATGGTGCTGCTTTTAATACCTTATTATTTCATCATGAAGTTTAGTATTTTTTATTTATAACCCCCTGCTTTCATATTTAAAAAGCTCTTGAATCATGGCATAGGGTTAGGGAGAATTGATATAGGAGCTTGATAATGAGATGAAGACTTCCAATCCCAAAAACTGCAATGCTCACCAGGCCCTGCTGGATTTGGTACAGATAGCAAAGACTGCTGGCTGACTCTGTCATGGCTGGGAATAGGTGTTTGTGGGCCTGCAAGCAGTCAGGACAGATATTAGATGATTCTTATTTCTCTCACTTTGTACAGCTTCCTGTGCCAGCTGTAGCTACTCATCAGGTCCTAAACCAACCAGCTTTCTTTCAGAAGTTTTTTTTCTTCCAGGGCAATTGTTCCCCTTTGAAGCATGAAGCTTATCCTGTAAGAGTGCTCTGATGCTCTCTGTTGGATCAGATGTTGAAAGGATCACCAGCACTTGTGGAAATCCCATCCTAGTGGGGTTTAGGCAAATGTCCCAGCTAAAATTGTGCACCAGGGATTTAAGCAACTTCCACCACTCTGAGGGAGTTGCCTGGCTCTTCAGAGACTCCCTGGCTGCCAACAGAGGCCATCACACTACACATGAGTGCTCAAAACCTTTCTGTAGATATGGCAGTAAGCTGCAAGGCAAAATGATCACAGCTGGCCACTAATGAAGTGTATCACTTTGTCTGGAGAACAGTGGGAAAGACCTAGGGATAGATTTGTGGTTGTGCTGAGCACACTCACAGCTGATCAGCAGCTGATTGCAAATGTGCTTTAAATACACATAAGACTGCAAAAATGCAGTTTTGAAAAAAAAATAAATGTGGCACTATAACATTTTTGACGGAGTTATAATCCATAAATTAAGATAATACTTTTGGAGCATATTTCTATACTTTTGATACCCTTAACAAAGTGTTGCACAGAAGTCCGTAATTTAAGTACAAGTTATTAGAAGAGTTTAGTTATTTAAAAATATAAGCAGGAAACTTTCAGTAGAGATCTTTTATTTTTCTTTTGAAAATTATTTCCCTATCAGCTTCCTTGTAGAGTCCAAAAAGTGATATATTTGCTACAGGCTCTATTGATAACCTAGGTTGGTCACCTAAAACTGATTAGCACAGCTTAAGTTCTAGCTTTAGACACTCTCTGTGCCTGAGTTTTTGGAGTGTAAAAGTAGAGCTATATACAGGTTGTAAAATTGGCATTATTACTGTTCCTGATGCTCTTAAACACACAAATAGAGAAAGATTTTTAGTGTATTAAAAAGTCCAGAATAATTTGAGGCTATGAGTTCTGTAAAGTCCATAAATAATTTTAAAACATAAGAAAAGGATTTTTGGATTTCTCAATACTAACTTGTTAACGACTTTAAATGCTCCGTTGTTGATTTGTTCTAGTTCAAGCAGTGGAGTGATTTTGCAATATATATATTTTCTTCATATAAGAATTAAAGTTTTACTTCACATACTCTTCCCCTTGCTTCCCCCCCCCCCCCCCCCATCCTTTCTTGTGTTACAAAANCCCCCCCACCATGCATGATTCTGAATCAAGAATTTGTCTGGGTGATTCCGTGGTAAATAACAGAGAGATACTTTTTGTTTGGCAGATAAGAGGCAAGTACTTTTAGAAGTATGTTTTTTCCTTTTTGCCTTGATCTCATTCCTTGCTCTACAGGACTTTGAGGACCTGCAATTATTTTTACCACCATCGGAGAAATCACTTAAGGGTGAGGATTTGCTTAAGTGCTTTACTGATTGAGCTTTTTTTGTGCTGGAGAATATCAATTAAAAATAAAAAAAGTCTCTTGTCTCCATCATAATTCAAAACATCTAAAGAAACTGAGCACCATACAGAGAAGTTTAACCTTTAGAGAACATTTTGTGAGGCATTTTAATGAGATGCAAAGGGTACTTCTAAAATCCTTAGCATCCATCAGCCGTTGTCTCGTCTATCTAAACACCCAAATTAATTAAAAACGGGAACAAAAAGCCAAGAAAAACAAGGATCCGGCCTTCGGCAGCTGGCTCCGGTAGATGGCACTGCTCTGAATAATTTGAGCAGGAGCCGGCGATTTGCGCAGGATGCTCCTGCCCGGTACCTGGGCGGCGGCACTGAATCCTCTCCAGCCGCCGTCACACCGGCGGGAGAAGGCGTGTGCATTCTCCTGGGAGATATTTGCTATATTTTGTTAAAGTAATCAAGATTTTGTTTGTAATTTTGTTGCTAGCGATAAAAAATAATTGTACCCACTGCTGTAATCGTGATTTGCTGTCTGCTGCTTGTACCTGTTGCTTCATTTCGTGATAACTCTTCCCTCTGCCCGTTTTGGTTTTCTGCAAATTCAGCCTTCATTCTGTCACGTTACTGATGGTGGTGTCAGCCACAGGAAATGTCCCTTCCTGATCCCATCTGAGTTGTTTTGAGAGATTGTGTCTCTGCTGAGGGGTGAGTTTGCCCATGTGCTGCTGATTCACTTCCACAAAAGGGAACTAGGGACCTAAATGCTCCCTCTACAAAGGCTCTCACGGACAGGAAAAATTAACTTTCAGATACATTAGTGCTAGAAAAATCCTTTGTCCTTTATTAGAAGCTCAGGGTTCCTTGAATGATAGAACTTTGGCATTAGACTGGACTTGGAGTTCATGTTTGGGGTGGACAAAGTTCCTTTTCTGTTTTTGTTTCCTATTTTCATTGGTGAGTTCCCTTCCCAAGTTTGGTGCTTAAATCACACCACTCTTTTCAGGATAATAAACAGGGACATTTTTTGGATTATTTTGACTGCTGGCTTTGGCTATTGCTCTGATTTCTGAGATGGGAGCTGTGAGTGCCCTCAGTACCTCTGAGCTGTAGGGCAAATAGACATTAACACGAGGAACAGCTTTGATATGAACTGCTGAAGGCAGTACACTGCTTCCTTCCTAGGATTCTGTAATTTGAGGGACCTGACTTTTAGTTAATTCTAGTTATCAAGCATATGAGAACTCTGAAAATAGGTCCCTTCCCTGTTGTTCCCTGGGTATGGCAAACCACAAACTTTCTTTTCTTTCCTTATGCTGGAAGGACCTGCAATTTTTCTGCAAGTTGCCACAATCTTCTGGGATGAACTCTCTCTACGGGGTAGATCATCCTCTTCTGTCTGAGAACAGCATGAGGAGTTCTTGTCTTTGTTCGCTTCTTTTGGACCCAGTCCTCCTCAGCTGGGAAAAAAGTGCTGTTTTAAAATTTTTTTGTTTGTTTTTTTTTTAAATTTATTTTTTTTTTCCTGAGGTAGTCATTGACTTGTTGACTAAAAGCTGGAGCTGAGTGACTGGTGTAATCACTAGCCTATTGCACAGATTATTCTCTCCAGCAATTGGGCCAACATCTATTAAGACGAATTATATAAAGTGGAATGAGTAGACTGGGAGGATCACAATCATTGTTGCAATTTCCATGACATGGTTGGAAAGGCAGGAAGAAATCTTCCCAGGATTTGGAGCTCTAAGAAAGTGGAAGGAGAATTTGTTTGGAGGTGAGGGTAGTCCCGTCCCCTGTAGGCTGATACATCCTTTCAGGAGAGAGCAAGACTGCTGGTGGCAGACAGAGGTCAGCTCTACCTTTCTCCATCAAGCCCCTGTTGTGCAATTCAGGCAGCTCCCTGCTCAGCATGCAAGTTTTCACAGTTCCTACTTTTAGCCATGTGTAAGATCCAGCCCTCTTTGCTTCTGCAGGTCCCAGCCTTCATTGTATCCATTATATATTTTTTTTTCTTCTTTCTTCTTGCCACTGTCTGGTTTTGTTTCTGTCCTTGAATGGAAGACTTAGAAATTCCAGTTTCCCCATTTCCCCCCCTTTTTTGTCATCTTCCGTCAGCAAACCCCAGGGGCAACTTGCTGGAAATGTGCTGTGCAAGTCAGCGGGGTCTTGCAGGAAACAGCATTATTTTTCTCCTGATCAGTTTGACTGCTAGGAAAAACAAAGTGGAGTGAGACATCTCTTTTATAGACACCCAAAGGCAAGACACTCTTGGAACGACTCATCCTCTTATTGTAAGGTTCTGGGGATTATATGTCTAACAGGAGAAACCTGGCAACCATGTCCATCATATCTTTGACACAACCCTACTAAATTATTTGTGAATTGTGTTCTGTCTTCTTGGTGCTGGCCAGACGTGGAGGTGGGGGAGCGTTGCCCTCACCAGCTGTGCTCAGGGTGACTGCATAACAGGAATTGGGTAAAGCACAGGCTTTAGCATGGGAAAATGATAACTGAGGCACTTTCTTCTCACTTTCTAAAGGCTCAAGAAAAATAGCCTTCACTGAGCAATCTTTGTTCCTGCAACATTTCTATTTTTAAGACTTTCAGTGGGAATTTGAGCTGGTATTTTCCAAGTGCATACAACAGCTGGCTTACTGTGCTGGTGTCACTCTTCAAAAAACCAAAATAAGACCAGCCAGACACCAGGAAATGCTGATTTCTCCCCCATGTCTTGCCCCAGGCAAATCATTCCCTAAAACCAAAATTTTAGACAAGTAAATATGAATATTGCCATTTCCTACTGAGGTAAGTAGTTTGAGGTCATCTTTTTTTTATTTGCAATATATGGCTTAAAATACAAACACCATTTGTGTTTTGTTATTGTTTGCACGACTGAGTGCTTTCATAGATATATGCTACAATAAAGGATGGCTTAGAAATTAAATATAAAAAGGCAGCCGTTGCCACTGGGGAATAGAGTACTCTACCAATCAAGACGCAGCCTCCACTGACCAGGCTCACAATGTAATGCTCTTTTAAAAATGTATTTAATGCAGGGCTGGAATTTATGCATCATAAGGGGATGAGGCAAACCCACCATCCAGACCTTTTCAGCCTGTGGTAGAAACTTTAGTCATTAATATAATACTGTATTTAGTTGCCTCAATTTGTAAGCTTGGTTGCAATTTTGCCTGCATGTGAAAACAGAGACCTTTCTGGGCACCCTGTTCTTACTTTTTTTCTCTGAATAATAATGTCATGACATTTTAAAACCTGTGGGCACTTCCTTTTCTTCTGCTTCTTAATTGAACAGGAGGATACATTTTTAACTGCTCCTTGATTGTCGTTCTGCAACATGCACAACACCAAAGTCTTTCTTTTGTCATTTCTCTTCCTTCCTCTTTAGAAATTTTATCTCCCAGACAAGCAGGTGAAGCTCAAAAGGATTTTTCTTCAAAGAAGATTTTAATTCTTGTGTCTCTGTTTGCCAATTGCAAAATGTAATAAATGTGTTTTCCTCTGGGCTTGACAATAAGCCTCAGATATTAATTCTGGAACAAGCACTTTCAGAGTTACTAGGCTGTAATTATAGTTGTGTTAGCAGGTGTGAATTATTTAGTTGAAGTCAGAAACTAGTCTTCTTTAGAATAAGCAGGTTTCAGGTACAGTTTGGCCATTCAAAATGTGTTAATTGCTTGACAGAGTAGGTTATCTCATGATGGGTTGAATTAAATTTTGCTAAAATGAGTAGATCTTTCATTTAAGACAGGTTTATGAAGATCGTGGGCATACATTTCAACCTCAAGTAGAGGCAGTCAAGACAGCTTGGAAGTGTAAGTGTTTAAAGTGTAAGATATGTGCAGATGAGCTGGGTCTATCTGTTATTTTGGCAGTATAGGATATGTGGATGAGAGAATAACACTAAATGATAAAGGAAAAAATCACAGTGAATATTGTATAGCATCTGTGTGTGGTCGTGACAAGAGTGTGTAGTGTTGAGATATTGGATTAAAGGAGTGGGAAAAAACCTTCAACATTCAGTCCAAATTTTTGTGGAAGTTTGAAGTTGTACATCACTGTGAATGTACAAAATTACAAAATAACCCAGAGTTCCCTAATGCAGTCACCAAGTTTTGTGTGAAGTAGAACATCACATATGGTAACCTAGTGATCTTGGCCCTTTTTGTTTGGGGCTCAAAAAAAGGTTTTATAGCCTTTATACTTTTTGTAGCTCAGTTTTTCATGCTTGTAATGTCCATGTCTATGTTAATATTCAGCATGTATCCAAACTGTCCTGGTCCCAGAAAAGCAGAAAATAACCCAGCATGATTAAGACCAGCTGTGAGGGAGGGAATGATAGGGTTTGAGGGTACAAAGCATCACCCATCATGAGAGGAGCAGGCTGAAGTTTTGTAGCTGGCTGAACTTGCTTTGCACAGCTCTCTTCTGCTTTAGGAAAAAACAGTCTGCTCCCCATGGCCATGTCCTCTTTACCTGGGTGTTTGGTAAATACCTAGCAGATGAATTTGCTGAGGGAATTTTACTGAAGGAGGAGTGAAGGGATACACAAACACTGAACAGGCAAATATTGGAATTTGAACCTCAAACATCTTCAGAAATTACTCTGGCAACAGCATCCTGAAGTTCAGGGGTGGAGAGGGAGAGAGAGACACCCTCCTGAGGCTGAATCAGTGAGTTGCCTAATCTGGGTTAACCAGCATGAGGGAAGCTGTTTGAGGATGGATTGTCCTCTGAAGCTGCTGCTCTGCAGCTTGACTGTTGCACGTTATTCATTGCTCAATTGTTTCACAAATAATTTTCAGTAGCCCAAGAAGGGTTCTAATCAGGTTCAGTGGAAGTCTTTCCACAGATTTTGCCTCTCTGCAAGGATAAGGTCCTTGAATCATACACCGCTGGCTGGTAATTCTCAGAAGGAAAAAGTTGAATTAGTTTTTCTGGTTCTTGCATCCAGTAGAGTGGAAACATTTTGTGTCATCTTCTTTGGACCTTGAAATGGGAAAGGTAAAACAAGAGCAGGATGCAAGTAGCAGTATGAATTAAAAGGGAAAATTATTTAGGGTTTAATATAGTCACCTCCATGTTACTTATGTAAGGATGGAAAGACAAAAGCAGAAACCTAGACTTTTTCTTTCTGTCCGGGAATTCTTCTAAATAAAAAGTTATATCAGTGATGACTAACTGATTCACTGGTTTCTCTTTACTGGAATCACTTATAAAACCCCAGCCCTTGGTTTGTCACACAAGAGGCTGGAAGATGTAACTGCTGCCTGAGGGGTAAGAAAAAAAAGTGAAATGCAAGTAAAAAAAATAATGAACTCTTTCTGCAGTGGAGCTAACTTTGCATCTCTCTTCTGTTCTCTTTAATATATCCAGAACCACGCCAGCTCTGTGCAGATGCTCCAAAATCAAGGTCATATGGCCTCCATGAGATGCACTGCCTGTGTATCCCCATGCAGGATGATCCACCAGCAGCTGGTGGCTATATGACTCTTGTTTCTTCAAGCAATTTACCTGGTACTTGGCTGAGACTCTGGGAAGTGCTGGTTAGGGAGTTTGGTTTTCCTCAGCAGACCAAAGCACTTTGCTACGTTGTTACATAGAGCCTGCTGAGGCAGATTGTTCATGGCGCCATGAAAAATAAATGACCCCCCTGGACATGACAGCCAAGAGAGCTACACACTCTCAGCTTCTTGGATATGATGCAGGGATTTTTGCAAAATGATGTTGGAGCTGAAGGAGCTTAGGAACTTTGTGGTTTCAAAGTCAGTCCTAGTCAGCACTGACGACCAGCTGGTGGCTGCTCCAGTTTATTCCTCATGAAAGACATATTCAGGAGTGTGAGATGAGAGAGGGAAAACACTTTCCTATGGCCATCTCTAATAAAGCAGTAAACATTGCTGAATGCCAGAATAAAGAGTATGAATTTGATTTGTCCTGCAGAAAATTTCTGATGCTGAAGAAAATCTGTCTGGTGGCTGAATTATTGATGAAGGTTATTGTTTTTTAACCCTAGTGTATTGCCTGTGATGTGGTAAATATAACTTCTCCACAGGTTCTCATCTGATTTCTGGCCAAATTTTATTCTTGATTGTCTATCTGTGGCTGCTTTTAACTTAATCTATAAGAGTCACTGCCGTGGATCCACAGGTAGTAATTAGGCACAATTTATTTTTGTCCTAGATACATCCTCAGTCATAAGTATTAAAATTTGCATAGAATCGTTTTTCATCCTTAAATGTCCACTCTTCCCATGGTTTATAACCAAGAGATTGTGACTTCCACACAGCCCACGCACACAGAAACAACAAGAGATCAGAATAAGTCTTCCTGCCTTCCCTGTCTTCTAACCCTTTGACGCCATTTTTTGTTGAGCAGATACATCAGAAGCACATCTTGTGTCTGCCTTCTCTAGTCTTTGCCTATACAACTGAGTAAGTATGTCGGGGGTAATTGCAATGCTATGGATTTATTGGACACATAGGACAGAAGTAGTCAAAATACCAATATGCCATTAGTGAGCCTGGAGACACACACCAGATGGAGCTGTGACTGCTTAAGACACCTTTCTTAGGTGTTTAGCTGCCTCTTCAGATCAGAGATCTATTCTTGGCCATTTAGCCTAGTAGAGGTGAGGTGTTCCCTCTTGCTTCTGCACTTTTTGATGTTTTATTTCAAAACTGTATAAAGTCCATATTTTTTTTGTTTGACCCACCACAGTACACTTAACAAAACAACTTGTAGTGATGATGCCAAAAGGGAGTTATTTTCCAATCATGCCTTTTCCACAGAAGCCTTTTGACACATTCATTAGAGGAAACCCAAGTGTACACAGCCATGTGAGACTGTAGGATACAAGATGAAATGAAAGTGAGTGTGGAGAACATAAACCAAAAATCGGAGTATGTTTACAGAAAAGATTTCTAGTCTGGTAAGAAAAGCTGCATCCTCTTTGGCAGAAAGATTAATCAGAAACAGGTTTGCAGCAGCTTTCTGATACAATGTCTGCAGGGACTTCTGTGAAGATGCACTTATCCAAGCCAAGGTTCTTTCCTCTGAGCTGCAGTTTATTAAACAAATGATTGACATAAAGGGTCTTTTTGCTGTTTTAAACAGCTGGGAAGAGCTTTTTTTAAAAGTCAAGCTTGTGGTTGATTAATAAAACATGGCTCAATGTGATGCCATTCAGCAAGGGAAGCTGTGGAATAATTTAAATTTTTGCACACATGGATTTTGTACACTGGTGAGGACTTGAGGTTTCATTGTGGTAAGCATTTAAATCTATTATAAAGTTATGAGTATAACAGGGCACGTAAGAAGTAACTATCATTAAAAATGAGAGTGAATTGTTCCTGTTAGAGGCACATGAGCATGGTTATTAGGAATACTTTCTGCCTGTGGGAGATTTTTCTTTCTCTTTTTTAACTCCCCAAGCTCATCAAAGGATAAAAGCAGAAAAACATGAGTGTAATGGATTTATTCTTTCTTTGTGCTGTGTCTGTGGAAGCTAACAGCAGTAAAAAATCCTTTGTAGGCTAAAAGAATAGTTCTTTAAAAAGCATTCAAAGAGACGTACATGGGCAAGATTAGAAAAAAAAAAAAAGAAGTTTGCATGTTATTTATAGGCTGGTTGGGTTTCAGTGGGCTCCCAGTGTGCTCCAGAAACATAAGTTTAATCTGCCACATACATACCCTCAACTAATAGCAAGAGTCTTTCTTAGAATAGCTGTTTCAAGCAAAATGCCTTAGATATTCATCAGAGACACATTTTTTCACTTTTGTTTTCAATTTTACAGAAGTCATGGACAGTACCTCATTGTCTGTGAAGATGGTTGACATTGTGCCACTACTTTGATGAGCTGGTTACTAGGCCACTGCTGCTAACGGTACACTGAAAACCCTTTTTTGCCCCAAAATTAAGCCAGTTGTAGCATGGCATTGAAGAGGTTGAGAGATGATGTCAGCACATACTTAAAAATAGTGATGGCCTTGAGTGGTTAGCCCTGTGTGCTCATTCAGGCATAGACAAAATAATTCATGTTAAATAATGTTGCTTTATTCTCCTTCTTCCTTTTTTTAAATTTTTTATTTAAGTACCTCTGCCTTAAACTTGCTCATTCCACCTTTAAATATATTCTTTGGATCACTAGCAACTCATGAGACATTTGGTGTTTTTATTATTTAGTTGAGGTAGTTTATGATCTTTTCTGGATGCTAGAGTATTTGGAAAAGTATTTATGAATTTGTCTAGACTCCACCTATAAATTGAAAGGACAACTGCACAAAGCTATTCAAAACTTTTCATAAATATGCTAATGAAAAGCAAGATCAAATAATCAACAAACAATAAAGAAATGGCAAAATTCAATATTGTAATTTTTAAAGAGCTGTGTGTCTGGCAACAAGACACGATATTCATGGCTTTGTGAACATTGAGTGAAGCTGAGGGCAGTGTGGTTGGTTTTATGTAGTATAATTCATTCTAGTTAAAGTGCTTGCATGATGGGACCTGTGGGATCATTTTCTGTAAGTGAAAGAAGACTTCCTAGATAAGGTCAAGTTGTGTCTGGTCTTTCCAAAGCAGTTAACATATGTGATGGCTCCAAACAGTCCTGACAATTGCCTTGGGCTCTACATGAGCTTTTTTTGCCTATTTGATCTCTGGATCCTTATCTGGTCTCAGACTACTCATCACATTGAAATTTATTACTGGATGTCTAATTTAAATGGCCAGAAGCATTAAGTAGATTTACATTATGTTTAAGTTTCAGTCCCAAGTAATTTACCACAAGTTTAATATTACTTTCTCCTGTGGTTTTTTGACCCTGGCTGGATGCCAGGTGCCCACCAAAGCCCCTCTATCACTCCCCTCCTCAGCTGGGCAGAGGAAAGATAATACAATGAAAGGCTAGTGGGTTGGGGTAAGGAACAGGGAGCAATTACTCACCAGTTATCATCATGGGCTGCTCCAGGCATTGCAGATGGATCTCTGCTCCACTCTGGACTTCCTTGGGCTGCAGGGGTCAGCTGCCTCACCATGGGCTGCACCACGGGCTGCAGATGAACCTCTGCTCCGGTTCCTGGAGCACCTCCTCCCCTTCCTTCCTCATGACCTTGATGTCTGCAGGACTACTGCTCTCACGTGCACTCATTCCTCTGTCTGCAGTTGGTGTTGTGCTGTAACTTTCACCCTTCTTAAAATTTGTTATCCCAGAGGTGGTACCACTGTTGCTGAGTGGCTCAGCCTTGGCTAGTGGCAGGTCTGTCTTGGAGCCAAGTGGCATTGGCTCCACTGGACATGGGAGAAGCTTCTGACAGCGTCTAACAGAAGCCACCCCTGTATTTCCCAGCTACCAAAACCTGGCCTCTTCTCTCAGGCAACCAGTGACAGAACAAGAGGATGTAGACTTAAACTGCACCAGGTTGGACATTAAGAAGAATTTTTTCCCAGAAAGGGCGATTAGACATTGGAATGGGCTGTCCATGGTGGCATTGGAGTCCCCGNGGCATTGGCTCCACTGGACATGGGAGAAGCTTCTGACAGCGTCTAACAGAAGCCACCCCTGTATTTCCCAGCTACCAAAACCTGGCCTCTTCTCTCAGGCAACCAGTGACAGAACAAGAGGATGTAGACTTAAACTGCACCAGGTTGGACATTAAGAAGAATTTTTTCCCAGAAAGGGCGATTAGACATTGGAATGGGCTGTCCATGGTGGCATTGGAGTCCCCGTTCCTGGAGGTGTTCAAGGAAAGGCTGGCTGCAGCACTCAGTGGTCTTGTTGACATGGTGGTGTTCAGTCATAGGCTGGAGTCAATGATCTCAGAGATCTTTCCATTCTCACTGATCTCACTGATTCTCTGATTCTGTCTCATCCTTAATTCTCTCCAAATCACTTTCTAACTCTCACACACTGCTAAACCAGCTCCTGAAAAAGTCTTTCATGAATAAGTCTTTTTAGCCAAAGGCTAGAACAGCAACTTCTCTAATTGACTCCTAACTATCCCACTGTTCCTGAACCAGCTTGTCACTGGGAAGGGGCATGAATATTTTATAACTACCTGCAGCCCTTTCTCCTCTTAGGGAGTCTGCCTCACCTGAGATAATTGTAGGTTGCCAACTTAAATGGTAGGTTTACATGGCTCTGTTAATTCATTGCTCTTTGGCCTGTGGAAATTTTGGGGAGAGTGGCTTTATGGGGAGCTGAGAAAGATCTTGTTACTTCATGAGAAATGCATGATCTTTGTCAAACCTTTGGTCTTCATCAGGCTCTGGGTTTGTTTATTGCTATTTCACAGAAAGGAAGTAGTATATGTTATATGAGAATATGGCACAGGTAGTACCTGGATGTTGGTTTGGTTTAGAAAGCTGGGGAAAAAAAGCAAAATAGAAAATCAAGCTATCTAGGTGTTTGGACAAGAGACATTCAGGAGCAGTGATTTACTTCTGCATTGATTAACTGTATGTAAGAATGCTTTCAAGAAGAGACAAACAGTGAATTGCTTGCCACTGTGTGTTTCATATTTGAGTGGTTTTATTTGGTGTAAAACAATGACAACATGGCTGGGCAAAGAGGAAAAACAATTGCCTGTTACTAAGAAATGAAATCAGACTGAAGATTGAAAATTGCTAAACCAATGAGAATATGATTGTAAAAGATCAACCCCTCTAGGAGGCACCTAATTTCTGGCCATTGTCTCCTGCAAGATGCTGTTCTTTCCACAGAGTTTAATTTGCAAATCATCTTTCTTTCTCTGCTAATGTCCTGCAGTGTAACCCTCAGCCCCATCAATAAAAGATGTGGTGATGAGTCACACATTTGTTGCAGTCATCTTATTCGCAGTAAAAATTCAGTCCTCTGACAGTTCACAATATACAAATCATATCAGCGTGCAGTTAAGGTTGAGGCTGCAGAGCAGTAATTTAGGGGAAAAAAAAGACATTAGATGGTGTAATAGTCTTGAAATCAAGTATTAAACACAGATAAAAATTCCGATTTTGGTTTATAAATGAAAGACATTTGGGTGTGGTAAGCTTGGGAATGTTGGCTCTGCCCTGCTACAACAGCAATCTGCAAATGCATTGAGTGTAAATGGAGAAGCCAATTAGGCTGTGTTCAGGACCACTCCATTTAGGGCTGAAATGAACAGCTGGGTATGTTTTCAACAGGTTTCCAAGAAGCAGATTGTGTTCGGACATGAAGCAAACTGGTAATGACTTTTAATAAACCTTTCCCTTGTGCTACTTGTTATCTTTGACATGTAAAAGATTAAACTCCCATTTGTAAACTGATAGTCTAACAGCTCTGAGCAAACTTGGCCCATGGAAGTCTAAAAGATGATTTATACCGTTTTTGCTTGTGTGTCATGCAGTAGAAAGAGACTGCTTTGCTATTTATTTTATTTATGCTGTTTAGTTTCTGAGAGGGAAATGAGAAAAAGCATTCATCAGAATTTCTTATTCAAGTTCTCTGCGAGCCTCAAAGTGTTCTGAGAGGAATCAATACACAAAACGAGATGCTTATTTCAGTTTTGTGTACTAAAAGGTTTTCTGGTTTTTTCTGCCCGTAAAAATGCTGTTAGACTGGCCAAACCTTTTAAAATGCTAGGTATTGAAAAATAAAAGGAAGTGTTCTATGGGGAGATGAGTAGCTTGCACACGTGTTGTGAATACCTGTAAATGTATTTTCTGGAAAAAAAAAAGTGATGTGTACATAGAAGAGACTGTCATTATTGTTAAGTTTCTTGAATTAAGACTGTTTTTTCTTCTGCCCGAAGTTAGTATTCCTGTGAATGCTAAAATAGTGGCAGAGATGTGTCATACTGCATGCACAGATATCAGCCCCTGTGGACACAGGAACAGTTTTGCTTTTCATGTTTTGGATCCCATATGGACACAGAAAAAGGGATGGCAGGAGTGTACCATGGTAGCGGTACCATGGGTAGATTCTAATGAGTCTTAATCAGCTCCAGACTAAAACACCTACATTTAGGTACAGGCAAGCAGTTTTCCATGTGTGAACCAAGGGCATGGTTCTGTTGGTGAGTTATTCTGTTGGCTCTAGTTATTCTGCTGGCCTCTGTGGCTGTCCTGGAGGGGCCTGGCCTCTGGCATGTCCTGTACCTGCTGTGTTGGCCAGCCCTCCCAGGGAGATCTCAACACCAAGGCTTGGTAACAGCCATGGTGTTGCGGCAGCTGAATTCAGTTCAAGGTCTCTACCTACTCAAAGAGTACCTGCTTCAAATCCTTGCTCATACAAATATATTTACATGCAAATGCCTAAAATTAAGTGCTTTCATCTTAAACTGAACTCTACCCCTAGTCTGGCTCCAGGTGAGCTAACTTGGCAAGCTCTCTGGGTAGCCAGTCATAGCAGCTGCTGTATCTCGCTTCCCTGTTTTACAAACACAGGCTTGGAAACTTCTGTCTCCACTTGGTTCAGGATCACCTGACTTTCCTCCTAATGCTAGGCAGCTCCCTCTTCTGCAAATATTTCCCTGAAATCAGTAAAACTTCTTGCAGGAGGAGATGCCCCTCCAGGTTCAGAAAAGTTTGTTACCTGTTTCCTGGGAAGTACCACCCGTGTGAGGGATTTTGGCTGATTGGAAAGAGCAGTAGTTGCTGCAGAAAGGTAAATATTTATCAAGCATTCCCACATATTCATGTTCTACACACTCTGATTTTTTAATTAGAAGCTGCTGTGAGCCCAGGCAGCCTGTGCCACTTGTTCCCAGCTAAGGGAGGGACTCTTCTGGTTTAGAGTTTATGCATGGGTTCAAATGAGTTTCATAAACAGGCACAGGATGACCTTTTCAAGTAAAGCACTCATGCTTGGTTTAAGGGAATCTATGCTGAATGGAGTGACATAAAATTAATTGGTTTATTAGTTTGCTGAAAACCTGTAGTTTGATTCAAAGGTAACAGTTTGAAAGGCATTGGGTTGAAACTTCATAAAATGTAGTTGTTGTATTTCATATATTTAACACACACACATATATATATCAATAAAAATATGTATGTTAATAGCAAAAGGTAGTACAAAAATAACATCAGCCCATTACAGAATGAGGATGGTCACCTAATAAACAGGGACATAGACAAAGCAGAGGTGTTAAATGCTTTCTTTGTCTTCCACACTGACGATGGGCTAAGAGATCCAAGGGCCCTAAGCTGGAGGACCATAGCTGTAAGAATGATAAACTCCCAGTCAGCCCTGAACTTGTACAGGATCTGCTGCTCCAGTTGGATCTCTATGAAGATTTCAAATTCTCTTTTTGAGTGTATATAAAGTGTCAAATTTTCAGTAATTAAAAAGTCTGAAGAATACCTTTTCTTACTAGTGCATGAATCTAAGGAATTTATGGTTGAAGTAGCCTTGAAAAAGTCCAAATACTCATCACATAACGTGGGGTGACCACTCATCATTTCTCATTCATTGCTTTTCAGTGTGGGGAAAGCTCATAATGAACTTTCCCATCCACACTGAGACCCTGGGTCAAAATCCTTGCAATATCTCCATGTTTGAGTAGAAATGATGCCTCTGTACAGCATTTCCAAACTATTAGGATCAACTTTTTTGTTGTGGCATTTAAAAAGTTTTCCTTGACCAAACATGAAACAATTAATACAAGAGGGATATTCTGTTTTTACGAATATACTTCAGCTCCATCTCCTACTGACAATCATACTGTGTCTCCAGTGAAAGAAAGTGGTGTGATTTGGTAACTGTTATGGACAGGTAAACAGTGGCATTTACTGATAAATGTGCATTTGTTAGAAGGTCTCTGTTTCATGCCCTGTAGGTACATTGAAAGTCAAAGGTATTTCACTGGCATGCTGAGGTTTTTTCTTTCTTCAGTAACAGCATCTAATGTATTGAAATTATCTTTGTTGAAGCATATTTATTTATTGATGGTTTGGGGATATTTTTGCCTAGCAAATATCCAAATCTTTTTGTGTGCAAAAAGATTTGGATACCATACTTGCTGTATTCTCATATTCAGGAGATTGTGTTCTATTAGCTTAAATTCATTAGTACTTTTTTGGTAGCAAACTGTGTAGGAAGTAAAATTTGAATTGCTAGACAGAACCAAACATGTTAAAAAATCTCATAAATTACCTGTTCTGATCCATCATCATTTATCTTTTTGCTTAGATCAAAGGAAGGGGGTTGCAGGTTGTCCCAGTCAGTGTGTTAGTGTGCAGAAGGAAGGATTTGCTGTTAGATCTCACCGTGAGGGGGCTACAGCTTGGACTGGGAAGGATGTCCTAGGGGAGCATTGAGCACTGAGCTACTCAAATGGTCATCAGGCCTCAGTTTGAACAGTGACCACCTCTGTGCAGAGGATGGGGATCCTGAATGACCCCACACGGAGGAGCCTGGCAGGCAGCCTGCTGAGCCACTCTGTCCTCTGCCTCAGAAAAGTGCCTTTCTCCACTGGGGCCTCCTCGAACAAAACTCATGAAAGTAAGTGCCATGCTCATTTTTATTCTAAGTACAGTAGGGGATCATGGTTGTATAATGCCACCAGAGGAAGCATGTTTCCTCCTCCCTAGCAACGAGCTCAGTGTTCAAGACAGTCATCTGTGATGTGATAGACGGAATTTCAGTCCCCTCTCCTGTCTGATGAGAATTCAAAACCACATATTCCATCTTTAATGAAAGTCCCTGCAAAGCCCATTGGCTGTAGCAGTCCCTGCCATAAAAACATTTTGTACCTCTTGTATAAAGACTGTTCACTATAATATCAAGATGTGCCGAAATAAGCCTCAGAGGAGGGTGAGTGCTCTGTTTAGCATAATGCTTGCTTATTTTCTCTGTGCTGGTTTTTCAAAAGGAGAAGTGGTAAAATTGTCTAGCTTCTGAACTGGCTTCTATGTTAGTGATGAGCAAGGAGGGGTGAATGAAAGTTTGAACCTGTTTAAGTTATTGAATAAATGATTATATTTATTTTTCTATACCTAGATTAATGTTTTGGTTACTAACACTGCCAGGAATTTGTGTTGCTTCTGCACTGGATGTCATGACATTGGTGTTTTTGATGTATTCTTTTTAGCTCAAATCCATCAGAGACAGAGAAGAACGTGAAGAACATAGGAAATGTCCTGCTGGGTTTGAGAGGAGAGGAGTCATGTGACCCAGGGCTTGGGCTGGGAGCTTGATCTCTCATATTTCCATCTCCCCAGGCCTCTGGCCATCTAGAGTGAGGTGTGTCTGTGTTAGGGGTGTTAGAGAGTACCCCTGCTCTCAGCGTCTATTTTTGTATCTCGTTTCTTTCAAACACACAGTACTGTCTACCCTCACCACCCCCCTGTGGCAGCAGATTGCAGAAATCCTCTACCAAGTATTTGACAGGGTTTTCTTGAATTCAGACTGGGCCAAATTCACACTGCTTCAATGAAGCTCCGCCTGGCTTTGACAAACCACTGCCTGTGAGCCTGTGTGGACAGAGAGGCATTGGGGTCCTAGGGGCACTGATTTCAGCAGGTAAAGCACAGAGAGAGTCACCATGATGTGATAGCAGCTGCAGGCTGATGGCTGGGTTGCAATTTATCTTCTTGATGTCTGATTTCCAAATCAGGTCTGGATCTCTCTCTGGGTTTCTCCCTGCTCCCTCTCCTCTTTCAAAGAGTGATGTCATGTTTCCAACTCTTCTTTCAGCAAAGAGACAATTACAGACTCCAAACACAGCTGATGAATAAATGTGTGGGTTTTTCTAGAATGGGCCATCTTGTGAGGGAGACCAGAGAAGTAGCTGTAATCAACACTTTGCAAATTAGACCTTCCCCCAGTCAGCCTCATGTGTCTGTCTCATACTGCTCCATGTGCTTATGGGCAGCAGGAAACTGGAGGGAGAATGTAAATGAAACATTTGATTAACTATTCCTTTCTTTCTGACTGTAACGGAATCAGCATGCAAATGCCATTCCATGTTTTATTTTTTTTTGCCTTGACACTGTAGCTACACAAAAAATATTATGATCTTCTGCTGCCAAACGCAACTGAATGAATTATTCTGAAGCATTCTGATGCCTGTCTTTGTCACAGTCTCCTATTTCAGTCCCTGTCATGCACTGTGCCTATCATTCATTATACTTGATTGGTTGAGGGCAGAAAGGTGTCTCTTGCCTTGTTCTCTGGAGAATTTTGTCTTGTCTGTCTCACCTTCAATCACTGCTAATAGCTCTGTTGGAACAAATTCAAGAAGGGGCTGTGTGGAGATGATGAAAATATTTTACAGGGCAGTTTATATTTTAATAGCTAGTTTTAAAAATGAATTTGCTGGAGCAGACCAAAATGAAGATTGCTTAGAGAGATTTTTCTTACAAGTCTTTTAATTAATTTTTTTATTGTTATTAATCTTTAAGCCCTTCGCATTCTTGTCACATTTTTCCTGTGAATTGCCACGAAGGATTGCTTTTTACTTTGATTGACCAATGACCATTTATCTTATGAATTCATTAGGATGAGTTACTGTTCAGCAAACACTGTATTTGAGTAGAGAACAAAACAGCCCTGCAGCTTTAGGATGTGTTTTTTAGGATGCTTTCACAAACTTTCAGCTGCTGCCTGTACCTTGCTTTTTAAGCACATTGTGGCTGTGTTTGTGGCAGATCTCCTGTCACTGTTCTGATGTCCCACAAAGGTTGTAGTGGAGGAATGAGAGAGAGCTCACCATTTTGGCAGGAGCTCAGTGGCACACAAGTGAGAGTGGAATCAGTGAAAGTTTTTAGACTGTATTTATTATTGTTTGCTTGCAGGACTTTCTGACCTCTCTGTTCCATTCTATCTGTTTTCAGATAGAATGTCTATCTGAAAAGACAGGACTAAAAATCTAGTCCAAGAATTTAAGAAATACCGTTGTGTGTAAATGTTCCTAATTAATCCTGTGAGTATTTTTTCAAACAACTGTAATTAATTGCATGGGGTAAGAGATCTATTTGGGTATCCTTATGAAAGATTTCTGTTTCCATCAGCTGTACAAATAAGTGTCAAGTGATCAAGTATCAATAAAAGGAGAGACCTCTTGACATCAGTATTTTGAATTACAATTTGGTTTTGTGTTGGTCTCATTTCTATAAGCGTACTGGATACAAGCTTTTAGATAGCAAGAAGGGGTTATAACTCATTTCTGGAAGGAAGGCAGACACCTCTGTTGATATTAGTATAACCTGTGATTTAATTTGATTTTGTGTCTACATCCCATAATTTTTTTTCACAAATAGTAAATTGTGACTGAGCAAGAACTGGATCAGAAGGATGGTATTAAAACCCTGGAGTGAGATTGAGAGAAACAGGCTCCATACCTGGTTCTACTGCAGGCTCTCTTTGGCAAGGTGGGAAAATCATCCTGCATGGCTTTTGCAAGATATACCCTTTAGAAAATATATCCCTTGGGACCCCAAACAGATTGAGGACTCATTCTTCCTGTCCCTCACTGTTCATAGTCTCAACCTGAGATGCCTGTGGCTCTGTGTGATTGTCTTCTCAATATCTGGAGGCACAATGACAATAAAATATGAATCCATGCATGCTTTCCAGAGTGGTATGAAGAAATTAAATCTGTTTTGAAGAAACTAAAGGTACTAAAGATAAATTTTCAGATTACATCAGTGACAAAAGTAACAATCTCTTTCATTATTTTCTGTGATTTATTAGAATTTAATTGCTTTGACACAAACACTGTATGTTGAAGTGTTTTTAAATTCACTGATTGAAATGCTACCTTTTCACACTTTATTTTTTTCCGCTGGGATTACAAGATAAGATTTGTTTGAGAAGAAAACATGACATTGGTGCTAGACTTGATAAAACCATTGTCTGCAACTGTCAAGACAAAAATGACTTGAAGACAGAGCATCTTGTTATAGGAGGCTTGCTTCAGCAGTCTGGAACTTACAACCAATTTCGTTATGTCAAGGCATTAAACCACCTTTTCAGTCAAGACCAGGTATGAAGTAGTAAATTAAGTATGTTTTGCCGGATTTTAATGATGACTATTTTTAATTAGTTGCAGAAACATGCAGCAAAGTCATTATGTTAAACATTGGCATTGAGGAGTTCAGAGATTAAACTGTTCACTTCATTAGTAATGGAAATGCTAACTGAACCTTTTTCCCCTATGTCACTAATTTTCAAGCATCTGTGAATGTTGCAGTCCTTTTGCTGGCCTGTCACTGGAAGTTGTGCTGCAGGGGGACACCCAGTGAGCTCTGGCTGCTCCTGGGCTTTTGGGTCCTGGAGCTGTGAAAATATGAGGTAGCTCTTCTAAATAATTCTTTTTAACCTGGTGTAACATATAATTCTTTATTTTCTTATGTAGTCTGAGTAAAACCTCATCTTTGTTACATCCAGCTGACACAGAAAACAAGGCTACTCTTTGATTAGTGCAGAAAAACGTGGATTCTGCCCTGTATGAGTAAGGGAAGTGTGCCTGAGTCTATGTTTATCTAGACTTAGCAGTCATTAAATTGTTTTATCTTGTCATGTGAACTTATCTAAGAGAATTTCATTCAGAGTGACATAAGCAGGAGTTACAATCTCTGGAAAGCACCAGACCATCACTTCTAGCATCTTCCAGCCCACACCCCACATTTCTAATCTCACTAATGATATTCCAGCTCTTGTGGAGCTCAGAAATGGAAGAAGCAGAAATTCATATTTCTGGTATGGGCAATGCTCTTTCTGTTCTGATTCCATTGGAAGAGACTTAAAATGAGTTATTCTTATCTTTTTCCATTAAGCATTCCTCTGCTTAGTAGCATAAATGTAATTAAGATTGTGGGCCTCATGACTCTTTTTAATGGAATTAGATCTCATGACTCACTTGGGCATTATCCGAAGAACGTCTCCTCATACAAAATGACTCAATCACCAAGATTGCTGTCTGGCAGCATGCCAAGATATTAGAACCCAAAGAGCTAGCACTTAATCTGATTCAGGGACATCTTTAATATTTTTTTGAACATACATGCAAGCATATTCCAAATATCTTTCCCTCCAAAAAAGAACTTAAGAATTTATTTCAGGCACACTCTGCACTCTGAGATGTCTTACAACATTATTGATCCTTTTAAAGTAATTGAATTTAATTCAGAAACATTTTGCAAAATTTCAGATGAAAAAATAGTGCATACAAATCAGGACAAAGTTCAGGGTCATGAGGAGGTCACTGAGCACTGACGGCTGCAACTACTGGCACTTTCATTTGTTTCACCATTTTTCCTTTTTTTACTCTCTTGATCTCAAGATTGAGTAAAAGAATTGGGTCAGACTAAATATGCCATTATTAAATCCCCACCATTACATTTAGTCAGAAATGATTAAGAAAATGTGATGAGAAGGAGCAAGTTTTCTTGGTTTATGTCAAGCTGAACGTGAGTCAGCAGTGCCCTGGCAGCCAGGAGGGCCAACCCTGTCCTGGGGGCATCGGGCACAGCATGGCCAGCTGGGCAAGGGAGGGGATTGTTCTGATCTGCTCTGCACTGGGGTGACCTTACCTAGAGTGCTGGGGGCAGTTCTGGGTGCCAAAATATAAAAAAAGACACAAGGCTATTGGAAAGCATCCAAAGTAGGGCCATGAGGGTGGAGGGCCTTGAGGGAAAACTGTGTGAGGAGCGGCTGAGATCACTTGGTCGGTTCAGCCTGGAGAAGAGGAGACTGAGGGAAGACCTTATCATGGTCTACAGCTTCCTAATGAGGCAAAGTGCAGGGGCAAACACTGATGTCTTCTCTGTGGTGACCATTGATAAACCCCAAGGAAAAGGCATGAAGCTGAGTTAGGGGAGGTTTAGGTGGGATATCAGGAAAAGTTTCTTCACCAGAGGGTGCTTGGACACTGAAACAGGCTGCCCAGGGAAGTGGTCACAGCACCAGCCTGCCAGAGTTCAAGAAGTGTTTGAACAATTCTCCCAGACACATGGTGTGACTTCTGGGGCTGCCCAGGAGCTGGACTCAGTGATCCTTGTGGGTCCCTTCCAACTGAGAATATTCTAGGGTTCTATGATTCTTGTAGTATCTCTTTCATAGGTAGTAGTGGGACTTCTTGGTCTGAAGGCTGTTTATATTTAAAATCTTCCAGTGGATTAATCTTCCCTGAACTGGTTCAACAATTTTTGCTCCCACTTTAGTCTTCTTTGGCACACAAAATGCATTTATGTACTGTGCCAAATTCTAACCTATTTCTTAGTTTAAATCTTGTCTTCCAGTGAAAGAAGAAGAAATATGCTATAACCATATTTTTAAAATCAGTCATTTATATCTGAGATGATACTTGCATAACAGAAGTCCTAATTTTCAAGCATGATGATTTGTTACCAAAAGCAATGGAATAAAGAGGAAGTTCAGGTTCTACCTGTACCCTGTACCTCTGCACAGGTGTTGGATATGACTTTATCCAGTTGTAGGTACCTGGACTTAGGTATGCTGGACAATATTTTAGTGTGTTCTTCTTATTCGAATTATTGCTCCAATTTATTATTTCTCAGTTTGTTGCCAGAAAGCTGATATTTTCTCTTTATAAAAGGAAGAGGGAATAATTATTAAATGAATGCAATGAATTACTATCAAAATAGTTTCTATCAAGTCTAAAATTTCTCATGGTGATGAACTGAGAGCAATGTCATCCTTTATATTTGTTCTAACCTGGCAGAGGCCAACTCATCTTCATTTATGGCAAGTGGCTAGATGCCATACAGTGTTAATATCAGAATGGGGTACTTTCAATCATCTAAAATGAAGTTGTGTGGCACGACACAGAACTTTGTGCAACCTCAGTGGATATACAAGAATCTAATAGTACCTATTCAGTGATCATGCAAGATCCTTTTAATTGCTGAGAAAATTTTCCTACATGCTGGTGCTGAAACTATACCACAGTCTAAAAAGATACTAAAACAGTGGCAAAACTTTCTAGAAGATATGTTTTCTGAGGGTTTATTGTAAGCAGCAACTGCAGGCATACAACTTTAATATGTCAGTTCAAGAAAACACTCTCTGCTGCCTATTACATCTGTTCTAGGATATGTGATTGATATGCTGCACCAACAGACACTCACCTACAGACCCACTTGAAACTTGAGACTCTGCCAACAAGTGCAGATATTAAGCCTGTGCTTATCCACTGCTGAGATGGAATTGACATGGCAAGTTGTTTTGTGCTTCAAGTAAATACCAACAGAGTTTAAAATAGTAATTATTGTTAAATTCTGTCTTAGCAACAGGGCTTGATCTGTTGTCCAAGTCAGTGAGTGAAAAATATGTCCTTTCTGAAAAAGGCAGGCACTTTCCCATGGACCTCAGTGGGGCCAGGCTGCAATATATGGCTTGTAGAGTTAGTTGCCTGTAGATAAGACTCATAAAATTTAAAATATTTCAGAAAAAATGGTGATATTATTATTTCTGATTTATAAAGCAGAAAACTAGAGCCACCAAGGTGAATGACTGATAATTCCCACACTCTGTGCCATGAGTTTTTCTGACTCCCTAGGTGGAGAGTCACAGGCATAGTTGTTCAAAATAACGTATGAAGCAATACACAAGCATAAAATATTTGGAAACTTTACCACTTGGCCCCAAAAATGCATGGAGACAGTTATCTAATACAGTGTCTTTTGTTTTTTTACTTCATGACTTTATGAAATGCTTTGGATACCTTGGATAAACAGTCTAATCAGTGAAAACTTTTGATTGCTTTGAATGCAGCAGCCATCTGAACACACTAAAATGAGTGAGTGGTTCAATGATTACGGATGCATTTACCCACAAATGCCTTTGCCCACAAGCTATGGTTAATTTTGTTTTCAACCCTATTTTGACTTAAATCCCTTCTCTGAGTGCTCATAATAACTGTTAGTATGAACATTTCTTAGAGTAAGCATCTTTGACAACTTTTTCTGTATTGTTCCTTAACAAAGGGGTGGATGATGGGAAAGGTCAAAGTCCTACTATTGGAATGCTGGACCTCCAAATTATGACTCTTCTTTTGGGCCGATCTTGGTGTAGCAAAGCTACCTGTGAACTGTGATGGGGGATACTGCTGAATGCTCCATCTGTTCTCCTTTACTCTCTGCTGCCAGTAAAGCAATACAAAAGAAATACTGTGTGCTTTCAGGTAAGTGGAAGAGATATATTAGGGAAAAAAAAAAGAAAAAAAAAAACAAAGAGAGAAAAAAAGGAAATATATCTTTCAATTATAGAAGACTTTTTAGACTTTTTAAAGATATGGAAGAGAAAATAAATTTCCCTCTCTGTAATGTCCTCTCACAGTGAAATTTTTGCCTTCCTGAAATATTTATGAATATTAATTTCTTTTTTTTTACCTTCTTCTTCTGTGCAGCATGTGGTCTTTACTTGGAGAAATTAATCTGGTGTATCTTCAAAAGCTGAACTTATCTGAGCAATGTCCATCAATCTGACAGATACATTGCTTTATTAAATTACTTAAAGACACTGACAAAGCCCATAACAATGAATCTTAATCTTTAGGGTCTCAATTTTAATTTGTACAATGTCTTCCACTAGATTAGCACAGAGAAAAGATAAAGTGAGAAGCTGACTCTGTGTACAAACTAGACAGAGCACAGCAAAGCCCAAAATCAATAAAAGCAGCAGAAAGTCTGCTACTCTCCTTTGCACATTTTCTCATGGAGTGAAGGCATTTTTATCATCAAGTTACCTGGATTACAGAGCAGACTTTATGGGATTTTCCCTTTCAAAGACAAATAATTTTATTGTGGAAACAGTAGTTTTCTTCTTCTTAGCAGAAAAAAGGCACACCCTGTTTATAAATATAATAATAAATTCTTGTGATGGATTTTGAACCTTCCTAAGAGAAATTCCACTGATGGAGAAAGGGAATATGTGGTTTTCAGGTACTGGTGAGCCAGAAAACAATTCGTCTCATTTGGGAATTTCAAGACCTCTTTGTCATTAAGGGCATTCAAATATGGTATTTATTCTATGTAGTGACTGAAAGCTTGAAATGCCATTGTATTTTTTTCGTTATATCCAGTTGGATCTTCCCCTGTGTCAATTAGTGACTGCTGTCAGTTGTTCTCCCACATTCCCTCATTAAAGAACCTGGCTCTGTCTCTTATCTTCTCTTAACTATTAAAAAATTGCTGTTAGGTTCCCCTCAGGATGTCTCTTCTCCAGACAAGAAAGTCACGGGGGTGTATTTGAGAAATAATACAAATTTGTGGCTCAAGTCCAACACCAAATTATTTTTTATTGCCATCCTTACAAAAACACACCAGTGAAAATGAAGTCTCATTTTGCTGAAATAAAGTGCCAACATGGAAAGTCAAAGCAGCATTAATGCATTAAACCCCTCCCCCCCCCTAAACTCCACTTCTTTATATAAATATATTCTGGGGAACAACTTGATAAGCAATGCTAAACTGAGACTTAAACACACCTTAAAACAAAGTAGTCTTTAGTAAAAATTATGGCTTTTTAGGTAACAGTAATCTCATTCTGTCCACATCTGCACACAGAGCTCCTACCTCAGCCAGAAGTCAAGCATTACTAAATTTATATTCCCTTGGAAAGAGAATTTGCCTTTTCAGTAGTAGCCTTCATAATGAAAGCTACTGCCTTTTATAGTGACTGCCCCTGCTATGTCAGTTAATGTGTGCAGGACAAGTCTGGGCTCATCAGGTGGTGTACCCATTTTACATGTACAGCCTTTTCTGTATCTCTTCACTACCAAGGAAGCTCTGACTCCTGTAAATGGAAAGAAACAAAAATCTCTAGAGAAGACTGCTTTTCAAACTGTGTATGTGTGTTGGTTTTCTTTGGGGCAGAGTTAATTTTCTTCACAGTAGCTACAAAGAGGGTGTATTTTGGATTCCTGCTGGAAGCAGTGTTGATAACAAAAAGGATGTTTTAGCTGTGACTGAGCAGGGTTTCACAGTGTCAAGGCCTCTTCTGCCTCTCACCCCACCGGTGACAGTGCTATGACAATTCCTATGTCTGCATCATGAGAAATAAAGAAATTTAGGTTTCAGTTACTTAGTACTGAATTGCCTCTTTGTAAAAAAGATTGCCAGCCACATATGTATTTTCTGCCCCTATACACTTTGTATAATATATAATGATCTTGTAATACATATGATAATCTTGTTTGGTAAAAGGCTTCCATAGGTACACAGACATTATGCTTTTTATACTATTTCTTCTCTAATTTACAAGTCAGTATGAATTTCCTTTTTCCATTTTTGACATCAAGACGGTGACTCAAAGTCACCTGCAGGTTCAGAAGATACTCCATGTACTTGGATACTCTTGTAGTGCAGGAGTTGTTATGGAACTTTTTTTGATGAATTACGTTAGAGAATAAGCTTTATTTATTTGATTACATTGCCATTGTGGGGCAAGCACGAGCAATTTAGAGTATTAAACTGAAGCTGCACAGAAATGTGAGAAGTCTATTTTGGGCTCTCAAAGTTTGATTCTTTTGATAAGAGAGTATCTTGTGCCAAATGAACATTGGAGTGGCCTTCTGATTACTTCAAATGTACACTGTAATTTCATTATGGCGACCTTGAATGCAGAGCTGTATCAGTTCCTTACAGGCTGACTCATCTCTGCTACACTCTGTTACTCCATAAAGGGTCACATTTCCCCTTCTTTCTTATTCACATCCCCTACACAGAACTCCCATGGACATGTAAACCACATATAGTTTTGAGACACAGCAGATTTTGGGCAATATCTTTACGAAGTACTCCATGACCAAATTAAAAGATGCAATGTCTCTAAGTTCATTATTTTGGATTTACCTCTAGCATACAATAGCCTGGAGGGCAATGCTATATTGGAAGACTCCCTTTTGATTTCCCAGGGTGAAAAGAGGGTACAGGTACTGTTTCAGGCTCTCTGCAACACTCTTGTTTGGCTACAAAGTGTGTGACCTTGCTGGTCCACTGAGCACCATGACTGTAGCACGTTTCTGAGCACAAGGTAAGGCATTTAAGCATTTCTCTTATGTCTACGAGCCATGACTTAATCATGAGTCATATCTTCTAGTTTTGGATAGACTGAAGAAAGGTGCCATTGTGCCTGCCATTTGTAAATAAACCTGCAATTTGCACCTAAATGATGTACTAATGTTCTATAAAGTTTGAGCAAGAGTAAATTTTTTCAATTAAATGGGAAACATACTGTGTGAAATGTTTAGACATTAAATAGAAGTAGAAAGGGAAAAGTGGCTACAGAGTTGTAATCCATCACCTAATATAAAAATCAATCAAATATATAAATCTGAAGTAATTATATATCACATCTGAGACAATGAGGGTGTAACAGACAGAGGACCACCTATCATCTTTATGCTGCAAGGGAAGTGTCACAGTTTAAAAAGGGTGTCTCTTTGAGAAGATTTGACAAGTCAGTCACAGTACTGAACACTTCATCTGCTTGGCTATGGCTAGAGCTGGGGTGGTCACCCTCTTTTCCAGCTACGTGTGAGTTTAACTGAGACTTAACATTTTCTGTGCCTTGTCACTAGTATTGAGGTTCCCTGTGTGACAGTGTGATGTCCAGAGCTCTCACAGTGCCCCTGGAGCAGTCAGTGGCTTCTTCAGGGGTTTCCACCTTTCGGTAAGAGTGGAGTGATAGTCAGTGCTTAAACATTCAAATCAATGCCATCGTCTCTCCTTGTACCCAGCAGTCATGCCTGCTTATATGATGATCTGCCCTAGTTCTTTAGGAAGAACTAGGTTGCCTCCCTTGCCTTGGAAGCCAGAACTGCCTTGATGGTGTTTTTATATGAGGCACCTCATCTCTGTGGTGGAGGTTGTGTTTGTTGCTGGTTTACTTGATAATTCTTTGAGCTTGGACAATACAAATTACACTGGGGAGTGGCTATCAGTTCGCATTAGGAAAAAGTAAACAATGTACTTGACTTTTCTAATTGTTCTGACTTTTTTTTTTTTTTTTGCCTAAGACTGTGCTGTTTTTAATATGCTACCCTCTGGTCATTTTTCTGCTTTCAGAGAGCAAGTTTCAAAGAAAGAATCATCCATCTTGTCCTGAATCTGCCAGAATACTGTAGACAGCTATGCTACCTGATGTTTATAGGGCAAGATTGAATCATTGATTTTTTACATGAAACTCCCCATTGCCCTGAACAAATTGTAGTGAGGTAAAGCTAATGGCATAACTGCAGCCCTTACAGAAGAACAAGGCCTGGTTCATCTGCCATTCTGTTTTATTTTACAATCTCTGATTAAAGCATTTCTCTGTTAGTATGCATTTCTTTCTTTAACTAGCTTTCAAACTGTTTGTAGTGAAGCAGTTGAGGGAAGAGTGTGTCAGCTATATAAAATGCAGCAAATGGGTTACTGCTATTCTCATCTATGACAGATTAATAAATGAAAAAATTACTTAATGAATTTTTTTTCTGTGCCAGTTCAAACCTCTGACACTTGCAATTTCTATAATACCTTTGAGAAAGAAACTCGGCTGGAAACTAAGTTGCTTCAGAGTGAGATTATAAACAGCTGCTCCCACATCTCTGTGCAAAAATGGTTCTTAGTCACTGGTGATTTCTCAAAGCTGAGCAAGGGCCATGAGGTTGGCTGACTGAATCCTATGCTTGATATACAAAAGGAGTTCCCGCTATTCCGACTCTGATTTGTAAAAAAAATATCTCCAGGAGAAATGGAGGAATGTGGGCCAAGGGTGAAGCTGTGTGCTTTATGTTTAGAACAGCTGGTGATCCTACAGCAACTCAACTGTACTCCAGATGATCAACTTTATCTCCTGCTCTGTAGGGCCATGAGTAGATTTAAGCATCTTTCTCACAAAAACATGGCAGTTTTCTAGCACTTCTGGGCACAGGTGTGCTAGCAAAATAAGTCTACTGAAGACCAGAGCTAGTCTGTATCACAGATAGAAGCCTGTGTAAAGTAACAAGCATAAAAATATGCAAACCCAACCTCCACTTTGCACTCCAAATACAAATCTATAATAAATGCCAGGAGAGCAAAAATATAAGACAACATAAATTAATTATTTACTTTAAATAGAGAGTTTCAAAATAGAGAGCCACCAACCATGAATGAAACATTCCCTTGGAAAAGAGAAAGCTTGCAATGTGTGTTTTGCTTTCCCAGCAGCTTAGAAGAGGAACATGTGGTACTTCGAGACCACATTCAACTAGAAGGAGATTGAACTCTTCCCCCTTAAGGTTTTGCTGCAGATATTCCAAAATTTGCACTCACAAAATGATAGATACCCTTAATTATGGTCAGGGTATGTTTTCTTAGTCATCTATAAATGATTTTATTATTATGTGTGCTACTGGGAGTCTTTCTTACTGCTTAATTGTAATTATTTCCTTCTGTTTTCCAGTATTCTAGTAATTTTTGTGTTTTGTCTGCATTCTAACTTCCCTGCCACTCACTGCAGGGATTTGCTTCACTATTTTATTTAATTAAAACATTTCTATAACTTTTCATATTTTTCCCCAGGTCATTTGTGAATATTAATGCAAAATTTGGATGGGAAAGTGGAAATCTGGAAAGTGTTTTGAATCCTTTCAGCTCAGGGCAGGGGAATAAAATACATAACCATGCTGGCTTTTGATGGACTAGCTGATTCGTTTCCATGTGAATAGTTGGATACTGTGATTCTGCTGTGTAGTGTAGAGTACATTCTCCTGCAGAATATGCTCCTAGGGTCTCATGAATTATCCCTTAGTGGCACTGAACATCTGCTGAGATTTTTTTGATGCCCCTGTTTCTCTTTTTGCAAGCCCATGAGAGAAGCAGCTTGCTTGCTTTATAAGGTTGGAGTCTGATTTCCCCCTTCAGAGAAGAACCATGTGTTTCTGCATTGGCATGCCTGAATAATTGCCATGTTTTTGTTTTACTTTCAGGATGCCCTCACAGAGGCTGGCTTGCACCATGGACATATGTGGAGGGTGGAAGACTCAAAGATTATTTTTTTCAAGGGCTGATCACTTTTGGGCTAATCTCTTTTGGGCTGCCAATGGTCAGCATGGTTAGCTGTGTGTCTGGGAGTGGATGGTGGCAATCACTTGTTGCTTTCAGAACTGATCTGTTTGATCTAATCAATTGCTTTTCAAGATTTCTGTGTACTAGCTGAACACAACATTAAAAATGACAAAGGAAGACTAGCTGCCTTTGAGTTTGCCTGTATATTTTTCCTGCTTTTAACTTGTGAAAGTCTCAGGACCTATGTCTGGGACCAGAGATATCAAAATTGCCCTGCTTATACAATCAACTTTGAAATCTAGTACACACCCTATAAAGATAAATTTGGAAAATTACAATAAAGAGTAAGGATCTCATGAATTTCATCCTGCGTCTAATGCACTATCTGGAAAGTTTCCATTGTGTTTAAAGAAGATGGGATTGAGTTGCTGCTTTGAACCGGAATTGTTTCACTTAAATAAAGAGTAAGAACATGTAGCTTATGAAGACAAGAAGCTATTTCTGAATGAGGAACTGAGGTAGAGGAATTATGCATGGTGGGTGGAGGGACTGGGAATTTAAAATATTTTATTGTCTAAAGTGTCTGAATTGGATTGTCTCTAGAGAGTAAAAGCAAAAGGGTGTGCTTTATTCTATGTTGGTCCTCTCTCTAGTGCACTCAACATCAAAATACTGGTTTGGATTACATGCAGATGTCAGTCTTTTTTCCTGCTAATCTTCCCCGTAAAATATGCTTTTTCTTATCAAATATGTAAATTAAAGATGTTATTAATACCTTTATTGATACTTGTATCAATCTACTGGGAGAAAACAGAAATTATCGCTTGCAAAATTTGCAGGTGACCTCAAGCTACTGGGTAGGTAAACAGAGGGACAAATCAGGCATACGGAATGAGTTGGGTTATTCTGTAAGTGGGTTGATCTGAGCTGTGTGCCTTTGAAGACAACTGAAGACTAGATTTCAAAACAAAGAATGTAGATCCTACTTTTGGGATAGGACACTGCTATGCTAACACTGACAAGGTCTTAAGAGGAAGGTACGATTAGCAGGATAGGCATTTCCATTGAGGTAGTTAGCCAGAGAGCTCATGTGACCTTGGGAGGTATCAGCAAAGGCACAGGTGGGAGCAAAGGCAGGGTGTCTGTGTCATGGCAAGGCCATCACTGGAACTCTTCAGCTCTGAGGTCCTAATTTTGAGAATTCTTCTGAAAAGCTGAAAAGGTCTTGAAAGAGTCTGCAGTCTGGAGAACAGGTAGAAACCTGAACAAATTACCTTAAATTATTCAAGTTGCAGATGTGATTTCCTCATTGCTTACTGATACCTATGTGTAGGAAAAGCTTCAGAAAAACAACAGCTCTTTAATGCAACAACAGAAAACTCAGGACTGGGATCTTTGCTAGGCAAATAAAAATTTTAAACAATTGCAGATATTTTAAATGGTGAATATGTCTATGTCCCAGAGCGGTTCAAGGCAGATGTAGTGTAGTCCCACTGCTAGAATTTTGGAAACTCTGGCTGGATATTTGATTCAGATTCAGCCAGAGTTCAAGGAAAATAGGGAGTACAATATGTGAAGTTTTGGTTCCAGGGTTTAGACTAAAAGATCAATCCTCGGTTCCTTCTGAATCAAGGATTTATGAGATGTTTAAAGATATCATGTTTTAGTAAAGAGGGACACTTTCAGCATCACTGACTGTGCTGAGAATGGAATTATCACACAGTGGTTAATATTTCGGTATTTTTGGACCTTTTAGTCAAGGAATCTGCACATTTTTAGATATGTGACTTGGGACATAAACCTCTCTCCTTTTTTGGGTCTCTGTCACTCCTCTATCTCATTTGAATGACAAGAGAGGCCATAGCCATTACTTGATAGAAGCTTCACCCCATGGTGGAGCAGAATGTCCGCAGGAGTTTGTCCACGTTCCCTGAAGCACAGGAATTGCTGTATCTACACCAGCTGTCCCTCTCACCCACCATACATTTTCATATGACCCCACTTTTTCATCGCCTCTGCTCTGATGGCTTCATGAGGAGAAGGAAGATTGCTGCCACCTGGGGCTGGGAAGGGGAAAAGAAGCAAACTATAATGAAAAGACTGTGCAGAGAGATTAGCCCAGCTCTGGTGAGGGGGAATGTGGGGGAAGCACAGGTGGAGGCACAAGAGAACCAGGCAGCCAAAGCCTGGACTAGTCTGTGCAGCTCTCCTGGAGCTGGTATGCAAACCAGCTTGTTTAACACCTTGTAACTCTGTTATTATTCTGTAATGGGGAGACAAGACTTAACAAAAGGAGTTGGAACATTCCTAAACCTCAACAAGTCCTGGAGGAAGATGCATGCATATGAAACAGTCTGGAAGGAGGAAGACCTTTGAATCAGGTTGGAATGAGTTTGGTGCTTTCAGGAATAGCCTGCTTGGATGCAGCACTCAAAGCTTCCCTGCTGGGTTGGTGTGCAGCGTGCTAATCTGACTCACAATCTTAGCTCAGATCTTGGCCCAGCTGAGATCTGAACAGCAATGGGGACCAAGGATCTTAGCTATGGGAACAGCTTGGTCACAACTGATGTGCAATGGTTGCAAGGAGAATGACAGTAGTTCCCAAAGTTTTATAGAGTTAATTAAACACATGGACAAACTTTTCTGAACTTGGTCAGAGATCTCTAAACGCCAAAACTTACTCAAAGTTGTAAATACATCTCAATACAGAGTCTTAACTCCTTGGTTCAAAGAGCTTCCCAGTGTCTGAATGTCTTGATTCAAAGAGCTTCCCAGTAAACCAGAACATAGAAATTATGTCCGTACCCAGAAACAAATTATGTTCACCTTGTAATTTGATTTTGATGATATGTTTTGCAGTTATCTCCTTTGGCTCTGAGTCATTACTTGTAGTGGAAATACTGACACATATAATGGCTCAAAACAGCATGTGGAAACTTTCCACTCTTCCCTCTGTCTCTGCTCAGCAGGACTCGTTCACTCACTCATTGTCTTTCAGCAGCAGAAAAATATTAGAGTGCTTATAACCATGGGATATTAGTGGGCACCTGGACAATGTTTATAAAGTTCTTCTCGTATAAGTAATGGTGCTTCTTAGCCAGACTGAACCTCACCCATGTTGAGCATCTGAAAGGATGAAAGGCTTCTGAACACTGAGGCCTTTCAGGAGTGTTTTTTGGATGACCTTATAGGTTTTGTTTACTTATTCTACCCTCTCTGAATTACTACTCTAACTTTTCTGTTGGTAAGGCAGATTATTAGCAGGGATCTCACTGGGGCTGCACATATAATTATTTTTCTCTGCAATCTGAAAACCTGAAAGAATTGAACAAGGTCCCTAATACTTTCTTGCAAAGCAGATAAGGAGAAAAGAAATGGATTCGGTTGAAAAGCCCCAAACCTAAAAGAGATGTTGTTACAAATCAAGCTGTAGCCATTCTGCTACCTTTGTAGGCAGAACCAACTTAAAAAATAGACCAAACTGCAAAAAATGACAACTAAGCACTGCTTTTTTTCTAATTTAGAGAAGCTGGCTTCCTTAACTTCTAAGCTGTAGATGCATAGTTGATGCGTACTTTCAATGTTTTTAATCTATATGTTACTCTTCAGTGTCAAAGCTAACTAGACTACAGTAAAGGCTAGTGCTATTTATCAGCATCTTAGTAAGACACAGAAAATAAAGCCCCTCTCTAAACTTACATGATCTCCAAAAAGCAATATTTTTGTCCACGTTTGTTGCTGTGACTGCATATGGAAAGTAGTCCTTCGTATTGAGAATTATGTAGTTCTGTAAAAAAAAAAAAATGCTGACTCCTGAAAACATTCTAATTATAATTTTAAGATTTAAAATTCTATTTATGCCTCTGACACCTAAGAGCAGTACTTGAAGGTATATTCATGAAAAGACTTCTGACTCCTTACCAGAAAGACTATTCTACTACATAAACCTTTTTTCTGCTGAGTAGAAGGAGATTGAGAAGGCATTTTGATCCAGAAAATCCTGCTCCCCTACCTAATGATTTGCTATGGCTGCTATGCTGACTGATAGTTCTTCACATCTGTATTACTGCCTGGGCTCAGCAGGAAAGAGACTTCACAGGTGACCACTGGGGAGATGGAAAAGAGTCTTTTTTTTCTGCCTATATTCCTCCAAAGGGCTTGATTTCATAAGCCTTTTTATTAAAGTCATAGCATGTGCTCCCAGGTGTTTTTAAAAATACAGCCATGACTACAATTTTTTTCTTTTTATAACATACAGGAGATAGGTATGGTGTTTGTTTTTAATTGGATTGCCAGTGATTGAAGCATTTACTAACAGGTGGGAGGGTTTCTGCCTTTTGAGCACTTCCCCTTCAAGCCAGAGAAGGTTTACACCTGTATCCTATCTCCTAGGAGAAGCTCTGATTAAAAGATTAGGCTAGGTCATGGCATCACTGTCTCTTCACCCACTGGAAACAGGTCACTTCACTAAAAACCCTCTGCAAGATCCACTGGGTGAAGAGAAAGAGGCTCTGTGGTTGTGTCTAGGACAACCCACCAGACTTGGTGGGCAGCTCCTAGGCTTGGATGGAACAGCAAAGACTGGGAACTTGAAGTTTGAGGGGATCTGGGCCAGCACTACTGCTTGTCTCTATTTTGGTTGGCTTCAGCAGGAACTGAAGCCTTTTTTAGTTTGTCTGTTTAATATTGTTGTTTTAAATGTCAATAGACTCGATAGGTACCACTTGTACTTTGCAGTTTGGAAGGAACTGTCTGACTTAACAGCTGGAGGACACAGTAAATCATTAGGACTTTAAAAGCATCTTTGAAAGAGGCCAAAAGTCAAAAGGAGAAAAGTAACAAACCTTTGACTCTGTGGACCAAAAAAATATACCTTGATGAAGTAAAGATCTAGGGAAACACAGCGGCAGGGAATTAGATGGGGGAGTTGAAAATGCTGAAGATTAAAATGAGAAATGGGAAAAGCAGAAAGGGAGAGAGTGAGGGGGGTAGCTGATGCTAAACAGACTGATGGTGCAAACTTCCTTTTGAAAAGGACTTTTTAATTGTAAAAGCTGTAGCAAGCGTATTTTTTATTTATCCTCTAGATACTTTACCCTAGAAGTCTTATTTAACACCATAATTACATAATTTTGTGCTCAGTTAGCTTTATAAGCCTCAGTGGAGGATCATGAGCATCCCTTTCACACAACCCTGCATTTTTCTGCTGTTAATTTAATGCTTATGAAGAGCCCATAAATTTGTATTGATCTTTTTTTCTCCTTGCAGACTTCAACCACATTAGTATATGGAACAGATGGGAGTCTTTAACTCATTAGAGGGAACCAGTTTAATACTAATCCCATCAATCTGTTCTATTTTTGCCTTGGAGACAGAAGTTTTTCTGTGAAGAGTGTAGTTATATGCATCTGCTGTTGTGTGTGTACCTAGATGGCAGGTTCTGAAGCTGCTGAGGCAGAACAGAAGGAGGCAGGAACGTTGCAGAGTAGATGAGGAAGAGACCTTTTGGCATGCTACCAAGCAGAAAGCATAATTAGAATGAATTTATAATCACAGTGCAGCTACTTAAGGAAAAACAGGAATAGACAAGCACAGCTTGATATGGTTCAGAGTGTGACCTGTCCATGTTTTAAAAAAACACACTGATTCTACTGATAAAGGCTCCATCTCCTTTACATTTTAATCACTCTTGCACTTAAAATGCTCTGGAGTGTTTTCTACTTTAGTGCTCCTCTGAAACTATAACGTCTGGATGGTTTTAAGAACTGATTTGAATCAGTAAAACAGAAAAAGTGTGCTTCTGTGATTAACAGATTCCTTCCACCAGGTTAGCTTTCTTGCTCTTCAGTTTTCATTGCTGAGTCTAGATTTCTGAAAAGTTAGTATATGAACAAGCAGGGAATGCTTCACCTGAAAGATTACCACAAGTAATGCACGAATAAATCACAAAAGAGCGAGACATGGAAAAAAATATGACATTAATTTATTAAACAAATCCAGTTTTTGCAATGTCAGTAGCTTCAATTCTAGTAATTAGCACAGTGTACAATATAGTAATATTTGTTTCTGCTTAATTTAGGGAAACTCTCTTGGGAAGATGGCTGAAATATAGGGAAACTGCATATACTGAGAAAAACAGAGACTGGATTTTACAACTTTATTTCAAATCATGACCATGGTCCTCAAAACACTGAAAACACATCCAATGACTGCTAATTTGAGCAGCAAGTAAAACTTTAATTGCACTAGTGGTATTGGATATGCATAGGAATGTACAGTGCGAACAAAAACATGACTGCAGAGTACATTTGGTTTGTTTTTAAGAGGCTTTAGAGCCTCAGAAAAACAGTAAGGAAAAAAAAGTAGGTATCATCCAAGACAGAAACGTTTATAAACCAGACAACAGATACATTGTGTGGTTTTCTTCCTATGTTTCTAGTCGGTAGGACCAGGACCAGAAAAATAGATCTTCTTCTAGAAATTTGTCTTCTATTATTTATCATGTAAATGACACCATAGTAATGTCAGTAGTTGCCAATGCCAGCCCGATGTTTATTAATTTCATACCAGCAACTAATTATGGTGCCTTAAGCTGCATCTCCATCTCTTTTTACTTTTGTCCTCCCAAAGAGCTGTCCTATTTCCTGAAAGTTCAGTTTGTTTCCATTTAGGCAAATTACCAAAGAAAATTAATGTAATTTCAGATTAAAGACTGAAGGAAAGAAAAAACTGCAAGATCAGATAAATTCCTGTTCTAGATTTCATAAGATAAATAAATGTATAAAAATGCAAACATTTTCTAAATATATGTTTTATGAAAAGAATACATGTAAATCAGTGGTTTCAGACTTTCTAATTGCTTAGTAAAAAGGCCTTACAGAACATAAAAATTCTACAAATATTAATTTCAGCTTCTTTCAAACTGAAATTTATTTGTAACTTATTTGTTATTTATATTGTTTTCTTTAAATAAAATAAAGCAACAGGTAAAACATGAGACTATGAGTAATTTTAACAGTGGGGTTTGTAACTAGCCATTACAAATCAAATGTTTATGGCCTCACAAGGAAAAAAAACATAACACAAAACTTAGTCAAGGATTGAATTAACAAGCAGACAGCCTATTTTTTTTTGCATGTCAGTCAAGCAGATAATCAAGAAAACACTGTATTGTCAAACTGTGTGGATTATACCATTGAGTTCTCCTGTTTTGATGTTTTTAAAGGGAAAGTTTGGTTAACAATGACACTTGAATTACAATTTTCTGAAAACTTAACATAATCAGTCCAGACACGGCCGTGTACACTGCGCATCTCAGACCACAAGCCTGAACCTCAGCTAACTGGCATAATTGTCACTTGCCATGATAATCCTTGGTCTATGTTCAAATAACAGAAGTGTCCTGGGGCTTGTTGCAACTGCAGATGTGGGCCAGGACCAAAGCCCTTGCCTACAAACACAGCTGAGCCTGTGTTGAGCTGGTAGCAGGTTAAAGCTTCCCAGAAGTGCCACGTCCACAGCTAGGAGGTTGCTGTGTGTGGGTGTGTTCTCAGCTTGCTCTCTGGAGAAGGGCCTGTGTGTACTTTAATAATCAGCTGAAAGGAGAATAAGGTTAGGAGAAGCAGAACACTCTGTAGCATGGTGGCAAGTGCTGCAGGCAGGCATGAAAAGCTGAGTCCAGTCTGTGCTCCAGACACAGTTTCTGTATTTTAGTAGATAGAGTCTGGCTACAGTGGCTGGTGCTCAGGATTGTCCCCTTTCTCATCAAGTATCCTGAGACAACCCTGGCTAGTGCAGAGTCAGAGTCTGGCCACAGCACAGAGGCACATCTTCAACACAGCTCTTCATTGACAGCTGATGTGATTTTGAACCACTTCAGGTAAATAAGGAATGTAGGTCCCACAAGTCTTAGGCTTCAGTGCATAAGCTATATTAAAAAAAAACCCAAAACAACCAAACAATCAAGCAAAGTAAAATTTGTGAGTTTTGGGGAAACCAGGACCACTCTTGGGCAAAAAGTGGCCTTAACTCCACTGACCTCAGGCAAAATCTGAACCTACCAGTGTGTGTTAGACTTGTTTTGTACTGGTGTGCAGACAGGAGGAAGGTGTGGAGGTGCTCCAGAGCTGAGCTTTGGAAGTGCCCCAGTCTGAGAATCCAAATCAGTCTGCCAAAATGGGATTAGGCCTGAACTGGGACTTTGGCAATCAGCACCTCTTCGCTACAGGACAAAAGCACAAATGCAGTTGTGACAGCTGTACAGTAAACAGTTCCTAGCACTGTCAAACACAGGTCTCTGCATGGCATTTCCAGATGGTGATGATGTTCTCTGTTGTCCATATTCCTCCTGCTTCGGCTCTGGGCTGCATTTGACTTTGAAAAGTTAAAATGTACTTGAATTAAAATCAAGGATAACCCTTCCACTAACTTCATCTGAGAGAGATTCAAACCAAGAGGTGTTTGCGTTTTTTCGTATGCTTAATGTTTTATCTGTAAAGTTTAATTCTCTTTGAGGTGATTTCAGCCTTGTTGGAAAAAAAAAAGTTGCTTAAATAAAACACAACTTAATAGTATAAGTTTAATAAACCAACACATGTTATTTTAAATGTTCATAAAGTATAAAATTTTGTAATTGTCTTCTTAGAAATATCTTACAAATGAGAAATCCCAGACTTTCCCCCAGGTAGACTTTGAGGTCTGATATAAAAGAGTGAATATGTGTGTATGAATCTATAGATAATATTCTGTCACAGTTTACCTTAGGCAATGAGGCTTTTATGATTTTAAAATGCGTATATCCCTGTTTATAGCCTACATAATGCAGTGATACCTTGACAATTATAATATTTTAACTAATAAGTTTGTTTTTTTTTAGAAAATGCTGTCTGAGAAAGCTTTGGAGATTTACTTAATTTAGAAATTAAACTGAAGCCCAGATTCTTATATATATTAAGGTCCAAGAACCTGATGAAGTGGTGCTGTCAGCTACATGCAAATTATGCCTTAAAGCAGAGCTTTTGCCTTCACTTCCAAGACAACATAAAGTTAATGAGCCAAAGATATGAAATACTCTTACACTACCAAAATAGAAGGGAAAAGAAAATTTTGGACTGGCAGTTGTTCAGAAATATTGAGACTGCTTGTAAATATGACCCAAAAATGAACAAAAGCCAGAGTCTATTAAAATTAGAATTTTTTGTCAGTGGGGGCACTTTGTAATGGTAACACGTTAAGGGCAGAATTTGTTAAAGATGCTGTGGTTTTGATTAATTTTGCCATTTATCAGTTCATGTCACTGAAGTTTCCTGTAGTGACTGAACCCACTAAGCACAATAAAAACTGAGAACTTGCTGGAGTTAATGTAACTTGGTTAGAAATTTTCTTGTTTCCATGTATATCTGCTCTGTGACCATCTCCTCTCAGAGGTTCAGGAGCTCTACCTTGATTGCTCTGCAGAGTGAGAGCAGCATGTGTTTCTCACTTATTTTGGCATGTTTGGGATACACTGGGAATGTATGGGAATAGGGCAGCAATTTACTATATTTTTTTTCTCAAGGGTTGTTTTGTTGAACAAAATAACTCTTTACAGATCTACTGTCTCTCTGTTTTCCTGATACAGAGCCTCCCAGCTGCCACCTGCCCATGATCAGGACTTCTTACAAAGAAGTACATGGACATTGTCTATGGAGCTGTTAAATAGCAAAAAAATAAAAGACATCAGTTTCATGAAGAATGTCATAAAGAAGGATGTAGGAAGGACAAAAGTTTGGCTCGTCTACTACAGTGGCAGCTCTAAGCAAAGGAGACCTCAAAGATGGGGCAGCTATAGGATCTACTTAAAGAAAATAACTGTCACAGAAGGCATATATCCATCTCTCCTTGTGATACAGAAGGTGTGTTGGTATTTATGCCTGCCAATTTTGAATTTCACAAACGATGAATCCAAACATAAGGACAGAAGAGTAAGATAATTTATGTCCAGATTTGGAATTTGATGGCAATGGAGAAAGAGTGGAGAGACTAAAATTTTGAATTAGTAAGCTTGATCATCAGTTGATAATATCCAGAAAAAGAGGACCATGGAGACAGAGTCATGTTATCTGTCTTCAGATGTGATCCTTTCACATTAGGGCTGTGGACATCTCTGCTTGAAGTGGGAAATGGTTTATTGTTGGTGATGTTTCCTGTGCTATCCATGGTCCACGGATAAATAACCCTGTTGCCAAGGCTGTCTATTTGTTGCCTGTCATAAACAATAGATAATACTTGCCTGTTTGTTAATTCTGTATAAGTCTGGTTTCTGGGGTGTCCTAGGTTACAATGTAAATATGTGCCCAAAGGTATGTATTCAATCACCATCTCCATGAGCTGTTGAAACCAGGCGGGTCAGTGTTTTCTTGTCTCCTCCCCCAGACTATCTCCTGTTAATGGGCCATCAATGCCCTGCCCCATGACTCATGGATAACTCCCTCTGCCAGCCATTTCTGTTTAATGGGCAATCAAGGGCCCACCACATGACTGATAAAATGACATCATCCCATTGTGAGATGCTCCACCCAGGAGGAGGAGCCAAGCATTCCCACCTGGATATAATCTGGGATTTCAAACAGAACGGCAGTGCTTATCCCCTGGTTTCCAGAGGATGCGGACCATGAGACCTTTCCTAC
>VXBQ01014398.1:802061-863928 GCA_013400175.1 Phainopepla nitens | reverse complement strand
TTTTTGCTTTCAAACTAGCACATGGGGTCACTCTCTTAAAACATACACAGTCTTTCTCCAGGCTGTATTGTGCTTATAAATGATACAGCTACAGCCTTGATGGTTTTTGTATCATTCTTCTCTAACTTCTACTTGTCATGTGTTATCTCTCCTGTGGAGTTTGGCAGTTCTAGATATTGAATTAAAACTTTATATAATTATACTACCATCCCCTCAAAAAAAAAATCAGAAAAGAAAGCCCCTTCTTTGTTAATGTCTATCAAGTTGAGGAGCAATTTAAATCAGCCTGGAGCTTTTCTGCTTCAACATTAATCATGAACTGCAGAAAGCCATGTGTATTAGCACTTTTTTTGCCATTTGTAAGCTTATGTTTTGATGGTGGTAAAATTCAGTGGTTTAGTAATTTATCCTGGAACTAAGCTGTAAGCACCAGAAATAATCATGTGCCCTTTGCAATTTGCTGGTTTTTTGCTTAAAGGCTTAGAATTGAGTACACAGTTATACATTTTCCAAATAGTGGCCATTGTTGACTAGACTTGCACTGCTCAAGATTCCTGTGTATAATCATGGTCTGGGTAAGACATCATGGGTTGTGCAGGCACAGTCTCTGAGGGCAAGGAGATGGCATCTAACTCTCTTCCCAGAGTGACCTGAAAGCACTTCATCAAATAGGAAAATAACCATCCTGCATGCCTGATCTTGACTAAGAAAAAAATGGAGTATGAGCAGTGAGAATTGCATGTAATCATGTGTCTATAATGATTTTTGGTGGAACTCTTCAAGATATACCAAGGATAGAATGGTCTTATGTTCATGTGGAAAAAAACACTTTTAATGTGTTTGAAAATGCATCCTGAAGTGCTCAGCACTGTGGCTGAGATGCACTCTGACTTCAGACACAGGCAGCGTGGGAATCTGCCTCCTAAAAACAGGATGTCATCTGACAGCCAAAGGTCATGTGAACCCCAGTTAGAAAATCTGCACTACACCTGCAAAGTAGCTTAGGTCAGTCTGCTTTGTAGTGACCTGGTCAAATTAGGCTTTTCTAACTCTCTAAGCAGCTCTTAGGGAACTTGGCCCACACTCTGCTTTAGCAACTCCTTCCAAGAGTGAAAACACAAGGGACTGTCCCAGATTTACAGATGTCCTTCCCACTAACATCTGAGTTTCAGTGCACTCCTCTGCTCATTATCCCATCATTATTTCCCTTTCAAGGGAAAAGAGGCGAAAACAAGGGGAGATAGCCTGGATCTTGTAAGTTTTCCAGTCCCTGAGGAAACTTCATGATTAGTTTTGGTTAAAACAGCTGCCTGTTTGATGACCTTGTCATCAAGACAACCTTTGCTGCCCACAGAGGAGGCAGCTTGTTGTCTGGGTCCATTTCTTTCAAATAGTGGAGGATTTTAGCCAAAAGCCTACTCTGAGACAGTTTATACTGAGGAGCATGGGAAGATGCACTGGAGAGGGTTGTGCTTTCAGTAAATATAGTAGAACCTGGGCATTCCAAAGTTCCCTGCATCTGGCTCAAAAGGCAAGAAGCTTCTGCGGGTATGAAGGTCCTGGGTTAGATTCCCATCACAGACCACTGTAAACTATTGTCTTTCAAAAAGCAGAACTCATTTCATGGGCTCCTTAGCAATGAAACTCCTTTGCTCTGGAGGTGCTTGCTGCTCCATTCCTGGCTCCCTGGCTTCCCCACCATGTTGGTCATTGCAGAGATGAGGAGACAAAAGTGGTGAGGTCACATGGCCCAGTGACAGAACAGATTTCCATGGGAACACCCTTTAGTTAGTTGGATGTTTTGTCAACATATTTCCTAGAATTTCTGATTTCAATTCTGATAAGTCTGGCATTTTCTGTCAGAGATATGCCAAGTTTAGAAAAACTTCTGCCATGTCAGCTGTATTTTCAAATGCATACTTATTTACATTAAAGCTTTGTCTTTGACACATTGTTGCTTTTCAGTTGGAATTAACTGAGATATTTTAAAAAGCTGCTTAGAGCAAGTAGCCTTGAAAGACACACGTGTTTATGTCAACCATAACAGAAGGACTTGGGGTGTTGGAGGGGCAAGACTGTCATTAAATTGGTATTAAGCAGTGGCTGGGAGCACTTTTGAGTCCTGACAGCTGGGCACCACTTTACAAGTGAACAGATTTACATGAGAAGAGAAGATGAGGAGGGTCCAGCATCTTAACACTTCCCTACCGGAGCCACCAAACCTGAGGAGAGTGGGGATGGCTGTGCCAGCACCCTCATCCTGGGCATGGTGAGTTGTGCCACTTCAGCAGCCCTACAGAGAGCCAAGTTGCACTGGAGGGATGGTGTGTGAGCAGTACAATAGCTGGCATGTACAGATCATTTAAATTGGTTTACTGCTGTGTAAAAATGCTGTGTACAATGACTGATGTGAAAACAAAAGAGGAGACTTAGGTATGAGCTATGATACTTGGGTTTCTGCAGAGAAAATTGGTTTATCTTCCACTAGTCCATAAATTCAATTTGCCTCTTTGACTTCCTGTATTGATACAAATGGAGTAAATCAGATGACGGCTTAAGCAGACATGTTGAGGTAAGCATTTTTCATTCCCTTTTTTCAATTAAATGAGCTGCAATTGCATTAGGGGCAACTCTGCTTGTCCAACTCATAAATATTCTTAATGCATTCTGCCTAGTGAAACCCATGGTGACGCAAACAACTGGCCCTCTGACCTGTCCTCTCCATTCTTTGGCATATGCTTGGAGAGCTATGTTTTGAATTGGAGCTTTTTCTAGCTGAGATATAGAAATACTGAGGGTTCTTTTGTGTATCTGCTTTCTTTCATATGTGGATACAGAGTGTCTAATTGTCAGATGGCCATTAGACCTCAGCAAATTGTAGCTGGGAGCAGGATTTTATAGTAAAGGCTTGCTTTTAAGAGCCATTCTGGTACTGGTTTAAAATTAACTTTCAAAACATTTTATAGACCATTTTCTTGCCTTAGAGAAGAATGCACTGGAATGAAGAGGAGATCTAAGGATGCTGATGCTTTTGCAAAGCCAGGCAGAAAAAGATAAAAGTGTCCTGCATGATGCTGCCAATATGCACATCAAAAATCAATGATGGTTGCAGAGAAAAGGAAAGCAGTGGTCATCCTTATTTTTGTGGTTTTGAATTAGTATAAATTTACTTATACTGAAAAATACTGCTTTATTAGCCTCTGTAGAGGGAATTTAAAACATGTTCTGCAGCCTACACATGAACCAGTTATTCATTGCACTTGCATACAAAGAGAGTATCAGGTCTTTCAACAGTATTGTGCTTTTTTTTTTTTGTTTCTTTGTTTTTAATTTTTTTAAGTGCTTTGGCTGAAAGCTTATCAAATGAGGAGGTTATAATTTAAGCAGAACAATCCTGCAATCCTGCTTACCAAAAGAATGCAACAGACGTTCTTAGGGAACAAACAAGAGTAATTTAACTCGAGTTTTGGAGCTAGTGTGAAAACCGGTTATTGCTTTCTAATTTTAGGTTTTCTTACTGGCAGTATAATAAATTGTCCCTGTCCAAATATCCATCTTTCTCCTTACATCTGATAAGTGTCAGAGTAATATAGATATTTAATTTTTTTATGTAATATTTCCAGCAAGTATTTCAGTTTGTAAAGCCTATTGCAGCACTGCTTTGGTAAAGAGATGTAGAGGTAGTATTTTTATGCAGCCTTAGCAACACACCATAATATTTGCACCATAATGATGAAGTTTACTTTTCCACAGTGGGATATCATTGGATTCTAAGGTATTTTCAGAGCATCAGGTGTTGCTTAGAGTTGCAGAAAACTTTCCTGCTGGTGTTGTGAAGATCCACAGGACACTTCTTTTTAATTTAGTCTGTCCTACAAGACGTGTAGTCCAGACACTCTGAGATTACTTGGCAAGACCACTAGGAATTAGTCACCCTGCAAGCCAGAGCCCAAGTCTTCCATCCTTGAGGTTAATGTTGTAATCTGCAGGCTACAAAGTAAGATATTTAGATTTCTCAGCCTTGAAAGATCTGATCTTAGCTACTGAGCTGCAGGGAATTAATGGGTGTTTTTCTTATTCAGAACATTGTATAGATATAGGGGAAGGACCTACTCCCAAGTAACATGCATTTTTAACACAGTTCAGGACCCAAATCTTCTTCCTGAGAGCATCTCAGGGTAGTTTCTCCTAGGAGAGGGTACCTCGGTCAAGACTGAAAAGGCTCACGCCTAATCTCTAGGATGGAGGTGAAACTCTAAATTAACTAAAATTTCTTGGCTGCTTTCTGTTATTGGGCATGTGGTATTTTTGTACTGCCCTTTGGAATTGTGCCTAATTCTCTCCATTTGTTATCTTAAGATGCCAGGATGTCTGACCTTGTTCTTCTGAGTTGCACTGCACAAATTAGAAGTGCTTAAACTTATACTGTGGATCTAACCTTCAACTTGTAACACAGAGCTTGTTAAAAATCTAAAAAGCCCTCTTTTCAAATCAACCATAAATGAGGCTGAGTTCAAGGCAAGTGCCACAGTTAACTTTGTGTGCTATGCCCTCACTTCAAGAAATTCTTGTTCAGATTGACATGACATCAACAAAATGTAGAGTAGCTGAAGAGTACAGAAAACAAAATATTGACATCGGAGAAAGCAAAGTCAAGTTTGGAGACACAGTGCAATCCACCTCTCAAAAAGGGGACACTTCTGGAAACTTCTCATTGCATGGTGCTACTGGGATAACATTTTTGCTGGCTCTCAGGTTTCTGTAGCCCCTATCCCTGCTGTGAGAGTAGCTTAGCACATTGAACTTTCCTGAGGCTGCTCATCTGTGCTGGGAGACTCCAGTGGGCAGAAAGCTGCTGATATGACAGGATGATTTGCTGGAGCTGGACATAGGACTGGCCTAGATAAGAAAAGCTTTATATCTGAGCTGAAGGTGTTGGTCCAGGATAATGGAAAGGAAATGCAGCCCCCTCAAAATTGTTTGCAGCAGTCCTGGCTGGTGCTTCTGTCACTTACTGTTTTCTGAAGGAATTTTTGTACTCTGAAAGGGAGAATGTGAGTGGCTTGGTACCATCACTCCTATGTAAAGATCACAAAAATGTTTGTATTTACCAAACAATGCATTTACAGTGGGTGTACACAGTGTGCTGTGGGAATACTGAGCAGAGATTGTCATTGCATTTCACTAAGAAGCTGTAGCCCAGGCTGTGAAGGAGAAAGTACATCCTACCACTGTTAAGTTCTAGAAATCATCTGCTGAGTTGGATTAATAAATTATTTCTTCCAAAGCCTGCGGATTCTAACAGTTCTTATAATGCTTTAACTCTGTAAAAAATTGTTTCAAAAATTTAAAATAACTTCACAGATACTATTTAATACTTTTAATGTAGGTAATGACTGTAATAATAAACAGTTACTGTCTTGTTTTCTTGATAGAATATTAATGCAAAACATCCACTTCAGCTCACTATATTTAAAAACACCACAAATTATAGGAGGTTTGAGAGATAGCAAGAGTAAAGAGAGTTCCCAGAAAGCAATACCTAAATCACAGTTGAAATTTTAGTTAGTCTCAGATTATTCACAGCCCGTAAGTTTATGACAGGAGCTGCTTAAGAACACAGCTTGAGTTATGCTGCTGTGAGAAGAAGCACAGAGCAGCATGTGGTCTCCGTGCACTCTGTCCCCACACAGGGTGCAAGGAAAGCTTACTGGTTTGAAGCAGTCAAAGTAAACAAGTGTCTTTTGAATAAAGGTGTGGGCTGTATGATCTCCTTGCAAGGGGCTGGAGTGGCACAGGCAACTTCTGTGCTCAAAAGCCCCATCCTTGTCAGATTTCAGCAGATAGAAAATGCTTTGTGACTTAAAACAAAGCTCATGGTCACACTGACAGTGAGAATTCAGGGACCTTTCAGAATGTTTCTGAAAAGCATCACAGTGGGTTTTTTTATATAGCTTGAATATGAACACTGACATTGGCAGCCATCTTGCACTGATGACAAGCAGCTTAGTCCTTTATGGCCTCAACTAGGCAACAGATGCCAGCTGTTTTTGTCTGAAAAGAAAACTGAAATACTTTGCCTTCTGTCAGAAGCAGAGCATGCTTTGGAACTTGACCAGAACCTAATTCAAGGTCTATCAGGGATGTATTCTGGGAAGCTTGTATAGGAAGAAATCCAAGGTACTCCTTGGTCCTTACTTGAATTTCATCACTGCAATAAGGGAGACAATCAGAGTTGTGTCTTTCATATTCTGTACACTTCTCTTATTATGTTTGTCTGCCTGATCTGTTTATCATATTTTAATGGTCAAACATCAAACCATATTTTTTGTTTCTATGGTTTTTTTGCATTCTAATACCCTTTAGTATAGACAAGTCCTTAAGCAGTTCTTTGGATTAAAAGCAGGGGTAAATCCAGTCTGTCAATGGCCAGATACTACATACCACAGACAGAACATCCATCATACACTGAGACAAAGGTTTAGTGCTATATTATGATAGAATACACTATTTTTCTGGATATCTGTTGGTAAAAAAGTAATTTGATCACTGCAACATTTACTTCATGTACATGAGTATTAATTCCTTCTTTGTTGTACAGTATCTAGGCATTGCTGTGAACATGCTGATGAGCTTTGCTAAGGTATCACACAGCATTCAATGAAAGACAACAAAAATTTCATTTACACTTAAGGTGACATAAGGTAGCAGATACCTTGATTTATATCCCACTCTCTGCTGGCTTGTTTACAAGATTAATTATTCTTCCTAGGTGCATCCAATAGCTTTACCCATAATATTTCTGTTTATCTGACTGCAAAAGACATTAATAAATATACTTAATAAGTTAGGCTCATTTAGGACCACACATATCAGATGTTCTGTGGATTTGCTAATTAGCAAATTAGCAGTGCTGCACACTCCAAATACGAACCTCCAGAACCTGTTACAAGCAGTCTGGTATTCAGGAAGATTAATCGCCAGGCTGCAGAGCTCAGATGCTGAATGAGAATGTTCAGTGGAGAAATTAAATCCCTCCAGGCAAACTGTAACTTGCATACCCTGTTTCCACAGTCATCACTCAGCTACATGTTTATTTAAGATAGTAAATTACCACTCATGCCTCTTTGTAAATGACTTACAGAGATGAAAGAGCCCCATCCAGCTCTACCCACAGGTGCTGAGCTTGTGTCCTAATAAAATATGTGCATGAGAACCCACTTGTTTGGTGTTTTTTCCACAGTGAAGAGAATAAAAACTGTGTGTGACTTAAAGCACCTACTAAATTTGTGAATATTATGAGAATCCTATGCCTCCTGTGTTAATTTTTCTCTTGTTTTTCTGTGGGTTTTCATGCATGTGTGGAGGAAAAAGGTGCACAGCAGGCAGTCATGTACATTTGCCTAAAGTACCAGCTTTGCAGAGAAGGACCTGGAAGTTCTGCAGGGCAGAGAAGTTGGTTGTGATCCAGCAATGTGCCCTTGTGGCAAATAAAGGTACCCTGGGCTGTTTTAGGAAGAGCATGGCCATTAGGTAAGGGAGAGCATCTTTAGCACTAGTGAGAGCACACCTGGAGTGCTTCCTCCAGTATGAGAACATACTGAAATTAGTCCCCCAAAGAGTCAAAAAGAGGTTTAAAGGACTGGAACATCATTTCTGTGCTGTGAGACTGAGAGACCTGGGAATGCTCATCTTGGAGAAGATGAGGTAGAAGAGAGGAAAAAGGACTACATTAGAGGGAGCAGCCTTTCTGAGCTGACAAAATTTACAGATTCAGGATGCAAAACAGTATCTCCTGTCAGCTTGTGTTATGCAGCAGAAATATGTACACTTTATGATTTTGTTGGGCAAATCTATAACTGATCTTTTGCCCTTTCCAGAAAGAAATACATCAGTGTCTAATGACTTCAGTCACATTATATGGCAAAATTAAACACACAGCAGTATTAGGAAAAGCTATTTTTCTTCTCATCTTCTGATGTTTATGACAAATGCTCCTGTGTCTAGCTGTAAATAGTTGATGACTAATTCACTAAATTAATGGCAGCAATTTAAGATGAACTATAGCAATATCAACGGAGCAGAAGATATGCTTGTGAAAAAAAAATTCCAGTGGGTTCATTCCTCCTCCGTATTTTAAGGTTTTTCCTAGGATCATATGTCTCTAGGATTTCCTTTAACAGCCTCATGTCCTTAAGCTTCTATATACAAGAGCTGTTGTGGAAAAAGGCAGGGCTTCTGGCCTCTGTCTGACATAATGCAATTTTGTTTTTCTTCTAAGGTCAGCCAAGTTCATTGCTGAAAGCCAGCCCAGCTGAGAAGATTATTCTGTGACTCTTATTCTTTCAGGGTAGCATGAAACTAGATTTCAGTTTCTGGAAATGTAATGGGTTAAAATACAGTAATAGGCTTTTTTTCCTCTCACTTTTGATAAAATAATAGAGCTTATAAGCAAAAACCCCCCTACATTCTCAGAAAGAGCAGCAGCACAGTCAGATTTATCATGTCAGTTTTCTCTGAGATGTGCAGCTTCCAATAAATTTAATGTGCTGTCAGTGTGGAGGAAAATATGTCCCTGAAAGAATAGGTATTGTAGAGCTAAAGAGATTCTCCTCCAAGAAGCATAAAAATCACACTGAGTTCAAGATAACACAAAAGTTTTAAATGTACAAGTTCTCTCGAGGGAATTATTAGCCAGAAAAATAAAAAAGCCTCTAGTAATACTTTTTAAGTTACCAAACATCGAAATACAGAATTCCCTAGGCACAGAAGGTTAAGCCTTGCAGCTTGGACAAAATCAGCTTTAGAAGTAACTGAACAGACATTAAAGAGACAGCTGGCAAAGAAGAATACACCTGATTTCCCTCTAAGGCTTTAGATATGTTTCTAACTCTGAACAGCAATACCTGGAAGAGATCTACTCACTCTATCCCCAAAGGGAGTAAGCAAAATCCCAGGATTTTCATGTTTTGGAGTAAAACCAAAGCACTTCTCCAGCCAGCCCAAAAGATGCCTTTTGCAATAGTGGGACTAGATTCAACCTGATGAGATGGGAGTGGGCAAGAAAAATATGCATTTGATCATGAACCTTCATAGCTGATTCTAAAAATCAGGGACAACTCACATGCTTTCATCATGTCCTCATTCCTGCCATCCCCAAATTAAGATCTTGACACTTACTTGTGCCTATATGTATGCTTTATATTCCAACCACGTGTCCTTTCTTGTAGTCTTGCTGGTATGTGCCAGACCTCTGTGCCTGTGTTCTTATCACAAGTTATTTGTGCCAGTAAATAATTTTTTGTTCATGCCTTTGAAGGCCATGTGTTGGTATTTAATAAACTGTATGAGACATTGTCAGGCAGTCTGCAACCTGACTGAACCAACAAAATTGTCTACATGTTTCCATATATGGGCTCTTATCTGCAAGTAGGCTAGCAACTGTAGGCAACCTATGACCTTTAAAATGTAAATCTAATTTCCATTTGCTGTAAATAAAAACTACAGATACAGCATGGCATAAGCTGGCCTATGCAATTTTCGTAAAGATCGGTCATCCTTCTAATTAAAAGAGATGAAAAGAGATTGAGAAACACTATGCTAGGTGATACTTAGGCAATCAGGATGAATAAATCAGTTCTCTCAATGTAATTTATATTTTCATTAATGTGATTGGCTGTGAACTGCCTGCAGTGTGTTTTTAAGAAATAATATTTGCATAAGCTCTTGCTGAAAAAATATCCAGCCATTACTGCTGTGAGTGGAATCTGAAGTCGTGGGAACATCCTGAGCAGCAGGATGAGACAACTGGAGATTTGAGACTTTTGGGGATCCTAGCTTCCGAGGAAAAAACTGCTGTATTTTTTTATTATGAATAGTGAACAAAAATCAGAACCAAAGCAGTAGTTTCCTGTACTGGAAGGGAATGTGCCTGTGGAGAGATCTGAGGAGGCTCTATTTTCAGTGTGCACTGGTTTGGCCCAGGGTTTTTTGTGTTCAGTGTGAATAACCTTGCCCTGAAGTACAAGTTTCCAGGCCAACAAGTCATTATAAACCCTGCAAAACACTTGTGGCTCACTGATGGGGGGCTGACAAGTTGCTACACCACACTGCTCAGTACTCCTGGTTAGTAGTCCTTGGACTACCAATCGTCTGACCAGAGTATAGCCACTACTGTTCATCACTTTCAGGAGGCTTGAGAAAATTTTAGGTTAAATATATGTTTTGGATGTTTCCACACATGCAAGGGTGAAAGGAGATATGAAATCAACAGATGTTGATTTTTGTTCAGTAATATGCAAACTTAGAGTGCATGGACTGTGTTTATGGGCTTATAACTATGTGATGGTAGTCATGAAAGTGTTAGAGTTAGAGGTGCTCAGTGTGTGCAGACAGGGTGAGAACATGCTTTTCCTTTTAAATGTTTTTTATTTTAAGAAAACATGCATTTATTTAATTGATAATAGCTTTAGGAATTTTTAATTCTTAGCAAAACCCATAAGAATTAAGAAGTTAGTAATAGATTTTCTTATAGGAAGTTTAGCAATCAAAAATAACATTCCATATACAAAGCACTTGTTCACATCATCAGCCACGTAATTCTCTCCCAAAAGTCTGAACTGGAGTGGGTATAAATAATGGGTTGCAGCAGATAACTTGATGAACAATCAATAGCAATTTTTTGCAGGAAGCAAAATCTTAAGAGCAGAAAAAAAATCACCATGTTCAATTCTGCTGTTGTTACCATCATTATCATCACAAGCCCTGTTTCAGCTGAAGAAGTGGATAGGAAAATAAATAAACAGAGGACAAGAAAATAAAAAACAGTCCCAAAATCATCCCTAAAGATTATCAGAAAGAAGAAACAGAGGAAAACAGGCAGTTCTATTATTATTTAAGATAATAGGTTCTGGGAATTCCACTTTAACTATGAACCAGAACTGGATAAGAGCTAGACATTGCTGTAAAGAAAGCAGAAGGAAAATAAAGGCAAATCTCACAATCAGGCATAGATACATGTATGTAGACCAAAGATGTCTGTGAACATTGTCTCCAATGCACATGAAACCAAATCAGATAAATCACTGGCTGCAATCACAAACCACATAACACATGTACAGACACATGTATATGTGTCCACATATCCATGTAAGCACAGAGTTTAGTCAGGAGCCACATAACCACAAATGAGATATGAAATAACATGAGGTAAAACATGCAGCTCGAGACAAAAAATCAGCCCAGTGAAGGCTTACTAAGGCATACCTAGAAATAGGCAATATCTGATTGTCCTAGTTTTGGCCAGGACAGAGTTAATTTTTTACAGAGGTGGAGGAGAGCATGGCCAGGTGCTGATTTTGTTCAATACCATGTCATGTCACTTGCCATGGGTAGGAGTAAGGGAGCCAGGAGTGGGAGTAAAAGACACTCTCCTTTCCAGTGGAGGGAAAAAACCATGGTGGGTGAAATGGTCCAGTACTGTTTTACTTTCCATGTAAATGATTGCTTAGTCTTATACATTTTTTATTAATATTGTTGCTGTTCCTGCTCATTTTTCTTATGTAATTGCTGTTTCCTGTAAATAATTTTTATCTCAACAGGTGATTTTAATGTTTTTGGGGCTCCAGTTCTCAGCTCTATCCCCAGAGTGGGAAGGGGAAAGATCCTGTTGTCATCAGATAAAAAGTAAAATGGTATCCCTTTTATTTTGCTTGCCCTTTTTTATTATCCTTAGCTTTTTGCTGCTGTGTATTTGTACAACAGGGCCAGCTGTTGGCTGTGCTGGCACCCTGTGCTCCACACCTGGTGACAGCAGAGGTTGCCCTGTGACACTGCCCTGTCCTCCCTGCTGTGGTGCCCGCGCCTTGTGCAGCTCTGTGCTCTCTCAGGCAGTGGAATCCCCAGCCAGTGCCCTGGTCCCTAATCAATCCAGAACTTCATCGACAGTGCTAGTCCTTGTAACTTCAGCTGCCATGTGCAGCAGACCACTCCCTGTGCTGAACTTTTTAAGCAAGAGACTGAAGTGTCAAAAGCAGGAAACACCCAGCTAGATTTGCTCTTGAGGCATCAGCCCATCTGCTGGCAGAGTCTTGCTGCTTGTTCTCACAGGACAGTGCCCTTGCCATCTGAGAGTGATGGGTTTTGTTCCTCATCTTCACTGGAGTCACACCTTGAATACAAAACTGTGTAATGTGCATATACTGTATGAACAAGGGACAATAGCTGTAATGACAGACATGAATCCTTGATTTAAATACAGAATAAAGCCTCGTAGAAGTGCAGGGCTTCTGTTCAAGACCATTAACTCTAACGAAAATGCACATTTTTCATTAGGCTCTAATAGCCTGCTGCAAAGTAGGGCAACTGCTGTGCAGTGTTTGCAGAAACAAATTGCTAATCAGTCAATAAGGATCTTTACTGTGCACTCTGCTACAGCCAGCTTTTACCTGTTTTCTACTACACTGAATGATTTTAACTCCTTGAATTGTTACTTACTGAAAAAGAAAATATGTTTTATTTATACAGCATTCACTGTGGCCATGCATAGTGAATTTTGTGTCTTGAGTTCATTTTGCTAACATTTATACAGGTGATTTATTATCACTTGGATTTGCCTCATGACTTTTTTTTTCCTAAGGTTCGGAAAATTTTTATTGTATGCTGAAAGCCGGTAATGAATTGAATCAATCATTCTTTTAGAAATAGATTTTATAATTCCATTACAATTGCCCCATGCAACTTAAATCTTAATGACAGGAGCTGTTGCTACCAGAGCACAAAAGCCTGCTGATCAGTGTGGAGTGTATTATTCTCACAGAGGAAAATTACAGACCATACAACATATGTGTGCATGTATATATATATGTGTATATCTATATATATATACATATATATAAAATATATGAAACCACAGAATTGTTTTTCTTACTATTAAGAAATAAACCTTAATAATTTGTTTTCCATGTATGATCAGATTTATTCATGTTAATGGTACTAGACACAAAAACCAGAAGTGTATTTTTCTTCTTGCAATCTAGACTATGCAAGAGTTACCACGTTTCTTTTAACAATAAAATAGAGCAACTATAGTGGTCCTAGCTAGGTATGAATTGATGAAGTCCTGTGGTTTTATGACAAGTGAGAATATGACATAATATGAAATTGAGTCTTGATTATGAATGGAATATGAATAAATTCGTTATTTCTATAACTAATGCTATGTGATAGCATTAACATTTTGGATTGAAATGCTGAGAGTAGTGTTTTAGTGGAATTGAAGTTTCTAGTTGAGGACAAGAAGTACTGATTTTAAGGGAAAGCCAGAGTTAAACACTGGTAGCTTGGAAAACAATGCCGGGACCTGGAGAAATGTAATAATTTTCTGCAAATATTTAAATGTCATCACAATTAAATATTAGTTTTATTTTTAATGTTTGACCTTCTGATAAGCTGGCATGAGACAAATTGCCAGTTGGAAATGGGGTAAATCACTAAATATGAAAAATAGCCCTGTAAGATGATTGCAAGAAATTCTAGACATCTTTATTTTCAAGGAAAATCCCAGCTGAATCTCTGACATGTATTTGATCCAAAGGATGAAAGATTGCTTCATGAATATTTGGGAGACAGGTATTTGTTTATGAAATAATTCCACTATTACAACTGAATAGGAACCTGAATTTTAGCAGGATAAGCTTGAGAAATGTTGTGTTCTCCATATTATGATAGTGTTGTATGTTGGTGTTGTGTGTTGGATTAGATTATTTATTGCAAAGACACATGTACGTAGTTCTCTATAAACAAAGGTATAAACTTTAGTGTAAGGGAAATGGGAAGCAGACTTCAAGGGCTAAAGGTAAAATACTTTCTTGCATTTTTCCCTTGTGAGTTGTGACTGTATTCTGAAGTAATTCCGGAGCTTTGTACTACAGCATTATAAATGGCATTATTATATTGGCTGGAAGGATGTCATCAAATGAGCGTATCAAATCCCTTCTGCTCAATCTGACAGAGCTGTGGGGTGCACATATATGCCGTTTCAGTAAGGGGACGCATATAGGCTTTTGGAAAAGCATTTTGCTTTTGTATAATGACAGTGAAATTAATCCTAGTATTCTGAGAAGCACACATGCCATAAGGAACTGTGAAATACCTGCTTGTTATGAAGTGAGTGAAGTGAATGCAGGCTACATAATGGTTCAGGAGTTTAAGCCTGAGGGGTAACAAGATAGGATGATGTGAAAGCCTGGTAGTTAACACCTCTTTATATTAAGGAGTCTGGAAACGAGTTACTAACACAGCCTTTATAAACTAATCCCTTTTCCTTTCATTCATCCTCTCGTACATTCAAGGGTGGACCTAGTAATAGGAAATCCATCCAAGAAGCAACAAATCTAAGATTACCTGGACACCTGTTGTGCCCTATTTGTGGTGTTTCAGAAGAGTATCTGTCTGAAGCACTTGTTGGACCCTCTCAGATTTGTATTCCTTTCACCCAGCTGTGTGTATCCATGGCAATGGTGCCAGCCATTATGAAATGAATTTAGTGTAAATGAATTTAGTGTGATGAACTGCAGATACCATGTGAGCATGGTAGCAGCTATAGTCTGTTGAAGTATAAATATTCCCACTTGACTGACTGATCATAATTGAAACTTTCTATGTTTTCAAATAGATTTGCTCTAATTTAAGCATTGAGTTTTATCTTAATGTTCTCTTTATAAGGGCTAATCTTTCAACTTTTATGTTTCCATCCTTCAGGGTTTTTACACTGAGCTGATGATGCCGAGGTGGTTGCACAATGTCAGTGCAATGAGTGATGTATTGTGTCCAACAGAATGAATCACAGAGACAATAACATTTAGAATTCCAGCCTTTGGGAGAGAAGCTTTAGTGAGTTGAGGGTTAACCTCAATTTCGATGAGGCTTTGAGCAACCTGATTGAGTTGAAGGTACTCCTGCTCACTGCAGGGGTTTGGATTAGATGGCCTTTAAAGGTCCCTGCCAACCCAAACCATTCTATGATTCTTCAGTGTTATGACCTGTCTGGTATGTCTTTATCTTACGTCTCAGAATTGCAGAGAAACACTTGGAGCTCTTGTGAGATTTTTTTTGTCTGCTGCGTGTGTGCAAGCTCTATTGCTCCACTCAACCATCTGGTCCATGCCACGGTTTCTTCTGTGGGTCCTTGTCACCTGCCTAGTCTTGCTTCTTGGGTAGCAGCACTTGGCTTGCCTCTAGGGATAATAGAGGGGTATTAGATTTAGAGGTAGCAAGACTGCTGAAAGCAACCTTAACCCAGCATCAGGTTTAGTTAGCTTAGGCTATGATTGTGAAGGTATGTCTGCATTGCTTCTGTTGTCATAACTATTTGTTTAGACTATCTAAAATATCTCCACATATCATCACATTGTCCAAAGTAGGCTTATTCAAAGTTGGTGAAGCTTTGTTAGAGCTCTGGATACTTGAAGATGACCTCATATTTGCAGCAATACAGTGCAAATGAAGGACTATTTCCAGACTCGTGTCTAGACTCCTCCTTCGGAGTAGTGCCAAGAGTTTGGAAGGCAGATGAGTGGAAAAATTTTGCCCAAGAATATAATTATGTTTATTTATTTGGTACAAATACTAAAGCATTTTAAGTCTCTCCTAGCTTGTAACTATCTGACAAACATAAATCTAGGCATAGAAATGTAAGTAAAAAGAAGAGCAACCCTTCTGTTGTTCATTTTTTCCAGGTTATTTCACCTAACGGAGCTGCATCAAGGGGTGACTGCTTTCCTTGGAGGAAATTGTGTTCCTCTTTGAGAGATGAGGCAAAACAAGTGCCTGCTGTAGTGACACTGCTATGCTTTGGAAACTTGTGGTCAGTGCAGCATCCATCACTTTTCTGGTTATCTAGGGTGAGTTACTGGGATGCTCTTCTCTCCTGGCTCTGCTTCAATGTGATCTCACACTGACCCTAAGTCTCTCAAGGCAGAATTTATATTCTAACTGTACAGAAGCTATGCTGATTTCTCTGACATTGAAACAGCCTCTGGGTTGCTTTTTTCTGCTTCACAATGGAAAATAACAGCTTTTCTAAGCTGCTCTCTTCATCTATAAAAGTCCCTCTGGAACTCCATTCCACAGACACTCAAACCTCAGACCACTCTCTTCCCTTTCAGGAACTTTCTCTTCTGCAGGACATGCAATGGGGACACCAGTCTTGGGTTTTTTGAAGAGCCCTTTATACTTCTAAATAGACTTGGGCCTATTTAATTGCAAAAATTGTGCATGACAGCTCATAGAGGACTGTTATCCTTTGCTAACAGGTTCTGCACTGAGGTAAAATGCTGTCCCTGTCAGGTTTGACATTCCTAACAGAAACCAGAGCCTCTCAGCATCCCTAGGCCCAAATCACATCTGCACATTTCCATGAAAATGCTTGTAAGTGGGCAGAATTCCACATATCTAGAAGGTCATTAGCCCAGCAGATGTGTGAGGTTTTTTATATTTGTGTGAAACTCACAGACAAACTCTTAAACCAATTAGTGAAAACAAATTAGAATGTATTAGGCCTTTTCTTTTTTCTTTTTTTTTTTTTTTGTGGTCGAAAACAGATTTTGTATTGTTAACCTTGGATTCCAGCTGGATCCCACTAGTTTGGACAGAAACACACCAATGCTTTGCTGCTCACTACACTTGACCGGAAAGGTACAAGGTATTTCTGGTATGAAGTGAAACTTGTGGTTATGATGATCAAGGAGCCACAGCTGGCAGGGGCCAAGCCAAACAAGTGCAATGTTCTTTTATCCTTTAGTTTGCTGACAGTGGTTTTGCTAAGATCTGAGAGTTGGAGAGGTACTGGACATACCTGGCACTTTCAGTTGAGTAAGAAGAAGTGATTCAAAGCAAATGGAAGGCCTGGCACATCACCAGCTGACCCTCCAAAAGCTTTGGGTAGAATGGCTACAGGTTCTTAAGGAAAACAAATCCCCCACACTTCAAAGGACAGACTGTTTAAGGATGTGCTGTTTATATTAAAGCAAATTAAAGCCATCTTTGCATTAAAACCAATCAAAGCTATCCTTTTTCTCACCACAGCTGAGGGGTGGCTGTGTGCTGAAGTGCATCCCAGAGTGCAGGGTCCTCAGATATGTGGAACAGAACTAGGACAAGGGTATGCCCTTCTTGTCTGTCCTGAGCATTTTGCTTTTCTCTCTGTGGAAACCATGCCCAGTGGAGGGCAGGAAGGTTGTGTGCCTGAGTCTTGCTTTTACAGATATTCAGGAGTCAATGGGGGCATGGGCAGCAGAGTACAGATGCTTGGAAGAGTTCCCAAGTCCATCAGGTAAGACAGGATCAGGAGCTTAAATATTAAGAGTAATATGCTCTAATGCCTTATTAGACTATTAGTGATACCTAGTAAAACATAGAACAAAAAGACTAATGCAAATTGCAAACTTTTATAGTAAATGATATTTATAGAGGGAAAAAGTGAGCAAGAGGAAAGAACACAGTGGAGTAAAGCTATCCAGATGCTGCCTCCCTAGGCATAGCAGTGAGCTCAGCCCTGGATTTTCACTGAAAATACACATGCATGCTTTCATCCCAAAAGAACCTGTAAACCAATGAAAATACAGATTGTTTCTGTCCTCTCCCAATTTCTCATGCTTTGAGCAATAAATATTGCAATAGAGCCAGAGCAATTATTTTTGTTCTTTCAGTCTGACTGGCATTAAGAGCCAGTAAAATCTTAGGTGTTACTTTTTGCATTTTTCCAGGTAAACAGGTCATCAAAACCACTGTCTTTCATGCAATTTATTGCTGAAGTAATGTTTTTGCTGTGAGGGAAAAAATATATCCATCCACATCATGCAGCTTAAGATTTGAACTCTTTTATTAAACTCAGTAACACACGAGAAAACAAACGATTCACTGCCATAAAACACTGTAAATGTTCTAGGAAGTAATCTCCTGTCACCACAGATCAGAGAGGCATCAGTGAGGCATCCAAAGTCTTGCAGATCCAGTTTAGCTATGCTTTCACAATTGCATATTAGACAAAGCTCAAAGCAGACAGCACCTAATTCTCTTAGATGCACTGCCAATTCAGACAAGGTCTTACTGCTTGCTTGATCTTTCAGCACTTGGGAATACAAGAGATCTCTGTAATGTTAGTGTTCTCTTTGGTTTCTTAGACAAAGCCAGCTCTGGCAAACTCCATCTCTTACATTTTAGAATAAGTGCTGCTGGGATCCCTCTTTCTGTGGTCTTGCTCAACAGCTGCTCAGCATTTTTCTGGGACTTGAAGATACCTCAAGAGCCTCTGTGCCTAAAATGGCATCTGTCCAAAAGGAAAGCATGATGGAAGAGGATGGATTCATAGTTTTATTCCTATTATCCAGTAATAGTGCTTGAGTTTCACATTATTTTTCTTATTTTTCCTACGTATCCTTCCTAGCAATAGTGAATTTGTACTGTGCCATCAGCCTGAGCTGGAATCATTTGAGCTGTACACACTGATGACTTACTGCAGTAAGCAACACTGTCATTCACCTGCTTCAGTGTTTGCCCCAGGTCCCTCTTAGAAACTAATATGAGATATGCTGACTTGAACAGTTAATTCAATTTGGGAGGCTGTGCAATTTGCCCAGCAATATTTTAGGAAGGTCTGTAAGCACTGGCTGTTGAGGGAAGAGGCATCTTTATAGAACATAAAGCAGAGATGAAGTCAGAAGTAATCCAAGGTCTCTGGTGTATTATGTCATGGTATATTGGATCAGCAAACAGATATCAAGAACTCATTCTGGAAAAAAACGGCTGCAATTGCAAAGTAATGGTCACATATTTCTCAAAATTGGGAGAGTGTGACAGAACTGTTATTCCTGTATCAGAAATGCCAAAGAGGGGAAGCAGGACAACCCTCAGGTTTGTTTCATGGATCCACATTGAGAGCTGTGATTTCTCTCCCACTATAATCCCGAGAAGTCTGTATTTTAATGCTCATTGTAATACCCTTCCAATGAAAGGCAGAAAAAGAGAGAAGGAAACTAATGCTTTCTTCTCAGAGACTTACCTGCCACTTATGCTTTTTGTACAATTTCCTACTGAAATTTTCTGAAATCTGCGGGCTAATGGAGACTTTGTACTACCGAGGGTCTCCTTGTACTGAGAGAATTTGCTTTTGTGATAGCTGTGATGTTCCCTCTCTCTGCAGCCAGGATTTCTGTCTTTAAAAGAGGGGGCAATGGCATTGGGAAAAAGCTGTGGAAGACCTTTAGGTGCATCCTTGCTGTCCCGAACTTCCAAAACTGGTGAAAATGTGGCTTTCTGTTCTGGTGTACAGATATTGTTCATTGTGACAATAAGCTGATGCATTAGATACCTTTAAATCAAACAACTTTAGTAAAAGAAACCAAAACTATGATTGCAATCCCAGTCAGACTTTTCCCTAATACTTGTGAGATACAGATTTTGTTCTACATGGCATACTTTAAGTTTGCATTAACACTCTTCCACTATGATGTTAGGAGAATGGTTTTTAAAAACAACCTTGAATAAATACTTTAGAAATTTCCAGAACTACAACTAGAATCAGTTGTAATGAATGACTCACTGTTCACAAAATTAATTAAATAATTTTAAATTTTAATTTAATAATTAATTAAATAAAAGTAAACACAAAACTCTCTGTTTTAGTAAGAATAAAAAACCTCCAAATAACCCAAACCCAAATATTTTTGCATACCTGAATAAGGAGAGTGGATGATGAGAAAACACAATTCATCCCCAGGCTGTATTATGTAGAAAGCTGAACCATTCTAGCTGAACCACTTGAGAGAATCTGACATGTTCAGCTCAGTGGATCAACAAAATATGTTGCTGACTTGAAAGTGCTATCTATATGGAGTCAAGAGTTGCTTAATCTGCTTTCCCAGAAGTTCATCACATTAAATGGTTCCAAGAAGACTTTCTCTACTGCATCCTAAATCAGTTTTTGCTCTGCTTATACTATTTTGCTTTTTCTTTCAGTAGTAAGAGATCTCCCATGCCATGCTTCAGCCAGCACAGGTATGCTTGGCATCTGCACAGCGAGTTATTAACTCTGGGTACACTCAAGAGAGGAGAGGAAGAACACAATTCGCCCTCTAGCTTTCTCAGAGCTAACTTTGGAAATGTAAAGCCATAAGAAAGTACTGTTTCAAATAAAATATCCAAGTTTTTCCCAAGGATGTTTTTCCATCACAGCCCTGATAATAAGGCAGGAATATTAAGGTTTCTTTAGGTTCTGAATTAATTTGCCTGAGAGACCTGGACTAGGATGAATTCATTGAGGAAGTCATCTATGTATTTGCACCCCGTGTGCTGTGAAATACATTATTTAAGCAGTTTATGTAGGAAGAGTTATTAAGGTATATAGTCAGGGTACCCTTGTTTTTCATTGGTATCATAGTCTTCAACAAGCCTTATTAGTCCCATTTCATCACCAGAAAATCAAAGCAGGCATTCATATTTAGGAAAATCTGTCCCTGAATAGTCACTTGTATGTCCAAGTGTGAACATTGATAGCCCTGCATGCATAGTACCCCGCTATAATTCCCTTTTATCTTTGTTGGTATTGGTGTTAAATGGGCAGTTTGGGGTAGGAAACTGCAGAACAGATTCATTACAGCGACTTCCTACCTCAGGCAGCAGCAGCTTGAATTTAAAGGCTAGCTCCCCTCCCCCAAAGCAGAATGCATACATGAAGACAGATCAATGTCCACATCTCCCATTTGCAATAATTCATTTAGTTACGTTAATAAAAGCTATCTATTTGATTTGTCAAATTGTATTACAAAGCCCGCTGGAGCAGACTGGAATTATCTTGTCTCCTGCCCTAGTGCCTGGCTGCCAAATCAGGGGGGTGGAGGTTAAGATCAGTTTTGCTATGGCTCATTTACTGTGGCTCTGCTGGTTTATTCCATTTAGCTCTAAGTAGGATGAAGGGAGACAAGCTTCAGCTGATTTGTCCTGTGCTGCAGAACAGCCTTCAACCCCGTAATAACTGGAGTGCTGTAGGTACAAGTAGTGGAGCCACAGTGAGCTCCTGCAGGTCATGAACTCTGGTACAATAACTGCTTCTGAGTCACATGCTGGATTTTTGCCTAGTTTATGTGAAAACAGCTCCCGTGGTTGTTAGTCATTGATAGCTCAGGTCTTCAGCTGGAGCATGCAATTGAAATTGTAAAAGGAGTTGGAAGGGTGAGTGAATAGGAAAAATGGGAGGGGGGAAAAATAAAAAAAAGGCTGCATGCAACATTGCTGTAAATCCTAGAAATCACAAAGAAAGCAGCTGGAGAAACAAGACACAGCATTAATATAAAAAATGCTTTTATTCTCTCAGGTTTTTTCCTTTGAAATGCATGTTTGTGCCTACAGTGGTGTTCATGCACCCATTTGGGCGATTGTCCCATGTATCCTTTTCTCTTTTTTGATCAGCAGATGTGGTTCTTTTTGTAGACAGAGTCCAATTTAAAATTATACCATATAACCCTACAGAAATGTGAAAACCCCAGACTGTTTATGTCTCTGCATGACCCTTGACCACAGTTATGAACTCTAGCCTAGCCATTCCTAGAGTGCTCCTGCAGCACCCAGCACGAAGCTGGCGAGCCAGTGGCCATCTCTTTGCTCCTAGATGCCTGGAGCACCTGTAGGATGCTGACTATAAGGTGATTTAACCACGGGATGAGACACCTGCTTTTTTGGCTGATGTCAGCCGTCAGGGAGGGTAGGTGTCACACAGTGAGGCTGAGCAGTGGTGAGATGCCTAACTAGTGCTTTGCTGTGATAGGAGGCCAGTAGCCAGCAGGAGAATGTGTAGCATGAAAATGATTTTGGTCTCTGAATCATGAGCTGAGGGTCTGTCATGGTTTTGCTGTTACCCACAGGTAAGTGATGCTGGAGAAGGAAAAAGCCAGGCATACACATAGGCAATTTTACCATGCTGCTAGCCAGAAGATGTTTCTCCAAGACATATTCTGTGCAGTCACATTTCTTTCCTTAATGTATAGCAAGGTGAATCCCCTTTTTTTTGGCCTGTCTTAGAGGCTGAACACAGCTGGGAATTGTCATTGAAGTAATATTTAAGCTTTACCTGCTTTCTGTAGGAGACAGCCTTCCCTTTCCTGAGTCTATTTACTAGGAAAAGAAGATTCGTTCCCTCACATCTCAGTTTTGACTGCACCATCCTGAACATCTCATGGAGAAAGTGACTTATTGAGTCCCTGGATAGCTGAACAGAAATCAAAAAGAAAGGAAAGGAAACAAAAACAATTCACATTATGCAGAATAAACTGGCCCTTGGAGGAACTTTTGTCCAAGTCCTTGAAAGATTAACTTGATGCTCACAGAAAAGCTATAAAACATATCCCATTTGTAAGGACAAATGGATTTGTAATGAAGACTGGAAGACATCTGAAATATTCCAGATTAAAAGAGTTTTTGTCACAGACATTTATTAAATTGTTTAACAGGGAGACACACATGCATATTTTTAGTTTTATATGTGTAAGGACTTATAAATACTTCCCAGAAGCCACTAAGAAAAGAATAATCTGATTTTGGTGAAGAATCAAACTCCAAAATGACAGTATTCTGCCTTTATAGGTTTTGAGAAGTGATAAAAGTCAGTGTTTTAGTGGACATTGTATTTCTGACCAGACATGACTAAATGTTACAAACCAAACACTACTCACTCACTTAGCTCCTGCAGAAGCACTAAGGATTTCTAAAAGCCATATTTGCAGTTAAAGACTAAATAGGATAAGCAACTGCAAAAGGAAAAAGAAAACCTGTTTTGTTTGAGGAAGGTTCATCCTCATCCTTTACAGGAATGACCTGAAAACAAAATATCACCTTGGGTTAATATAACCTATACAGCTCAGTCTTGCTTCAGTGCATGTTGCATTGTGCAAGAGCAGACACAAGATGAGCTTAGCTGGATGCAAAACTTGAAGAGAAACATAACCACATGATTCCTCTACCATTCACATTATCTGTCCCCAGGCAGGTATTCTGTTTTTGTAAGTGATGAGCTCATTAAGATTTCTGCTTCTTAAAAGCCCCTCAGGGACATTTTTCTGTTTGCCATTCTGTATTTAAAGTCTATAACTGCAAAAAATTTATTGCTATGACGTCATTCAGCGATCAGAATAATAATACTTTGGACTTATAACACAAATATCTTCCCAAGGAGGTTAATACATGTTAGCCAATCAGCTTTGGAAATCAAACAAATAGTTCCAGACACTTTTGTTTACGTGACAGTTTATTTGCTCTAACATAATTGTACTTTCAGTTGTCTACTTGTGAAATTTTCTTGCAAGCTACAGGCATGTCAAGGCCCGTGTTTGCATGTGCAGATTACCCATGAGGAGCAGTTGTAAGGAGGGATGGAGAGTGGCTTAGAAAATTGGATTAATGCAAATAAAATCACCAAATTCAGAAACCACCTTGGAAAATGTCAGCAACACAAGTATTTAACAGGATGCTTTTTTAGGAGAAAATAAAAACTTGTGGCTGCAGTAGAAGTTTGGGACACAAGTCTGCCATCATTTTAAACTGGTTAGCACAGGGCTTATAAACACCAAGTGTATTGTGTCATGATAGTAGTTATTCTACTAGTAACTGCTAGTATTCTAGTAGTTAAATTCCCTAATTTGGGCAGTGTCCTGTATCAGATGATATTTTCATTCAGAGAATTCGCATTTTTCTAAGAAACATAGAAAGCTAACTTAAAAGACGAAAAAAGAGACAACTTTATAGAGGAAGCATTCAATCTTCCCATCATGTTAAGGAATTTTAAAGTACAAAAAAAAAAAAAAAAAAAAGGATTTGAAAGCATCCTGACACGGACTTGGAACAGAGCAGCTGTTTAAAGTGAGCAATATATCCAGGCTTGTAGAGCTCCAGAAGACACAGACGCGGGGACCTGTATAAAAGAAGGTTGTGAGAGTGAATATGAATATGAATGAAGGATTTAACTAATGTTAAAATAGCCATGTCAAAGTTTTAAGCAGCTTGCCTTTTGTCCCTACAGGACTTCTCTAGGAAGGTACCTCTAGAGGCATTCACTGATGGGGAAAACTAGGCTGCAGTATATGCATGCTACAAATAATAACTTTCTTTTTTTATTTTTTAATGCAACATGATGACCCTAATCTAGTCACTGAATTCCTGATACCACATATTTTCCATACCATATTTTGTAGTTCTACAGTTGTGCTCCAGAGTGTCTTCTCCACTGAACATTCCAAGAGCTCACTTTTGCAGCTCTGTCTGTGGTAAGATGATGAATCATTCCATTCCATTCTCCTTAATAAATAAGTCTTTTGAAACAGAGCTTTACTGTTCATATTGTTCTATGCTTAAATTTAGACTCATTCAGAAGCCATTTTTCAGATCTGAGATGAAACTCTGTACAAGCTATCTAAATATCAGAGTGCGCGAAGAAGGATGGATCTATAATTTATTTATTGTGTGCACTGATATCTATGCATTGTCTCAGGGTCTTGTTAGTTCTTTAAAAAAACCGAGATATTAAATATCCTTTCAGCTTCAGTTAACAAGCAATTTTGTTGTCTGCTGAGAAGCTGTCATAGCTGAGTGTACCTTGGATCAGCCAGTCTGCCAAATGGTCAAGTTTTAGCAGCATTAAATGATTTTTCTTTTGTTAAAACAAAAAAACTCCCAAAACCTTTATAATAAACTTGCAGCTTTAGACTGGGAAAAGCTGAAGTGACTGTGACAACTCTTTTTTTCTCTTCTGATTCTTTACTGCTCAGCTATATGAATGTAATGTCATCTTATATCTGTTTTACTGTTCTACATAAATGCTGACCTCACAGTACTTTCATAGTCTAGGACCAAAAAGGTACAGGGCAATATTTGCCAAGACAACCCACACCTTGAAAGCCTTCATTCTCTTTACCCATTCAGTACAGGGCAGCTCCAGCTGTAACATAGCTTCACCTTTCCTCAGTGTTTTATTCAAACATACAATCCCATCTTCATTAAATACGAGATTGCTGTATTGTTTTAACTTCCTTCTGATCTATTTCACAGAATAGAATCATTAAGCACAAGGTTGTAAAGTCCAACAGTTAACAAGGCACAGTGGAGCCCACTACCAAACTGTGTCCCCAGGTGACACAGCTATCTCCAGGGATGGTATCCTTCACCATGTCCCTGGGCAGCCTGTTCCAGTGCTTAACCACCCTTTCAGTGAGGGAGTTTTTTCCCAATGTCCAATCTAAACTCCCCTGGTGTGACTGGAAACCATTTCCTCTCATCCTGTCACATGTCACTTTTGAGAGGAGACTGACCCCTACCTGGCTCCACCTCCTTTAAGGTAGTTGTAGAGAGTAGTAATGTCCCTTCCTGAGCTTCCTTTTCTCCAGGCTAAACAACTCCAGCTCCCACATCTGCTCCTCGTGAGATTTGTACTCCATATTCTTCATCAGCTTTGCTGTCCTTTTCTGGACACTCTCCAGCATTTCAATATCCTTCTTGCAGTGGGGGCTCAGAATTGAGCACAGGATTTGAGGTGAGGCCTCACCAGTGCTGAGTACAGGGGGACAATCCCTGCCCTGGTCCTGCTGGCCACACCATCACTGATACAGGCCAGGGTGCCATTGGCCTTCTTGGCCACCTGAGCACACACTGGCTCATGTTCAGCTGTTGTCAAACAGCACTTTTCCACCTGGCAGCTTTCCAGGCACTCTGCCCCCAGCCTGTAACTCTGCATCACTAAGCAGGTGCCATTATCATAGGAGGAGATCAGGTTGGTTCGGCAGGACTTGGCTTTCACAAATCCATGATCTGGCTGGGCCTGATCCCCTGGCTGTCCTGTACATGCTGCATGACAGCACTCAAGAGGATTTGCTCCATGAACTTCCCCAGCACTGAGGTTAGGCTTATAGGCCTTTAGTTACCCAGATCCTCCTTCCAGCCCTTCTTGCAGATGGACAACATATTTTCCAACTTCCAAACGCCTGGGATCTCCCTGGTTAGCCAAGACTGCTGATAAATGAGGGGAAAGTGTCTCAGTGAGCATTTCCATCAGCTCCCCAAGTATCTGTGTGTGGATCCCATCTGGCCCCATAGGCTTGTGTTTGTGCAAGTGGTGTATCAGGTCTCTGACCTTTCATCTTGGATTATGGCTGCTTCATTCTACTGCCCATCACTTTTTTCCAGAACAGGGTACCTGGGTACCTGGACAGCTATCAAAGACTGAGGCAATGAAGGCATTACAGACCTCATCCTTTTTTTCATCCTTTGTCACTATGGTTCCAATAAGAGATGAAGATTCTCCTTAGCCCTCCTTTTTTTGTTGATACATTTATAGACATATTTTTTGCCGTCTTTTCTGGCAGTAACCAGACTAAATTCTAATTGGGCTTTGGCCTTTCTAATTTTCACCCTGCAAAATTTCGTGACACCCTTGCAGTTCTCCTGAGTTGTCTGCTGCTTCTTCCAAAGGCTTTAAGTTTCTTCTTGTTCCAAAGTTCCAGCCAAAGCTCTCTGTTCAGCCAGGCTGGTCTTCCTTTCTGGCTTGTCTCCTGGTGCATGGGGATGGGCTGGTCTGGTACCTATAAGATTTTCTTCTTGAAGAACATTCAGCCTCCCTGGACTCCTTTACAGTTCAGGACTGCCTCCCAAAGTAGGGACTCATTCAACAAGCATCTTAAGAAGGCCAAAGTTTTCCTGAGCAGGTCACAGGTAGCATTTCTGCTAACACCCCTCTTTACTTCAGTGGCCCTTTCAACGGTCTCTGTTGTGCTCAGAATGATTTTGAATTTTTTTTGCTTAACTTTACCTGCCTGAGAGGCTAGAGTTTGTTAGAGATTGTTAATATTAGTATGGTCAGACAAAAGCACTGCAGAAACTAAACTATCCCTCAAAATCTTTCATGGACTGCTGGTGGCAGCCCCCTAATATGCCAGTCATTACATGTTAAAGTGGAAAGGGACCAATGTGCATCTGGGAATTTTATTTATTGAAAGCAAGACCTTCAGCATCTAAAGTTTTTAATTTCCCCCAGTATTGACCTTGCACTGGGGACTTTGACTGCAACAAGATCAGAACTGACGGTGGTGATTTACACTTCACTCCTTGATTTCACTTTGGTGTCTGCACAAAATGATTGACTTGCTAAGTATTTCTTCTTCAGCTGGGCCTTGGAGAGTGAAGAAAAATAATTCTTTTTGCTCTAAGCTTTTAATTTAAGAGCTTTTCCTTTAAAAAGAATATCTGCATATGATCCATATAATTTCAGGGGAAGAGAATACTGCAACAATGAAATAAAATGTTTAAAGAGAGAAATATATCCTATATATATATATATATCTATATATATATCTATATATCTGTGTATATTTGAACACAGCACATTTACTATGGAATTCCTGACAGTTGTTCTGAAGGTCCCTCTGAAGTTTCACATACACGTACACTGCTCTTTAGAAAATTTGAAAAACCTACAAGAAATGGAACTATGGTGTGAAAGGACTGTGAAATATTTTTCTTTGTTACTGAAAGTCTATGTATTTAAAAGATTCTGTGCTTTAGGTCTCTTAAATATGACATAATATATGTAAGTTCTTGTTCTTCTAATTAAGTTATTTCCCTGTGTGTGTATGTATTTGCGAAGTTACATGTATGTACACAGTTATTTTTACCACTCTCTCTGCACTTTCGTTAAAATTACTTCAGTGTTTTAGATATTAAATTGCCATCCATCTGCAAAACTCAAGCAAAGTCTACCAAGAAGAGGCAGTAAATCTTAGCTAGTTGGGTAACTAACCTGTCAGCCATGCAAAAAATGGTATTGTGTTAAGGGTTTGGGGTATTTAAAAAATATTTGGCCAAGAACAGGAGACAAGTATAAACATAAGTCCTGGCTTAAAGAGCTTATAATTTAAAACCCTTCAGAAAATTACCTACATAGGGATAAAAAAATTCGTTTACCATCAGAGTTATGTGCTGTGAAAACCAATGAATAGTTGTTTTCTAACACAGGATTAGTATAAATATATGATATTGGCAGTATGTGTTTGACAGGCTGTCTAGGGCATGTGCTATTACTCTAGGATTTCTTTAATAATTGGCTTCAAAGAGATATTTCAATATTTGAAAGAGCAGATGGTTGTTTATTCTGAAAGTGCCAGCAATGGAACTCAAATATCTATTAGATCAGGTGTAAAAGCTTGAGCCTTAGATAGTAAAAACACAAATAAATTTTAAAAGTGATAGGCAGATCTTAAAAACAGGCCAGAGAAATGAACAGCTACAAAGTTCATTACCTTCTAATCCTTCAGGATTCACATTTCATTAAAGAGGGGATCATTTCAGGCATTGAGACAGAGAATTGAATTTATAAGCCTCTAAGGTGTTTCTAATTTTCCTATCCACTACAGGAATGTTGGAAATGGGTAGGCAGCTTGTGTGAAATGAAATGCCTCTTTAAACAATAATATTGTCACAACCAATTAGTAATTGCTAATTTAGCAGTAAATACTGTGCCAAATGCAGTGTTTGACTGGAAGATAGTATCTTTGCATAACAACACAACAGTTTTATAAATCCTCTACTACAGGAAATAGATCTGCTCGTCAAATTATAAACACAACACTACATGCCCAAGGTCATAGAAAACCTGCCAAACATTTCTCAGAACAAATGAGAGTCAAAGAACAGCCAGCTTTTGAATTAATTTTGCTAATAATGTGATGCAGAAATGGCTGTTGAAGCAGAAGGCTAGGGATGTATTCATTATTTCTATCATTATTTATATTATTACAGCATGTAAGTATTCTAGACAACTTTAAGCCTTCTTGGGCACATTGCAGACACATAGGAAGAGATGTTGCCTTAGAGACCTTAAAGGAAAACAAAATAAACAAGTGGAGGACAGGCAAAAGCAAAGAGATGCAGTGCCTTCTGACCAGGCATGTGTGAGAGATAGGAGGACACCCTACGTCACCTCCTCTGTTCTGCTGCTTGCCCAACTGGCCTGAACTAGAACAGTAGCATCAAACACCTATTTTATAAAATTGCCCAAGATAGTCTGAGGCACCTAAGAAAACATTTTGGATGGATCTGTGACCCTTCCAATTCCCTGGTTCTACAGACAATGAAATTGCCTTCCTGGTCCCACTACTCAGGTTATAAACCAGGACACTTGAGAGGCATACAGCCTAATTTGGCATTTATTATTTTATTTTTAATAGCAAAACCATAAGCTGAATCTCAGGAGTTGTACCCAGCTAGTTTGTATCAATGTTTGCCCTTGTCCTCCCATTTAATCCCTGGTGGCTTCACGTGTCCTCTTCTTCAGCTCTATGGGAATAACTCTCCAGAACATGGACTGTCTCTGTATATATTTGTGTTTTCCTTCAGTGCAGGGAAACTGCAGCCATTTGACCTTCGCAACAGTAAAAATCAACATAAATTCATAAGGAGAAATTAGACAATCCCAGAGGAATAGTCGGGTGCAAACCTTTGTTATGGTAGAACAAATAAATCCAGCAAATAGATCCAAACTATTTCATTATCTCACGCCCTTAGAGACAGATTGGGAAGCAAAAATGGAAAAGAAGAAGCATGAAGACTTTCAAGAGGTGACCTGCTTCCAAGACCTGCTTCAGCTTCCTCTAATGCATCATCTAGTGAAATCGAAATTATACCACCTATGTGAGTCCTATACTTGTCCTCCTTGTCACGGACCCTGAGTTCCAGCTGCATATATATGATGTGGTGGACCTGCATTTAGAAAAGCAATTTCTTGGTGCCATAATGATTGTTAATTACAAAGACTCTGCTACTTGTCTAGAAGTTCAGTACCTCTTCTTACAAAATATTTGTACTCAGGCCATTGCTGGCTACAGCTTAGGTGCGATGAGGTGCAGGACAAACACATCTAATCTATCCATTTCCATCCTAATTTGCTGGTGGTGCCTTGATTTAGAAGCAAAAGTTAGCTTGCTATTAGTAGCCATCATTATTCCCAACTTTCTTTGTTTCCATACATAAATTGTTTGATAAAGCACCCTACTTTTTATTTGGTCTTGTTACCCCACAGTGGTCTGTGTGGCTGAAAGCCAACCCAGACCATGCATTCCATGTGGGTTTGTAAACAAGAATTTCCTCACTGATAACACCTGTAACAATGGCTCATTGTGTGATTAACAAGAATCTATTACTAATGTGACTTTTAGTTTTGAATATTCAATTATAGTTGGTAACTCTTCAATTGCATCCCCACTGCTTGTTTTCAGGATTACTCTGGCATACAGTGACAGCAGAGACAGGGCCATTAACCTTCATTACTAAACTGAGTAATGGAAATGCTCTGCATTGTCCTGGTATTGCTATTCAGCGTCATATTGCCAAATGCCTATTTTCTCTGACATTTCTTCTCATGACTGTAGGTACTGTAATTGCTGTGAGACCTCTGCATTTTTATGTCCCTATTTTTAAATTAGAAACATGTTGTTAAATAAATCTTTTTGCTGGCAGTTTCTCTAGATTCATTAAAAACCTTTGCAGTATTCCTTAGGTTGTTGGAAAGAAACATAAATCTGCAGGAGATGTTGAGAGGGAAATGGATGAGCAGTGCAGCTGTAAATGCTTTACTAGGTTAAGTAAAAGGGAATGACATGAGAAATCCGTCAGACATGTTTCTTTCTGAACAGATGGGCTACAAGACAACTAATTTCTGTTTTTTCCTTCCTCTGATGCATGTATTTTTCTCATAGTACACCTGAATAGAAACTGCTTGTGAATGAAAATTAGTTATAAAAAGGCAGTGTCAAGTTTCCCAAATTTTGATGCAAGCATTCATGCAAGATAAGATAAACATATATTTCAGTCATTTCATCAGGCATGGCACTGAACTGTTTGCACAATCCAGGTTTTCTTAAGTTTGTATTTCTGCTTTGAACTGATTTAATATTCAAAGAGCAAACATTCTCCTCTTTGTAAAAATGAGGTCTCCTTAAAATGTAAGCATTGAAATCCTGTGAGTGGTGTTCAGGAATGAAGACTTCATCATTCCTTTCTTAAGAAGGGAAATAAGCTCCTCAGAAAAATATAACTAATTTATTTTCCTTATTCAAATATTATGCTATGCTGCTAAAATGACATTTCTCTTATAAGGAGTTTTGATTAAGTGAAATCCCTGAGGACACTTCACCAGAAGTAGAAAACTTGATTTTAAAGTGATGGAAAGTATAAATTTTATTTTCAGACCTAAAACTGGGTAATTGTGCTTGTCCCTCAACATGGACACCTTGCATGCATAGCTGCTGTAATGAGTGCATTCACAAATATCAGACAATATGCAAATATCATATTAACTTACACAATAGAATACCAATCAGTCCCTGTCAGCAACCTCTACATGATTGCTGGATAATTAGAGTTTTAACCCATTGAGTCCAAATCTTCTTTTCCTTGTCTCCTGTGATAGATATTTCTACACCTTCTGCCTTCACACAGCTGATCCTGCTCAGCAGCAGGTTCCCATGTGGGACACCAGGAAGGTGTCATTACTGTCCAATGGTTACAATGCAGAGGCTGTATAAGATGACTTTCCAGAAATTTGCATTTTTATTGTCAGTTTTCTTGGTGTTATTTTGAGTAAAACAATCTCCCATCTTAATTAGGAACTGCAGTTCTTTTTCTTTCCAGTTTTCATAAACCAGAACCTGGTGTTCTGTATAGTTTTTTACAGATGACATAATTTTAATAGCCTATGTTAAAACTTAAGGATTAGAGTTGTTCTTTTTAGGTTGGCTGTCTTACCTTTAGTTATTGAAATTCATCACTAATCTGCATTTGGTATATGGTTTTGAGTGTATAATAATTAAAATGTACATTTAACAATATCCAGCAGAACAGATAATTGATATAAAAGAATAACATGTCTTCAAAGGTTACTTTCCTGTTGGGCAGAAAACAAGAACGAAGCAGAAGTTGTTAGTTCATAGCTTTGTTGGAGCATAATATTTTCTAACAGTCTCACAGAATAATAAAGTTTACATAGCTCTCTTATACACGAGCCCTGAGAAGTTGTATTACTTCTGGTGTTCAGTTAACTTCACTGTCATATTTCTTTCACCTCATCTTTGTGGGTATGGAAAAATCTGTAGAGGCTAGAAATCTTTTTTTATGGCTAACTACTTACATTTCTCTTACATGCTGAGCAACTAGACTTGCACTACGTGTGTTGGCAAAAGTAGCTGTTGATCATTACTGGAATGAGAAGAGCACATTGTGGAGGAAGTTAAATTAAGATACTCTAGATTCCAAAAATGCTGGTGTATAGGAAACAAAACAAGGAAACCTTAACATTGTTAAAGGAGCAATTGTGTGTTATGCTAGGCAGTTCCAAGCAAAGTGGAGCAGCTCAGCATAACATCCAATCAAACCCCGCAGAACATTGTTCATATCATTGCGTACCATCAATGAGCATATATCATTGATGATATTTTTTGTGTGTGATTCTGTGGGATGATGTGGTTTTTGAAGATGGCTCTCTCCCATTTTTGAGTGATTGTTAGTAGGCTACATGCAAGCTCATATCCAGATCATGTGATGCTATGGACAGACTTACTCCCTGTGCTTGACCACAGACCAGAACAAAGCAAGTACCAAAGGATGGAGAGACAGTAAAAAGACCTAGAGGCTGGTGGGCAGCAGGCACCTCTTCATTCCTGTCACCATGGCCATGCTTCTGCCCAGCCTCACGGGAGGACAAGCCTTACACAGTCTGCAGTGCTTAGTGGCATAATGTGAAAAACTGACTCTGTTGTCAAACTAGCACTGATCAAAGATAATTTGTGTTTTATCCAAACATGCTGAAACCACAAGAAACCAGATAACTGGAGCTGCCCCATGCCTTGACTGGCATGCCCTCAGTGACATAAGTTTTGGGAGCATCTTTCCTTTTCAGTCTTTTTGAAAATTGTGTCAAATATTTTGATGGATGTGAACTGCTGAATAACACAAAGTACAGTTCAGCATTCTAATCTCTGTTATTAATACATAGATAATGATTATATTCCATTAGCAAATTGGCAGGATATATTCAATTCCTTTTGCTTGCAATGAAATTCATTAGCTTGGCAAAAAAAACCCAAAACTTTTCCATTTCAAAAGAAGTAAGTGAATTTTAGTGCTTCGGTCATAATCGTGGAAAACTCCTACTTGGAAGAAATAACAAGTGGCAAAGTGCCATTATACATTGAAGGACGCCACTCAAACTTACTTTATGTGTGCTTAGACTCCTAGAATGATGCACATTAGGACCAGAAGCAACATAAGAGCTAGGTCTGTGACATGCAGGACCTGACCATCATTCCTGTTTCATCCACATGATCTGTTTTGGCACTTCTGCTTTTTGTCTACAATATCCCAATTATTTCAGAAATTCAACCATATGATAAGGATTTTGTCTCTAATCCCCATTGCAAATCTACTCTATAGCATTGTATAATAATATGTCTTTTAATTAATATATTTCTAATAATATTGTCTCTTAATAAGTGTATTTCCATCTTAAACATCTCCTCTCATTGATCTTTGTATATAAAGATAATCTTATCACCCTTAGCTTCCAACACGAAGTGATTTTTCTACCACTAGGTATTTTTCAATTATGTATTTTTGTGCTAAGTACAAAGCTGAAATACCAGCACTGTTTTTCTGTGCTTTGACTGTTTGAGGCAGAAACTGATTACCCACAGGACTAAACCTGCTAATTTATGGGCACTGCGAGAGTCTTTCTTTCACAGTTTCTCTCAGATTTCAAATGTTTACAGGATCATACAGTTTGAAATAGGACTTCTTTCACTAAAAATACTAATGTGTGTTTTTCCACATTCATGTTAAATTCTTTAGGCCTATACAACCTCAGAAAATGGCCTTTTCAAATCCTTTTCCATCTTGAGAGCCATTCTATCATCATTCCTCTACTCTGCATGAGAGGTTTCCACATCTTGCTTGCAGTTCTAGTTCTTCCATCTCATTACCCACATTTCCTGTGTTAGTCCACAAACAACTTCATTGTTTCCTTTTGACCTCACAGTGTTTCCTAGGTCAATTGAATATAGCCAACCTGATAAATTCTTTCATTCGCAGAAATACATTTTTTCCCCTGTGCTTTCCACTACTTTATTCTCTAGCATAGCCTTATATCTGACTCCATCCTCATTTACATTGACTTTACCTTTTATTTATTAACTCCAGTTGTTCACACATAGAATATGTCACTCTCAATCACAGCATATCTCCTTCCATCTAGGTGGATGTTTCTCTTTATCTGTTTTTCTAGTCTTGATTGCTGAAGGTCAGTGCTTCGGACAGTCAGGTGCAAACTCACCCCTGGGAACTATGCTCTTTCTGGGAACACTTCCTGAAGGTTAAAAGCCCCAAAGTCCATAAGCAGAGTTTCCTAGGCAGGATTTTGCTGTGGTTTTGGCCAGAGCCAAATGCATATGCATTTTATCTATCATGTAATGTGGCGAATCCATTTGTTAATGTTTCCACTGCAACTGTCAGCACAACATTACTTAAGGATTTTTCTTCTTTTTTTTTTAATCTGTAGGATTATGGACTTGCTTTTTTTTCCTGAGTTATAAGTTACAGGATATCAGGGGTCTTGTCTTAAAGCATGCTTCAGTGTTTCAAAGATGCAAGTGGGAATTAAACTACTAATTGCAAAAGAGACCAGAGCGTTACGGCCTCAGGGAAATGTCTACACTGTTCGACACACTTTGAAAACCTCAGACTGTGCTTATTCCATGAGGGAACATCTCAGTGCCCTGGAAAACAAACCAGTGTACCTTATTTTCCCCATCCATGAGCAGATAGTATTGTTCATTTATTTTTTCAAAGCATCTAGGGGATAAATACTCTGTATATTTGTCATGTGCCATTATTTGGCAATGCCATTAGCATTTGGAAAGCCACTCGTTTGTATCTTTCCTGTGATGATCTTAATAGGAGTATAAACCCACAGACTTAGTTTTCAATCTACTAATTTTTGTATTTCTAAATAGTTATACTTATAACATATTCAATGCCCAGGATGACTTCATGTCCCTCTACGAAGGGAAAAGCTACCAGACCCTTTGTCCAGGGGGTTCACACAGAAGTGGATCCAGCTGCAGTCCCTAGGTGTGGGAGTTCCTGCTCCCATAGTGCATTTTGTGCTCCTTGTCAAACTCACAGCCCCCGTCCCAGTGTGGCACCTCCAAGTAAAAGATCCTTGGCAAGGGGTCTGCAGGAGGGAATCCCACTGGATGTAAATTATCCTGGAGCCCAGGGGCTTCTTTTCTTCTTTGTGACTGCGAGGACAAGGAGGAGATTACTGAAATGAGAGCTCTGTTTCTAACTTTGAAGCCAGGCATTGGGGTAGGGCTGTAGCCATTGTGACTGTGCTGATTGCCCAGGTGAGGGACAGATCCCGTTTTGCCAGGACCACCTCATCTCTGTGGGACTGTGCTTGTGAGACAGAACCTCAGGTGATGCTGAGTGATAATAAAATAAATGTCTTTATTTTTAATAGATGGACAAAACAGACCCAAAACCAGACAGTATTTTCCTGAAATGCATGGATGCTATTGAATACAATACAAATGAAGTTAAAACATATATATCTATATTATGCTTCCTATCTGCTTTGTTAAGTATAGTCTTAATTTAACATTTCCGACACAGACAAAAATATACTTTTTTTTAACTACATCCACAAATACTGCCCTGATTAATAGCAGACTTACAATAACTTACTAACTGCACATGGAACTTGGCCAATACAATTGAAGGGCAGAAGGACAAATGAATAACAGTTTTTTCCTATGATGCTTCTATTTGAAATCCTAAATTCTTGTACTATGTGAAAATAAAAGACTAAATCTGACTTTATTTGATCCACTTAATGTTTACATTCAGTTCAGGTTCACAAAAGTATGGTTTGTTTATAATACGTATACCATCCCATTTGGACAAGTGGAGATGAAATAACTTTTTTGACATATCACCTATGTTATCAACCTTGATTTTATGAACACATCTCATGCAAAGGAGGTAAAAAAAAACCCTGTCAAATAAATGTTATTCACAAATGTTAAGAATATTAAAGTAAAATGTAAGATTGCATCATGAATATTTTATCTTAAAATTGGAGGCTCAGAAACAATAACCTCAGTGTCTAAGAATAAGCTGTTTGCTTCACTGATTATAAATCAAATTTAATGCACAGTACTACTGTCCATAAATTGCAAAAGGGGAGAAAGACTGATATTTCCTCTGAAAATAAAATCTACTTAAAGAATCACATCCTGTTGGCATTTTGCTTGTAGAAGTAACATAGTTTTTGTTTGTTTGGGTTTTTGTTTTGTTTGTTTGTTTGGGTTCTTTTCCCCACAGCTATCAATCACAGATATGGCCTTTGGTTATATGAATAGCTCTGTGCAAATTTAATGGTAGAACAGCTGAGCTAAGGCAATAAAACCTGTAAACAGACTGCATGGGGCTGTTTGGTTTGGCCTTTGTAGTCCATCTAAGCAGGAATACTGCATAAAATCACATCAATTAAAAAGAATTTCTATAGGATAGAAAGTGTAAAATATTCTGCTAACGTTGAAAGTATCTGGTTTGAAATTTTTGGATTAACACTTATTTTTTTCACCTACCTTTTTTTAACATTTTTTAAAAATTTACATTTTTATGGCAACAATGGAATGCAAAAGAAAAATATTTTTATTTTTCAATCAAAATTTCTTAATTATTCCTGCTCAATTCCCTTCTCTTTTCTTTTTTTTTTCTCACGGCTGGATATTTTGAAAAAAAAAAATAGAAATGTTGTTGTATTCAAAGCATCTGATCACTATGCAGCATCTCATAATGAAATTCTAGCAATTCCTGGACAAAACTGAGGTAAAAGTTTTTAGGAAGGCCTACAGGTGACTGTAAAATGGGATCCTCTAACTTAATTTGAAACAGCAGCATAAGGCATTGGCTATGTAAGCAGGCAAAACTGTGACTTGATATTTTCCCATAAGAAGGGATTCAGACTAGAGGATTTGGGCTGAAGTGGAGAATAATTCAGCAGTGGCTCTGTTCTTCCCCTCTTTCCCCTATTAAATCAATTTCCTCATCTCTCTTCTATGGTACATGGGGGAATTAATACTGTGGGGCTCGTGTTTGGTTTGTGATACTCGGCACCCTGAATTTCATTGGTGGCCTATTCATTCACCTCACAGGAATTTTTCATATCTTTCCTATATTGGCTCTTCTGAGTTTTTAGTGCAGATCCTGGTTTTGATTCCCTCCACCCAGAGCACACTCTATGTTGGTAAGCACAGTAGTACTGCAGATCACAAAGTGTACTAAGAACTGAGTTGCAATGTTATTTTTAAATGCAGTGTAAGGAGAAAAAAAATCAACATCTCTGAAATTAATTTTCTCTACATGTTAAATATATATATATACATATATATGTTGTTAAGACTCCACAAAAGGAGAAAAACATATCTAAGGATTCAACCTTGTGAAAGCTTATGTCAACACGGAACGCACAAGTTGATGGCTTCTTCCTTTAGCAGCAAAACTTATTCTTACATCTGCTACCCTCCAGTATCCCTCCCCTTGCTGTGAGTGTTAAAAAAAAGAAATTTCACTGGTGTCCAGTAGCAGGAGGATATCTGGATTTCAAATGAACATTTTGCGTCACACACAGATTTTGAAAAGAATTATTGGAGCATAACTCTTAATTGTAGAGAAACGTAGCTACTAGAGCTCGCACTGAGAAAGGCACATACCAATGGGGACAGACACAATCACCTTGGCCGTGGGCAAGTGCAAACCACTCTGCATGTTCCTGCTGGCCTGGGCAAAGTCAGCAGAGGCCTCATCTTCCCCTGAGCTCCTTCTGGCCAGTGTTGCCATTCGTGAGCCAAGTCTTGTCTGCACCTGGCCACTGCTGATGCTCTGCAGGCTCTCTGTGAGGCCGGGAGGACAGGGGTCAGCGAAGGGCTCCAGCACTTGGTGGAAGACACCACTGTGCCTCTCACTGTGTTTGTGGGTTCAGCATTCCTTTTGGCTCCTCTCCAAGCTGCTTTCAGAGGCAAACACTTAGAGGTGTGGAAAGCTGTCCAGCAAGCCTGTTCTTTTGAGGAATTTTTGAGGAAATGTTATTTTCTATGGAAAATCTGTATTTTCCAGAGTAATTCCAGCATGACCAAGCCAAAAGACTTTTCGACATCTTTAAGAGTAGCTTTTTTTAGTAAGTGAAAATTGGGAATTTTCTGCAAGGAAAACCCTCTCATCTCTCTTTTCAAGCCTTCTTGATTCTCTTTGCTTTTCAGTATTTATTCCACTGGTGAAGTTGCTTGGTGTCAGACTGCTTTGCTTTTGTTCATTTTGATGATAAGTCAAGATAACGCTTCTTCTCTAAACATTGAAAAGTTCTATTTAGTTTATGAATTTTTCTATAAGAGCCATTTTTCACAAGCTGAATTTCAACTCCAGTTATTGCTCTAAGAATTTTGGTGACACTAACCACAGAAAAAGAGAGAGAATACCTATATTAACATATTTTGCTTAAGGTTGTCTTACATCAGTTATAACATAATTTTAAACTGGTGATTTAATTTTAACTTTTAAAAATTAATATATCATGTTTAGCACTCCTATAAGGAATTTATTACTATTTGTGCATTTTGCTGTCTCATACAAATAATAAAATACTATTTAAATTTCTTTATGAGGAAAAAAATTACCAGACCAAAACCCCAGGGAAGTTATCTATCTTCTTTGCTCAAGCAACTAGCTCTTTAGTAATAAATCACTTATAGCTGTGGCAATATATTTTCACTTAATGCCAATAAAATGCTGAGTGATAATATTTCAGACTTACTGTATTATAATCTCTTCATATGATATCCTAGCTAAGAACTGTTGCACATTTTCTTTTACATATATTTTAAAATCTAAATATTTTTTTAAATTGTACAGTATATAGCTCTGGATGGAAGGAATGGGACTGAGTGTATACTTTAGTAAACACTCCGTGATCTAATCAAACATATTAGATAATAGCAGAAAAGAGTTCCTCCCATGGGATGCTCCTGCTCATAGAAACGACTTAAAGAATGTGCAGCGGCATTTTATTCCCNTATTTCAGACTTACTGTATTATAATCTCTTCATATGATATCCTAGCTAAGAACTGTTGCACATTTTCTTTTACATATATTTTAAAATCTAAATATTTTTTTAAATTGTACAGTATATAGCTCTGGATGGAAGGAATGGGACTGAGTGTATACTTTAGTAAACACTCCGTGATCTAATCAAACATATTAGATAATAGCAGAAAAGAGTTCCTCCCATGGGATGCTCCTGCTCATAGAAACGACTTAATTTTATTCCAAATTTTTGCTTTTCTTCTGATAAAATGCTTCTTACTGTTCCTTGTAGAATATCCTCTTTCTCATTGTTTTGCCTGTGGCTACAAGATTTTTTAATTATCTTCAGTGTTGGACAGTTCTGGACTCGAATCAACGTAGTTGAAGGCTTCCTTGTTTGTGAAAGTTGAGCTCAAAGTTAGACTGTGTCGTGGATTCACAGGTGCGAGTTCATTTAATACAATATTGTCACTTTTTACAAGAGTCGCTTTGTCCATGTGTTCTCTACTGTATCTGGCAACAACAGCATCAAGAAAGTCCAGCTTTGGTGGCAAAGTCCCACTTTCAAACAAGTATTTGGCTAAGTAGGAGACTATGACATTAGTAAAGAAGGAGGTGAGCATGGCAAGTGTTTTAAATGGGAATCTCTGGATATAGAGGTTGTTATCATCTTGGTACCAGCCAGGGTAGAAGATCAAGGGCTGAAGGTAGAGGTACGGTTCTCCTCCGGTGATTCTGAGGACAAGGCCAAACAGGTATCCTGCAATGGCACCGTAGGTGTTGGTTCCCTTAATAAATAACACACACAGGAGCTGGGGGAATATGATTATATAAACGAGGTCAGAGCTGAGGTACCAGAGGCCGTACACTGATGAAGCTAGCAGAGCCATTGCTGTTGCTGATGCCCCAAACAGAAGAACAGTGATTCTCATGACCCACACAATTTCTCTGTCTGAAGCCTGCAAAAAAAGGGCACTGTTAGGTGTTTTTTTCATGTCTATACATCTACACCTACGCTTATATACAGTCAATATAAAATACTGAGTTTTAAAAGAAAGCCTTGCATGATTCATTCAATAATAATGACAAACTAACATCTCTATCTCAAGCTCAAGCTCAGAGAAAAAACCCTAATGGTTATGGCCGCCATTACCAAAGCCATTGCTCTTTGAACATAGGAAAAAGTTTGATGATGAGTCAAAGAGAAAAAACAGCAGTGTAAGAAATAACTTTTAAATAGAATCACAATATGGCTCAATTAGAAAAAAACTGTCAGCTTTAGAATTTCTTCTTCTCTGTACCCTAAGAAAAATTCCAAATCATTGGACTATTCTGTTGCCAAACGATTTCCCAATAAATGAAAGATTAGAAAAATGTCTCATTTTGTGAAGAATTTAAGTAGAACTTACGGTTGTAGCAACAGTTGGATAAATTGCACTTCCATGAGAACTCCTGACAGCTGCCCTCCCCAAGCCAGCTTTTTCACCTCTGTCATCAGTCACAACTGTAATTATCTTTTATGATTTTCAGTTTGTTCAATATACTGTTAGTAATTAAATTATTTTTCTAGTTATAGGCAGGAACATGAAAGAGGTGTTTTATTATGAAATTAATAAATCCATGTATCACCTAGCTAAGGTCTCACCTAAAATTTTCTCTAAAAGTAAAAATGTAAACATTGTCTCACATTTTGCCGAAAGGAAAGCTGGTAAATGTTCCGAGCAAACATAGAACTCGCTGACAGAATTGAGGAGTCAGCTGAGGACATCACGGCAGCAGATACGGCACCGAGGCCAAAGAACGAGATATAGACCGGGCAAAGGTACTGCAGCACGATGGGCAAAATCATGTCTGCTTCTTTTTTGCTCTTGGGGTCAGGGACACCGTATTCAGTCTGATTCCAAGCTGCAATATGGACACCAGCATGTTAGCAGTAACACTAGCAGTCAAAGCGCTTCTTGACTTCATGTGTAGCAAGCTATTCATATTATCACATTTTCATGCACATTCATGAACAAACTCTTACTAGGGCCAGACTGATGGCATTTCAGAGAGGCAGTGTCACACTAGCTTCTGTTAGGTAGATTTAATTCTGCTCAGCATTTTTCCTTGTCTCTAAAATAAACTTTTAAATTGCTCATAAATGTAGTTTTATTCCATAAAATAGGTCTGGGATCCATGGTTTTTTGTGATGTGTTTAGCTACTCTTTTGGATTACAGAGAGGGCTCAAAGCAACATTTCTAACAGAATATTTTTTACAGTTTAGCTACACAGTCACTGTGACAGCAGGGATCACTTTCACTATGACAAAAAAAAACTTGGCAAGGGTATATTGGTCAAGGTAAGAAATTTCTGATAAATCAAAGAATTATTTAGGTTGAGAAACACCTTTAAGATCACTGAGTCGAACCATCAGCCCAGCACTGCCAAGCCCACCAATAAACCACATCCCCAAGAGCTACATCTACACATATTTTAAATAACTCCAAGGATGGTGAATCCATCACTTCCCTGGGGAGCCTGTTCCAGTGCTTAACAAACCTTTTGGTGAACACATTTTTCCTAATACCCATTCTAAACCTCCCCTGCTGCAACTTGAGGCCATTTCCTCTCATCCTGTTGCTTGTTATGTGGGAGATAGACCTTGCTACAACCTCCTTTCAGGTAGTTGTAGAGAGCAAAATGTCTTCTCTTAGTCTCTTTTTCTCCAGGCTAAATAACCGCAGCTCTCTCAGCCAGTCCCCATTACTACTATCACAACCAAATAGAAGTACCGGAATCTAACTTGAATAGAAGTATTGTGTCTGTAGATATCTACAATGTACAAAATTATTTAATTTCATCCACTGTGGTAGGAACAATTTCCTTTGGGAGAAATATTCTATAACATTATTTTTCTGTTTAGTCTTCTGTTCAAGGAGTCATGAGTTGAAAAATGATGCCACCTGGCAATCTAACCTGTATGTCACCTACACCTAACACAAGATTTATTTTCACACACTTCCTGTACTTTTCATTTTACATTTATTGTACTAGTGATTTTTAATCATTTACCTGTAGATGCTCCAATTGCACCAATCAGTACTGCAGGAATAGCCATCACAAGACAGCCAAAAGCAGCCAGGAATGACAGAACTTGAGCATATGTGGCAGAAGATGAAGAAAGAACTCTCTGGAAATATGCTTGCCATGGAATTCCTCCTAATGTCTGCAAACACAACAGCATGCTGTGATTGGGAGTAACTGAATCGTTTTACTATCACCATATAGAGAACATGTACAAGGATCACTTGAATGCTGAAAGCCATATTGCTACTTTTTAATTTATTTTTTGAATATCAGCCAGCCAGTAATAACTGCAACTTTCATTCGCACAAGCAATGTCAAACCTGTGTAAGTTCACTTAAAGCCCATTCTTTTAGACAAGTTATTTTTTAAACAAGTAACATCAATGCTTTGCACTTTAATCCACAAGTCTTTTGCCTTAATAAAGCCTTATGCAAAGCACTATTTTCATCTTTCATATTTGAAGAATTTGCCCTCCAACAGTCCTCCTCCACTAAAATTAGATTAGACTCTGATACGATGTCAAAGCAAGATTTTATCTTCCTTTGTGAATGCGTGTAGTCATTTACAGAAGGCAAGACATTCTCTATACATTGAACTCAGGAATCTGAAAAATTACTCTCCCACTGCCTCAAGCAAATGCAATACCACTGGAAATGGAAGAGAAAGCCAAAAAAAGAAAAATTTTGTTTTATGGTGAAAACCTTTGTCTCCTATTTGGATGTGTAACTGAAGATCCTGATTGGACTTAAAATTATTTCTGCAAAATATGACACAAAAGAGTATTACCAAAGGTTGAGAACTTGAGTGCTAACAATTCTGTCTTGGGAGCAGGATTTGAATAGTCTCCACTAAGTAACCAAGCATCTGTCTCTAAACAGCATGAAAAGAAATCCAAGCAAATTTCATAACCTTGTTCTATACACTAAATGAGGCAGGAGGCATTTGGACCAGAAAGTGTGTATACAGGTGTTTCATACAGCTTCATACGCACATTGGGACTTAATTAATGTTTCACAGACCAGTCTGGTTTTGACTTGCTATTTATGACCATTTTTCTTTGCCTCCTTGGTAATAATGTCCCTTTATCAAAGCTTTCCAAGATTGTGTAAATTTCTTCAGCTATAATGAAATAGACAAGATGAAAAGAAAATGTGTCATAAATTGGCAATATCAGAACTTCCCTTTGGTCAACAGCAGAAATGAACCCTTCAGGCTTACAGCAGAGAATACAGCCGCTTGCACTAATGTCATACTTTAGATCTCTGAGAGAATGCTGAATAAAAGAACATGTTTTATTAGACCAATTGTTAAAAAACCCTGAAGATTTTTGGCTGGGAGGATTTTAAAAAAAGCCAGAAAATGTAATCCCAAAGTACAAAATGATAATAAAACCATTGTAAATTTGCATAGGGACACTGAGAATGGAAAATGTTAGCATGTGTTTCTAGATCCTCTAATGGAAAGTACTTAATAACCACTGATCCCATGTGTAATATATAGGTATTAAATAATGAAAGGCCTTGGTTCATTCTGGCATGTGTGAATGTATGAATTTATCCATCCTGCCATCCATCTCTGCACAGCTTTTTCCCCACCTATACCTAAGGCATATTTAATCATTTGTAAAATGTATTTATTGCCTTCTGCAATATATGAATTCCTCTGCCAACAATGACATCAGTTAAGCATTAGCTGCACACTTTAATTTAATTCTAACATGTCAGCTCTTTCAGCTTGATGATATTTAAATTGCATTCCTGGCAATGCTGGCTGATATGTCACTGAAATCATTCAAATGTGCAGAAATATCAAGCAGGAGTCAAGAGGGTAAAAGTTTTCAGTTTGATAGAAACTCTTAAGTAGACTCTATTATTTTCAGCTGTCACAGCAACATGGTATAAGTGCTTAAATGCTTCACTCCTTCATACAAATCACCACTTACCAATAAAAAGAAATTGTCCAGCCATGTGTAAATGTCAAGTGAATTGATAGATCCAAGCCAAGGTGCTTGGTACACCTGGTGCACAGCTGTGAGCCCAATGTCTGTTACTGCAGGATGGGACATGGCAAAGGGGACACTGATCCACTGTAACCAAAGAGAAACAATGTGCTTAGGTCTGAAGAACATATTCTAAATTGGTGAAATTTTAATATTAACACTCATCTAGTTTTCTTATTCTTGCTTGCTACAGGTTGAATACCAAATTATCAAGATGACTTGCAAAAAATCAGATTATGTTGAAGTGGAGCATCTCTGAAATCCAGAGCGCTTGGTAGTGGCTCACATGTGTCCTGGAGAGTGTGAGCAGAGAATTAATTAGTGGAAACTGCAAAATCAGCAGCAAAGACACATTTATACAACTTTGTTTTATTTTACCTAAGCTCTTCATATATTCTTTACACTCTTTCCTGGACCACACAGTAGAGAAATATTTACATACAAGTCTTCACGTAATAGCATCAGGACTTGGCAGCATACAGGCATGAGACATCACATCTGAAGGCTTGTGAATTTGTTTTTAATTCAATACTAAACTAAGTACTGAAAGAATGTGGAAAGACAAGATTGCTGTTGTTGCAGCCTCATCTCTCTTCCTCTAGAACTAATATTAGCCCAGTGTTACAGCCTTTTCTGCCTCACAGATGGGGTCTCTTCTAGGGGTCTCTTGACCATTTTCAGTCTCTTTGTTCTTTGTTGACTGAGTTTATGTGCATTTACTTGCAAAGCCATTTTGCAGTCATGTAAGTCACTGACTTTCTGTGGAGGAGAAGCTCAGCAGCTGCAGCCAAGGTGTAAACCAGACTTTGCACTACATGAACTAGATCATCACAGGCACAGCCATCCTTAAGGACCCAGTGAAATCCAAAACCACACAGATTCCCACAGTCACAACTGATCACAGTTAAGTGTATAGGGGCAAGGCAACAGGAGCAAGGAGGGGAAAAGTCAAACGTATTTCTCTATTTTGTTGCACAATTATTGCAATAATGTATGAAGAAAATTTTGTAGCACTGCCTGTTATTCAGGCAGTTTATCCCATACCATAAGCTTCTGGTCTCAGTTAAACTTTGCCAGTTTAAGCAGTTGGGCAGAAAGATTCTCTTCTCAACCTCTGCCTGAGCTTTTTTTTTGTGAAAGGGAACCAAAATTTTTCAACTGTCTTCAAGATATTTTGAGGGAAAAATAAACATATTTTCAAAATTAATGGATATTAATACTCTCCTTCCTGAGAAATTCAGGGGGAACAAGGATGTCAAACAGATTTTTTTATTCTTTTTCCTGAATCTCAAATGTCAAACGTCCAAGTGATGAGCTTCTGAACAGATGTAGTTTGGCCATACTCTGCTGAGATTTTCAGTAGGGTAAATGTCTAAAAGTCCATCTGGAGTCTGCATGCCACAGCCCAGGATTTAATTAGTACTGTATTGCAAATACATTATGAGCTTTTGTAAAGCATTCCAGTCCTTCACAGTAACCCAGCTCTTTGTGGTCTCAAGGACAACCTTTCATTAGCAAATAAAACAAATCAAGACACTTTCTTTGGCTCTGAAGTTTACTGGGATGTCATCATTTACATCTTTATATTTAGACTCCTTTTCCTGCAAAAAATGACAGCCCTGAAGTATTCCTGGGAATTATTTGGGAAAATATAGAGTTCAGAATGGGGAATTAATAATACAGATGAGATGAGCGAGGATACAGGCTCAGGGTAAGTCTCACCGGGCAAGATAAATATGAAGAGAGGAGAAGAGAATTGCAAGTGTGGGTACAGGAAGGTGAGGAAGGAAAAAGAGATGCTGCATGAGACTGTAAAGAGAAAAACAAGGATGTACTTGGAGTGGATGGGGTAGAGGTTATGGAAGCCTAAGGAAAAAGCTGTGGGTGAAAGGAGGAACAGGGGTGATTACAACAAGCCTTTTGTCTTGGATAAGAACAGGAGAGAAACCAGACTTTAGAGGAAGGAGCAGCACAGCTCTGTGACAGTGGGAATAAAAACTGCTCCAGAGCCTGGAGGAGCAGCAGGGATAACTGAACCTGTGCCATCCTCTGCTGTGACATCTACTTTGACAGTGTCCTGTCTCATCTAAACCTGCCTCCCTAGAACATGACCATTTAGATATTGACTCTTCAGTACTCACTGATGACACTCTTGAGTTCATGAATATGGATTCTTTAGTATTAATTATGGCTGTTTATTTCAAATGGAAAGTTACGTGAAGAGCCCAACCTGAATTAAACAAAACACTATAAAGCTGTAGATCTAATAATTTAGAAGACTTCTGTACAACCTTCATTTTCTTCTCGTCCCCTCATAAGGTTCATGCTGATTTTAATGTTATTCTTATGGGATCAGGCTCTCTAGTGGCTCATGAGTTGATCACACTGGAGGACAATTTCTGTACTTTGATTTATCTCCAGTTTTGGGAATTTCTGTAATGCATGCCATCTGTGGAACCCTAATGTTTCACAAATATTAACATTTATGTTAGGGAAAGAGACAGTATTTTCCCCATTGTTCAGATGAAGAACAAAGATATGAGGGAAGTAGTTCTGGAATAACTTTTCATTTGAGATGGCCAATTGGAGCTTGGATTTGCTTTTTCAGTCTATTTAGCACCATTTCCATTAAATCACTTAAAGGTCATAGTCCTCACAGTAAGATGCCACAGAGTAAGCACACACACAGAGCTGATTAGTGGCCACCTGTGTAAGCACTGGCTGAAGCAATTTCCCTAGAGCTGCACAAGAGCTCTGTTGAAAGCAGAGAAAGAACACCAACCCCCAAGGTGCCCTTTGGTTCCTCCATCTTGAGCCACTCCATTTATTTTAGCATATCACAGTTCTCTGCACACCTGTGACTCTATTACTGCCACTGGCAAACCAGCAGCTTCTTTGATTGCACCCTTGTGATCTGGACCCTGTCACACTGATGTTTTTCAATGTGGGGCTTAAAGAACCGCAGTAAATAAAAGGCTACCCACTAGTATATCATTGATAGCTGATGAGGGATATTCACACCACCACATTAAAACAGCCAAGACATCTAGTGAGACTTCCTATATTGTGTCTCCAAGAGTGCTGGAGGGAAATGAGGGAAAAACCAAGAAGGGTAACTAAGTTAACAGAAGGTTAACTAAGCTGTGTAGGTGACAACCACAGAAAAGAGAAGCAGTACAGTGTCAGCTCTGCAGGTCCAGTGACAGCATTTCTGGATTACTTTACCAACAACTTCCTTTGTCTGATGCCTCCTTCCAGTGCCTGAGGCACAGTCCTCCAGGCAGACAGGGAAGGAGTCAGCACCAGTCCTATTCTGAGTTAGATGTATACTCAAGAGGAAAATTGCAAGAGTGGTTGGACTGCCAGACTGGCTGGAAAAAAGCCAAAGAATCAGACCTCTTGGACAGCACTATTTCCAAAGTACGTGCTGTACCTTGATGCAAATGCAGACTCTTTTAAACTCAGCACTCTCTGAGTCTGACCAGTTAGCAGTGCTGTGCCTGGTACACTCCAGGACACACTTGGCCCTTCTAGCTGTTCAGAGCAAAATCCTTGACAAAATAGGGCAAAAAAAGGACAAACTTACCAGTCCCAGGAAGATGCAGAAGAGCTGAACTACGTCAGTGTAGGCCACAGAATAAAGCCCACCCACAAGTGTGTACATAGTGGCAATCAGGGCAGAAATAATGACTGAAATATTGACATTGATGTCAATGATCACACTTATAGTCGCACCTAAGGGGAAAACCAAAGCACTGTGTGTTAGTGTGTATATCACAGCACGTCTGATCAGAAGGCCCACCTTTGTTAAGTTGCATATATTGGTTCTGGTCTGACAGTTAGGAATAGCACTGATCATTCCCCCACTCTGTGTTCTGCACACCCTGTCTGCACCTTTGAAGGGAATGGGAAAAGAGATGCTCCTGTTGGTCTGAGTTTAGCATCCGTCATTTTGCAGGTTCTTAGGAAACAGAGGAGAGAAGGATCCCAACAGCACTTCCCTGCATTGCTCAAGGTCTCTAAGAACTACACTCTCTTGTTTTGTCTGGGAAAACCAGCTGTGCACATCCCTGATTACCACAGTTTTCAGAAGGATACTGAGAATGTTCCTACAATGCTGCCAGCCAGCTGCCACAGCACTTGCAGGATGCATCCCCTGAGGTCCTGTGAAACTGTGTCTGTCCAGTGTATTTTAAAGTTTCCTCACTTGGTCCTCTTCCAGCAAGTCTTCCTTGCACTGGACTTTCCCAGGCTTCTCAGGGTCCTGGGATTCCTAAAATCTGGTCTTACCAGCAAAGAATTAAGCAGAAAAGGCACTGAATATCTCAGCCTTTTCCACATCTTTTGCCACCACGTGCCCCATCCCATTCAACAGCCATCCACATTTTCCCTTTTGTTAGGATGAGCAGTTCTTGAGCATGGAGGAGGTGATCCCTGAATATCAACCAGTTCTTCTGGACTTCAGGATAGTCTCCCATGGGATTCTTCCGAGCAGAATGTTGGAGAGGCCCAGCCCTACTCTTCTGAAGTCTATGGTTGCAGTTGTGATATTTGCCTTGTTCTCCCCTCTCAGGACATGAACTCCACCATCTCATGAATATTGCAGCCAAATCTGCCTTTGACCTTTATACTCCTGACTTGTTCTTCCTTGTGTCTAAGTAACAGGTTCACAGAGCACCTCCCTACATCAGCTCCCTGATCATTTGTGTCAGGAAGTTGTTGCCAGTGCACTCAAGAAACCTCCTGAATAACTTGAGTCCTCCTACACTGCCCCTCCAGCAGCTATCAGGATGGTTATACATTTCCCTTAGATGTATTAGCTATTTCAAGTGATTGCAATGTTTTAAGATTGTATTAAAAAAATTCCTCTTCTTCTAATTAGGATGATTTAAATGAAAGATCTTGCAACAGCTTAGTGCTTGCAGTTAACTGTAGATGGATATTCTGGAGCACATATTTGGAAGAGTTTCGGTCTTAGAAGACAACGTGATGTGTGATATATAAAAGCTTCTGGGAGCTGACAGATGTGGCTTTTGCTGCACAATTAGCCTTCAAAGTTCATATGCTTAAGAATTACAAGCTCAGACCTCTTCCACAGCTTTAAGACCAGTCTTTCCCATCTACAACCCTGCCAAGCAAGGAGTCATAATGAAGAGCAAGTAGTGAAGAGTACTGGGATTAAACATTCATCAGTGAGGATAGGTGTGAATAAGGAACTGGATTATTCACAGAATAGCTAAAATCAAAATCTTCTGTGATCTTTATAATCATTGACAGTCATTAACTATCAGCCATTATATAAATCTAGAAAGGTATTCACAACACTTGTGTTGAAATGAAAGAGAATGGCTTGTCCTTAATCAAAAATATTCCAAATACTCTGAGTGTTCTTCAAGTTATTCAACTCCTGTCACCACAGCATGCAATTTTTCCTTAGTCTTTTAAGGATTTTGGGATGTAATTGTGGTAAACAAGCTCCCCATGGCTTTGCAGTTCATCAGAGCGCAGTTGGAGAGTACCTTCAATTTTTATTTTTGTTTAAAATAGCTTATGCTAGAAGGCATTACCACATGCATGTGCATTATTAGTATGATTAGTTGGTAAAAGTCAATTACTGGTGCTTCAACTCAAGAGCTTTCTCTGTTCTTAAAGGGGTGCTAAATTCAGGCCTGAAATATAATTAAAAACCCTGGAAGCTGATTTTTTTTTTCAGGACTGGGTGAGTAGTTGAGTGATTTTCTATTGAGTCATAGTTTCGCTAATTCTCCAAATCCTTTATTGAATCCTAAGTATTTTCTTCATTTTGTCAAGAAGAAAGCCATTTGGAATTGAAGAATTCTTCAATTTATTGATCAGAATCTGTTTTACTTCTATTATTTGTGTTGTGGAATATTCTGCATATGTAGGTCTCCTATATGCAAAGGATTATTTTTCATAGATGCATTGGAAATGCTGTTACATATCATTAAGGGAAGTTTTGCCTGGCTTCTCTCATCCCAGAGATGTAAAAGAAAAGCTGGGTCAGATTTGACACAAAAGGGGCACTTGCAATCACTTATGTCACCCTCACTATGAACAGAAATTTGTTCCTATCACGCTCTTTGAAGAGGGACAACTCAAAGGGATGAGAAAATGCATAGACACTTTGCCTGTCTTTCCCTTATCAAAGTAATAAAGGGGTTTATTTGCTAGTTAGCATGGGTCTTAGAAATGTCACAATCAGAATAATTTGGATTAAATAGTTACCATTTGGAGCCAGAATTTTAATGCATTCTTATATTCTTAATAATTTCTACCTGTAATAAATTAATATTTATGCTGCTTATTCCTTACCTAAGGCAGAGAAGATGGCAGCAGCCCAAAACATTTCTCCCATTAAAGCTGGAATAAACAGTAGTCCTCCCATCCTTTTTCCATAAAGCTGCTGGAAAGGGTCCAGCATTGTCACATAGCCTTTGGATCTCATGGGTTTTGCAAAAAAAAGGCCACCTACAAAGAAAAAGCAGTGTGAGACACCAGCTGCAGTTTTAGAAATGCATTACCATTAAAAGATAAAACATTCATACAGTTAAGGGTACAAAAACATTACCAATACTGTTTATATGTTTGTTTGTTTGTTTTTAAGTAAAAAGTATAGTTAAAATATCCTCTGAAAACTCTTACACATGTCTACAGAATTGCTTAAACACACACACTCCATCAGTATCTATAGTCTGATAATTTTAAAAAAAGGCTTTTTCTTATTTTTTTTCTAGCTCAGTTTATGTAATCTCCCATTATGGATGCTGTCAGAGGTTTGTCTAATTTTGGATTAGCCTAAGGGAATGGCTTTTCTATCTAATCCTGTTGATTCTTAGACCAGAATCCATTATGAAGTTTCACATAGTCGTACTCTAAAAATAAAACTGTCTGAGATTCCTGAATCAGAAATAGGATTTCACTTGTGATTTAGTGCACACACAGCAAATCTGATTCTTTCAGGACAATTCAGATTTATTATGTATGTTTGAAACAACTTTACTACACCTGCAGGATAGGTCAGAGGTCTTCTGGGTTCTAGTGGTATCAGATTCCATGAATATTTGTCATACAGTTATTTCACTTATGTATGTTCAGGAATTTTGATATATCACAATTGTGCTCTGCCTGGCTGGTATATGAGCTGGATATGTACATAAGTGTGCAAAGGCCTCCCCTCCTCAAATTCTTTCTGTCTTTGGAAAAAAAAGGACCTATCTCAGGAAAGCTGAAAGAGCCCTTGTGTGGAAACCTGTGATCTGCACATGACTATAACCAAGCAGACTTCTACCTCAGTCAAACTGCTGTATAAGGTGTAATAATGAACTGGAAACCCTGTCAGTTCCCAATGAGACATGCTGTATGGCATTTGGCAACCCTTAATTAGGTTCCTCATGACAAGGTATGTCATTTATTTGTCGTATTGTGCAGAGGATTTTCCAAATTTCTATGCATTGCCTTTTATAACTCATATTTCTTCATTTCATCAAGCTTCCTGAACAAAAGCTGTTGGGTCACGCTGTCATTCCAATTTATAGTGCTTATGTGAATGCTGTGTTTAGGCAGGTAGCTGCAGAAACCCCCCTTTTTTTTTTTTTTTGTGATTCTTGGTTTGGTAATGGATCTTTTCCCTATTCTACTTGTTATGCCATCATTGCAAAATTAAAGAAGAAGAAAAAAACACAATCTATTAGGATGTTCAAACACCTGTCAAAGAAATAGGAGGTATTCTAACCTTTAATATGAAATTGCTTGAAAAAATAAGGAAAATAAATTTTTATGGATAACAAATAGGGAGATAACATCAATCTTAAATACTTCCTGTCTGAAGCAGTAATATTTCTCCAAGACTTGTATTTAAAATTCTGAGTATTTATTTTATTAAAGGAGGATAAAGAATTCCTCCCCTCAAATCTTCATGTACAGATCATGCTTACAGAAATTCTTTCCTCTCATTGCTCCACAGAGAGATATATGGTTACACATACGGACTTCTTTTCTCTGCAATGGCCACTATAATTTTCAGGAAAACAAGTCTGGGTATCTATAAACAGATGAAAACAAGCAGAGAGGCTAACTCCTCTGGGCTATTGTTAATTTACGTCAATTCTGCAGAGGCTGAGAGCCAGGAGGATGCTTGTGACTCCAGTCCTACAGCTGATAATGACATCAATGGATCGTGACCCTCATGACCTCACAATGACACCAACTGATCTCCAGGCAGGCATCCACAGTCCCTGCTTTCCTTACAGGAGACAGAGCTGTTCTCAGGGATGGCAGCCACTGCCAGAACTGGAGCTGGCCTGCACATGCCAGAGAGGAACAGCTACTGTGGGGAAAGTTTCTGCCTGGGCAGTGAGGATAACTAGGACAGGCCATTGGAAAGCATTTTCAAGGGAAAAAAGGAAAGAGGAAAGAAAACAAGTTGTATAGGAAGAAATAAAATGTCAAAGAGGAATCTGGATAAGCAACCAAAGGAAACAAAGCTAGAGATTAGGTAGGAGGACCCTGAGAATAGACTCAGAATAGACTGAGAGGTCAAGTAATATTTGAAAGGTGATTATATCAGTGACATTAAAGAACTATGAAAAACACAGGATCTTTTTTTTTCTGTAACAGCATGCTTTTCAAAGAGTTGCATCATTACTGCAGCATTAAAACTTATAGTGCTGTCTGTATTTTAGTGTCGGTGCACTCTGACCCTGCATATATCATGATTCTGCATTTGCATTCTGACGTGATTTAGAGTTTTGTGCTACATTTAAGAAGTTGCATGTTCCAGTTTCCAGTCGAAGGAAATAGCTTCTAGTCGAAGGAAATAAGTGTTTCATACTTCCTACACGAAATTAGAAAAGTTACCTTGATTCTTGGTAGAGATCTATAAAGTATAAGGACTTTCTTAGCCCAAAATTATATTTTCTTAATTCCAAGATTTCTAGGTGCACTGATATCTGGGCATCTGGGTCATATTCCAGATCATGCAGGCAATTAAAGAAAACTTGAAAATATAAAATTTGATATTGATAATTTAAACACATCTCCCCGCCCTCTACTCACCCGCCCACCCCTCCCCCCTGCCCCCAAGGAATATGGTTGCAATAATCAAATAAGTCTTGACAAGGAGTTTAGGAGACTTGAGATATCAAACTATTCACAGAGATCTCTTTGTTTTTTTTTTTAATAGCCACACGTACCAGCAGAGAGGATAGAGTTTACCTCAACAACCTTTTATCAGACCCTAGTTTTTTCATTTCAAATAATAGACCTGACATCAGAACTCTTTAAAATGAGGGACTATTAGTTTTAGTCTTTGCTTACCTAAAACCAGGCTAAGGGAATATCCAATAGGGGCCTGAGCCCAAGCTAGACCATAATCTGGGACATACACAGCTTCTGCTGTCCCATTGATGTAACCTCCTCCAACCCACGTGGCTGAAAAGGAAGAGATGGAAAAGTCTTTAATGTCCAAAAAAAAAGAAAAGCTCACACATTTTATAATAGAATCGTCATTATGTGTGATATGGTTATTTTTTATTATACAAACAGTACAAGTGCCCAGCATAGCATCCTTTTATTAAAAGCAGCCCTAATTTGAATTTACAGCCTAAGCATATGAAAAAAGAAGTCAAATGGACTGAGACAATCATCCAAGTGTCTAAGTCATTGTATAATCACTGAAGATGTGAGGGCTGAGTCCCCTACTACTTATTTACCATTACTATTTTGTTTGTGTTAGTACAGGTGAAGGAAAGGTATAAGGGGGAGTCTGAAAAAGAAATTTAAATTAGGTGAAAGTTTAATGAACACATTATTTACCAGGACCTTCATGGAAAAAAAAGCCTTTTAAACCTTTTTAAATTTTAAATTGTCGCTACATAAAGCATATTAATAAACTCTGAGTTCTCAAAATATTTCTATATAGAGTTGTCTTGCTTTTTTTGTTGCTATATAACTTCTAAACTTTGATTCATTTATTTTATGCTTCCTTGAGACATATTCAATAAGGGATATGTGCTATCTCCAATATTTCTGATTTTATCTCTCTCTCCAAAAAGCAGTATTTTTAATATAACAACCTCTGACATTTAATGAGTTGCTTCTCTGCCTTTAAGGGAGGTTTCTACATTTGAGGATTTGGGATCAACAGTATATATGAGAGAAAAACTCCAACACAGGAATGTATTGTGATTACATCTGCAAAAATACTTCATAGAAAATCAAGTGATAAAGTTTATCTCTTTCTGTTTGCAGATTCCATGCAAAATATTTTTTTTTTAAATTATCTCTAATGTGTAATGAGTAAGTTTTATAACTCTAAGTTTGCAGTTTGAACAAGAGCAGACAGACCATTGCAAGTCTTGTTTTTTTGTAATGATGCTTTGGATTGTGTCAGAAGCCTTTACTTGTTCATACAGGAGTAGCTGGGGTTTCTGTGTAAAAAGTCACAATAATTTGAAATGTATTGTCCTTAAACATTCCTCAGAATTTTCCCATCACCCACCATTGTACAAGTAAACTTGATTTTGTGTTTAAGACAAACAATTAGAGAGAAAAATGAATTAAGAAAATTTAATAAAATTCCTTAAGAAATTTCATTAAGAGCTAAATAACTCCTCTTTTTCCGCTTGACTGTGATATCTCTCAAGTACTACTAGAGGGTATTTTGCTGAATTTCACTATGGGTTTAGAAGCAAAGATCTCCAGCAACAAGAGAATTACAGTTGTTGCCCTTTCAGCAATTTGAAGCACAGGAATGGACCAGTCTGTTGTTGGAAATGGTATAATGGACTTTTAAGAGGGGTGTGCATACAGAGAAAGACTGCAACAAAAGAAGTGACCCAAGAAGACCTGTTTGGAGTAGATGTTTTGTTATCAAGAGCTATTGTGTATACTACAGGGATAAGGTGTGAGTGATGACCATATGGGACCACATGGAGAAGGTAGGTTAAGGCTGATTCTTAATGAGAAGAGCAAGGATATATAATCTACATAAAAAGTTGTCAAACATTTGGGATTTTGTGACTCTTGACAGTGTGAATTAAGATAGAGGGAGTATGATACTTTGTTTATTAGGGTTCTAGAATTATAGTATTGTTTGGTTTGAAAGGGACCTTAAAAATCTTCTATTTCTAACTCCTCTGTGATGGAAAGGGATGCCACTCACTAGACCAGGTTGCTCAAAGCCCTGCCAAACCTGTTCTTAAAAACTTCTAGGGATGGGGCATCCACAACTTCTCTGAGCAACCGGTTCCAGCGTATCACTATCCTCATAGTAAAGAATTTCTTTCTAATATATAATCTAAATCTACTCTTCAGTTCCCTACTTCTACATCTCATTCTATCACTACATGCCCTGATCCCCATCTTTTCTATAAGCCCCCTTTAGGTACTGCAAGGCTGCTCTCAGGTCTGCACAGATCTTTCTCCTCTCCAGACTAAACAATCTCAACTCTCTCAGCCTGTCCTAGAGAGGAGTGGTGGGCCCAGTCCTATTTAATATCTTTACTTGTTATCTGGATGAGGGAATTCAGTCTACCATTAGCAAATTTGCAGATAACACAAAGTTAGGTCAGAGTGTTGATCTGCAGGAGTGTGAGATATGGACAGGCTGGAGAGATGGGCTGCCAACTGCATGAGGTTCAACAAGACCAAGTGCTGAGTCTTAGACTTTGGTCACAACAACTCCGGGCAGTGCTACAGGCTGGACAGAGTGTCTGGAAAACAGGTCAGCACCAGAAGACTTGGGGGTGCTGGTCAGCAGCAGCTGAACATGAGCCAGCGTGTGCCCAGATGGCCAAGAAGGCCAAAGGCACTCTGGCCTGGATCAGCAGTAGTGCAGCCAGCAGGACCAGGAAAGACATCATCCCTTGTACTCAACATCTCTAGCACTGGGCCCCTCACTTTAAAAATGACCTTGAGTGCTGAAGTGTGTCCAGCAAAGGGTGACAAGGCTCGTGAAAGGTCTAGAAAACGTCTGATGAGGAGTAACTGAGGCAGCTGGATACGTTTAGTCTTGAGAGGAGTAGGACTTATCGCTCTCTACTATTGCCTGATATGAGGATGTAGTGCTGTGGGCCCAGTCTCTTCTACCACGCCTGCAGTGAAAGGACAAGAGGAAATTGTCTTAAACTGAGACAGGTGAGATTCAGACTAGATTTTAGAAAAAAATTTTTGACTGTTAATGTGGCCAGGCATTGGTCAGCTTTCCCAGGGAGGTGGTGGAGTTACCATCCCTGAAGGTATTTAAGAGGTGTCTGGATCTGGTGCTGAGTGATGTGGTTTAAGTGTGTTAGGGGTTACAGTGCTAGTGCTGGGTTGACAGTTGGACTTAATGATCTTAAAACCTCATGATTCTACAATTCTGTGATTCTAAGTTTTTCTGAACAGGTTTGCTCTTAATCCACTCGTCATCCACCCTGCATCAATGTTTGGGTTTGCCCTGATCCAGGTGACAGATCTTACACTTGGCCAGCCAGGTACCTCTGTGTGAGATCCCTTCCTTCTAGATTATCAACCACAGCACACATCTCGGTGTCATCTGTAACCTTGCTGAGAGTGCCCTCAATCCCATTGTCCACAGTCCCAACAAAGCTGTTGAATAGTACTGGTCCCAGTATGGACCCCTGAGGGGCACCACTGTCTATGCAAAAATTGGTGACTACCTGGGATGTGTGCTGCCTATTGTGTCTCAAGCAGCATAGTCTTATGGGATAAGCACCTGTATACAATATCAAAAAGAAAATATTTAGAAAGGGAAGCATATTTGTCTCCTTCCCCAGAAAATGCATAAGCATGAATTCTACATTAATTGTATACTTGGTTACAGGTGGGAATAATATCCCATAGTCAAGGACAGGTGTCCGAAATTGTTGCAGCTGTGGTGAAGGGGGCTTCCAGTTCCAGCACTGACTGGCCAATGGTTGCTACAGAGGTGTCAGGTGTTCTCCAAGGGGCTCTTGGATGCCATGCCTAGTTCCCCTATTTTCTTCTGGAGATCAACTCAATTCCCTTCTGTGTGATGTTGTAGTCCACTGTCTGCCCTGCAGACCGATATTGCTGTGTAAGGTGGCATGAAGGATTTAGTCCTTATTTTTAATTCTATTTCTTGATTTCTGGATTGGGGTTTGAAAAATTGATGCTAATCAATTTTTCTGTGCACATGACTGTTCTGGAGCATCTGTCAAGGACCACAGAGCTCTAGGAAGGTGTTATATGTATTTTTCTGAGGGGGTGAATGGGTAGTCAGCACGTACATTGACACAGGTAAATACATTAGAAATGAAATAAAGGGATAAGATAGGATGGGATTTCAACCTTAGATATTAATTTTCTGATACTCATTTGGTAAGCCACAATTTAAAGTTAGTTTAATACCTTTATTTTTGGTGAAATTATTTTTGTTTTTACCTAAATCAGCCAAAAGGAATACAATATTTTTTAATCTATGGAAGCATTCATGTGGTAATCTATTTTAATCTTCTCTCTGCCTGCCATCTGAAGAACAAAAAAATGAAGCAAATACCAACATCCATTTAAAGCATGCCCTGTAAAAAATGATCAGTTGAATACTGAGGGTAAGGAGGTGCAGTTTTTCTTCTAATTCCTGTGTGACACACAGAAGTTGATCTCTGAGTACTTGATATGTATTGCTATATACTGGGGAATTGAATTTTTTGGCACTTCTTCAGGAACAATTCCTCGTCTGACCCCTCAAATTATTTAATAAACTTATCAAGTTCTGTAAAAGAAAATTCTGATCCAAGGATTAGAATAAAATAGAATTTTGTAATATTTCTTTTTCATTTGGAAGAGTATATAGCTCTATCCAACTAAAATGCAAAAATTACATCAATACATTATTACCTTTCGGGTCATGTTTTTGAGTATTCAGTTGTGTAATCTGAACTATTTCCTTTGAGATTTAAACTCAATCACCAAAATCAAATGATATTCAATTCCATTGCAGATATCACTCCTTAAAAAATTCATTCACAAAAATAAGGAAGGCTAGTGTTTAATGCAACACTTTATCTATAATTAGGTAAAAACTGTACATAGATTAAATGTGTCTACTATGGTACTAAGTTATTTCATTTTAGTATGAGCTGCTGTGATCCATCCACAATTCAACCTTTTCACTATTTCTATTTTCTTACTTGCAGACACACTCAACCTTAACTGGCTTTGAGTTCGGTGTTCCAGTAGCTGGTTGATACAGCTTTTTCTTCTTCAGGATCATAGCATATATCCAAAAATATCCACAGCTGTTATTCATAGGTACTGCTTTAAGATTTTTCAATGTTGTTTAGAAAATCAGCTATAACTACTCTGGAATCTTGACTTTGTGTCTTATGTTCTGAATTTTATTTTAAATCTATAGGCTAAGTGCTGTCATCCTCTCCACTAAGTAACCCTAGAAACTTCTACCACTTTCATAGCCAATACCCACAGAACATTGTAGTGTTTGTCTCAGGCAAAACCAGAGAGAATAAGGCCTGATCTCATAACCCAAAGTGCTTCATGCACATACAAACAATATCCTTTCTGGAGACATTTAAAACAATTCTTGTTTTCTTTTTGCAGGGTAGGCTTTGCTTTCTAATTTATATTTAGCCAATTAAACCTGAAAAATATAAAGACAATATTGGAATAGTCCGGTATTGCGAATACTCATGGTTATGAGGTGCAAAATCAGCATTGACCGTTTTTTAAAAAGCAAGTATGCCCTTGAATAATGTGTCCCTTTTGTAAAAATTATCAACCTGTAAAAATTATTGTGGAGTTTCTTCAGCTTACTTTCATAATTGTTTTGTTATGACTTTAGAAATTGAGTGCCCCAAACACCCTCACCGAGACAAAACTCGGACTAACCCCTGGCTCAGCAGATTTGTGCCCAGATCTTGCTTTATGTGCCAGGTGTGGTTCACTTCGACTGAAAGTGTAGGTTAGTTGCCATATCAAGCTTTAATTGCCAGGTTTAAGGAAGACATAGGGGAGGAAAGAGTGTCAGCCATGACAGTGTAAAATCCAGGATAGTTTTAGCTACCCGAAGGCTTTAGGATCAGTCTGATATTCTACAGCAAAGATGAGATACTGCGCCATCTCTAGAACTTGCACGAAACAGGATGAACATGTGGGGTGTGAATTGTGGTGGCTACAGAATGTGCCTGAGATATAGGAAATCCCAGTTCAGGTCTCATCTTTGCTTCAGCTGTTACACAAAATATTCCTGCAAAATAGGATCAGGGAGACCAGAATTTGTATCTTCTATATGCAAAGCCGTTAGTCGTAGCCACTTCTGTGGGAAATGGCTTTTCTTATATTGACTCTCCTGATTTGATGTTTACTGTTTAGTGGCCAATATTTCTGCAAAATATTCTGGTTTCAGTGCTCTTGAAGGCATTTCATTCAGCAGAAATCAGTCTAACCAGCTCTTGCTATGAGCAGACTCTCGTCATATCTTATGCACCAGTAGCCGATGGATGTGTGATACAGTAAATTACAGCATAGTGCAAAAAGTAGAACATCTGACTGTAGTCAAACTTTATTTACTTTTACAAACATTCATTACTCAATATCTAAATATTCACTCTTTGAATGAGCAAAATGCCCCTGCAAAAGAATGTGAATTTATCTCAAATAAAGAATGAAGAGTTTTGGCCCAAGTTTTACCTTGCTCTTCTTATTAGATAATTGTGAAAGCAGAACAGGTAAAAACAGCGAAACATAAATATAGTCAGATAAATTCAATTTGACAATTGAAAGGGCTTTGCCTGAATAGGATTTAAATTAAATTAAGAGAAAAAAAAAAAAGCATACCTAAAAATTTATTTGCCTTAATATAATGGTGGGCTAATATACTCTTCCTATAATACATTTTTGTTCCAATACCATCATATAAGTTTTGAGATTTTGGACAGTATTTTGAATATCTTATTTACCCACATAAGTCTGCTGGTTTGACTGGCTCTGGGAGTCAGAGAGCACTGTTTACAAAATCAGTGAATCTTCCTTCACCCAGCCTTTTCTTACTGATATTACTGTTGAGAGTAATTCATTATTTTGTCCAACTGCTGAAAAAGAAGCTAAAAGAATCCACAAAATAAGTTTGCTGAAATCTGTACAATTACAAGTTTGGAGTTATGCAGATTTTCTTTTAGAAAATTAATTTATGTTGTACACCCTCCCCTTCCCATCAATCTTTTTCCATATAAACTTTTACTCAGATTAAACAAACCCAAGAATAACGCACACATTTGGAGGGTTTTAAAAACAATAACAGTTATTTTAAAACTTTCTAATTAATCTATAGGAATTCCATACTTTTGTCCCAAGCATATCTGATCTACAGATGAATATGGAATTAAAATATATGAAAACTAATGAAAATATATTGTTCCTGTAAGATTTACAAATATTTGGGTTTTTTTATACAGATGCTGCATTTGGCTGTTCATTAAACAATTGGATAAAAAGTACGTATATTTTCCCCACTTTGCATTACTCAACATGCAGACTGCAATTCATTCAGATGGAAAACTGACAAGTTATGTGCTGGCTAGGAAATAAAAAGGTGGTTGTTTACATACCTGTCATTGTAAATCCACCAACCAGCAAACCAATGTCTCTTCCACCGACTATAATAGCCTCGCTGCGATCTCCTTCACTGCCGGTGTTCTTGGTTTTCCAAGCAGCCCATATCCCTACTGCCAGGATTGCCAGGTAGAAGACAACTATGGCCACCAGTCCTTCCACATGGAAAGCCATGTTGAAGTCCCAATTGTTCCTTTTATTGCTATTTCATTAAGACCTCTGGAGAGAATGCAATAATAGTCTGCTTTTAACACGCCTGCTTTATAGAATCAGTGCACAAAAACCCTCAGATGGTTATTAAAGAGACTACTCCAGTGAATTTATGAAATGAGAGTTTCAGATGTAATTGAGATTAATGTCATATGCCAATTAAAACTCCTGTGGAGCAACAACCAGTGGTTATAGTCTCTGAACACAAAGGGGAATGAATGACGTGGCTGGAAGCTACGCTATCCTTAGAAGTCAGTTATTGAGCACCGAATTATTTTGGTATTGCCAAGTCCTCGATGTCTGGGAACTTTTCAGCCACAGACTAGTTTGGTACAAGAGATAGAAGATCTTGCCCATGTGGACTATTACAAAAATCTCTTGTTTTGAAGACAAAACTGCTTCAAGTAATACTAGAACTACGTATAAGTAAGAGCTACAACAGCAAACCACATCTTTTAAGTGTTTGGATTGGAATGCTGAGTCTTGTCCCTCTTGTAACATCTCCCGTGTTTTAAAATCCGCGATTTCTTTTTTGCAACATTTACTTGTCCAGCATGAAACGTATGAATCTGCTCTCTCAAATATGGGAAGCAAAAGGAAAGCTTAAAAGCTGTCGGAAGGCAGAAACGTTGAAGTATACGAACTACAGCGGGGGAAAACTCCCGAGCGCCGCAGGCAGAGCGGCAGCCCGGTACCCAGCCTGTCCGGGAGCCCCCTGCCCATCCTGGCCCCGCCGCTCCGCGTTCGCCCTCGC
>VXBQ01014398.1:764469-802003 GCA_013400175.1 Phainopepla nitens | reverse complement strand
CCCGCCGCCCGCCGCCCACCTGCGCTCCGCCGCCGCGCTGCCCCGCTGCCCGCGGGACACGGCCGCCCATCCCGCGGGCGGTGTCGGGGCCGAGCCGCCGGGGGCTTTGTCCCCGCCCGGGGCTCTCCCGCTGGCGGGGGGGAGGGAAGGAGCGAAGGAAGGATCGTATCTTGCCCCGCGATGCCGACGGTGCGCCGAGTGCTGAGGCTGCGACGGGGGTCTCGCGGATTAAAAAGAGGAAAATCCCTTTATAAAGGAGGAGGGTTCAGTGGGGTGAGAGGACCGCGTCCGTCAGAGCTGGGGGGAGGAAGGGGGAAAGACGTCAGAGTGATAGGGGATGTTGGGGGGAAGTAAGTATGACTCAAGGGAGACTGATTGTCGTGTCATGGCAGGGAAGCAGGGTTAGGAAGTTAAGAAATTGAGATGAGAAGACAAAAGGGAATGAGGGGAGACAGGAAGGAATAGGATCATACTGAACCAACGGGAAAGAGGAAGAAAAGAAAGGGCTGATCTAAAAACAGACATTGAAAAGAGTGGTGGAGAAAGGGAAGAGAGCAGAGGCAGGGAGAGGGAAGGTGAGCTCTGTGGTCCCCTTACCCTCCCTGGCAACCCTTCCTTGCCACTCCTGGGCCTAGCGCTGGGCAAGCACCAAGACAAGGTAGGTCTATGAGAGGCTGGTCAGGACCATCTTTTGCCACATCTGCCTTCCAAACCTGGCTGAACATGCATTGGCCCTTCCCAGATCTGGGACAGCTAGCTCTTTGGGAGACTCCTTGTTTTTTACTGTGCCTCTTATAACCTCACCTGCAGAGCTACGGTCATGCCAAGTTTCTTGTATTTGCACTTTTGCTCTCTGTCTACAAATGATGCTGGACAGGGAGCTTCTAAGTGCTGAGAATAAGGGTACACGTGCAAAGAGGACCAACACATGCCCTTGCCCTAGTTTTGACAAAGGGAAGATCACACTGAACTGTAGCATTCTCTGTCAGCTCTTGAGAGGCAGTTAGCATGGGCCATTGGCTCAGGCAAGTTGAAAAGTTGAAATAACACCCCACAGGAGTACAGAACAGCTATTGGCAAAAGAACTAACTTGAAGCAGAAAATCGGAAATCATCCTAGATTCAAGAGGAAAACTGCAATATGGGAAGAAGTAAATTTAGAGAGGAGAAAGGTGGCAATTCATAAAAACTCAGTCCACTGCAAAGAACGACCCAAGGGCTGGCACTTTCCTGCATATTTGCCAACTGCCTGGCCAGCTTGGCTAGCAGAGCAGCTTTGTCTGCCTGCTCACGAACTGCTGAGCACATCACACCATGTTAGCCTCAGTCATTTATTATGTGCCTCACGGGCAATAAATTATGATTGTGCACTCATAAATTGATTGTGTGCATAAGACTGCTTTCAGGTCTGGCCTCAGTTGAGAAACCCAAATAAAGGTGGCCAAAGAGTTAAAGGTTAGAAATGTTACTATTTTTGTCTGTCAGACTCATGGGTTGTTCAGTGATTCTACTGGTGCAATGCCTGCCTTGAGAGTGTGCAGTAAAAACCTCCTCCCAGTAGTAGGCAGCTGAGACATAGGCACAGATGAGCATCAAGGTATCACCTAAATAGAAATACTGCCATGGAGGAAACACAAATAGGTATTTAAAGGTATTTTATATAGATGTGGTAAATATATAAACAGTAGGTAGAAGTCATGCACCTCCTTGGAAACAATGAGGATGTCTCAGGAAAAAAAAAACAAGTTCTAGCAATTAAAATACGATAGAAAATGCTTTGACACTAAAACGGATGTTAAACTAAATTCACACAAAATTTTAATTATATTTTAGTCTGGTTTTGTTCAGCTTAATACAAAAAAACCAGCATGGCTCAAGCTCAAATTAAAAAAATATTAGCTGATGGAAAAAAATTCTTTTCTGAAATTAAATCCCAGCTCTGATCTTCAATGAAGACTATAACAAATTTCTTTTGTACTTAGTGGGTTATATTAATATTTTTTATGGAAGTGGAATGGGAAAAGTATTTTTTATTATAATTATTTCTAGAAAATAATTAATTTTAAATAAATTATATTTTTATGAAATTCATTAAAACAAATCCTGAACACCTATAATTTTTTATTTATGTAGACTCTTGTGAAAAGTTTTGTCTCTTTGATTCTCTAGAATGATTTGCAGCTGTCCACCCAATGAATCAACTCGGTTCAAGTTTTGCCTTACATGTCTACTTTACTCCTGTAGTTACTTAACTACAAAAAAGTTAAATTACACATCCTCTCATGAGATTTCCATTTAAGCTCTAGGTTCCTTTAGCTGATATGGCTTTGGGCTTTGAAATTGCCTTCACCTGGATGTAGTTGAGAAGGACTGAGACAATTATTTTAGTGAATATTATTTGATTAAAGAATTTGCAATTCCTTCTTTTCTCATCTACTACTACTATATCAGGTAGATTTCTAGTGCTTTTTTTTGGTAAAGGACTGACTACGCTGGATCCCTTTGTGCATTCTGCCAGCTGCACCCCAGCAGCATTCATCAGCTACACCCCACAGAGCTCAGCTCTCATGATATCTGAGGGTGTGCACAAATGGGTCCAGCAAATTTTGTGTCCCTTGGGAAAAGATGTGCTCTGGTGCTAGAGATATTTCGTGCAACTGCAAGACCGATTCCTTATGAGACCTGACCACATTTCCAAAGAGAATAGAATTACTTCTGCAGTCGAAACACTTAGAACTGAGGCCATCTCTTCCAGGAAAAGAGGAAATACATTGGTAGTTTTTGTCTTCTAAAGCAATTGCACTGTATCTAAATATAATTTTCTTTTTAAAAAAGCATAGCCTGAAAACATACTGTTTGAAAAGAAATCCTGAAACATCATTTTATTTGTATTTGAGAAAGGATGCATTTCTAGTGGAAGGTGTCCCTGCTCATGGCAGGGGCATTGGAATCAAATGATCTTTAAGGTCCATTCCAACCCAAACCACTATGCAATTTTATGAAAGTTGACACAGACTCCTGCTTTTAATCACATTTTTTAATACAGCTATTAAGGAGTGTTTTGTGGAAACAATGGAGGTTAGCTTTCATGTACAATACCTGTCTTTTAAGCAAAGATGTTACAATATTTACAAAGATTTATTGAGCTCACATATGGTTATTTGATCTCCCTCTTGGTAATAGCAAGATTTCTGCATTTTTAAATCTATGTCCTTCGCTGAGACTTCTCTTGGGAAAAGATTACCCTGGATACAACTAACTGAGCTGATAAAAATAAAAAAAAAACATTTTCTTAGGGAAAATAAGGCTAAACAGTCCTAATTTTTGTTTTGTTTTGTTTTTTAATGCTTCCTGCTAGTTGGTCTCTCAGAGGAGTTTGAATAATAGGAAATGTGATGTCTACTGCCAGTAAACATTTATGTGGAGGGCTGTAATTCACAACATTAATGAAGTCACAGGTTTAAGTCCTGATGTAGGACGTCTAAACAATAAACATCTATGTGGCTATATAAACTTCCGAGGCAAAATTCTAAAATTTCTCATAGATTTCTATGTTTAAAATTTTCATGATGTAATTATGCATTCTATAGTTTTGGATTACAGAGTTACTTAAAAACATTATTATTCTTAAGAAAAAACAAATAACAACAATAACAAAAAAATAACCAGCCCCAGGATTTTGAGGTGTGTTCCCTTAATAAAAGAAGATTTTACTACAGTTTAGTTTCCTGACACTTATAGAAAGGTTTATGTAGAATTATTCTAAAAAATGAGCTTCTCCATCTTGTGTTTTTTTGGGGTAGTATCCATCTTAAATTCTTTCTGCAGTTTCTTGATTAACCATGGAGTTCCCAAAGAAATTATCCATCCATTTGCTCAACAGCTCACAAAAACCTCACCTGGATGAGAACTCTTTTGGAAGATATATTTGATGGTTATTTGCAGTCCCCGGTTACCTTGCTGGGAAGATGCAGCTGCAGTTCTGAGCTTTTACGATTCCAGACAGTGTAGATCACTGATGTGACTCTTTTGATGGTAAACTGAATAAAGTGTCAAAGAAACAGACTGTTTTTGTACTGTGACAAGTGGTATGTGATGCATTTTTAAGACTGTGCTATACGTCCAGATAATTTTTAGTATAAAACAAACAAGCAACACAAAGAAAAGAATTCTAAGAATCTAAAGTTTAGTGCTTAAAAACATTAGAGAAGCAGAGTTAAGACTGTGTGTGAAATATTAATGTCCTCTTGTCCATGTACTTTTTGAGTCTTTAACTGCATAATCACATTCTAATTTTTCTTTGAGATGCCTGTCTCTTCCAGTAAGAGTTAATCTTCACTATTTCTTTTTATATTTCTCATTAACCATGTGACCTTACAAGTACACTTCATTCAAACTTTGCAATGAAAATTAAACTAGTGATTTCTCCTGGTTTCTGTGTGCAAAGAATTAGTGCTTAAAAAATACAGATAATTTTACCTACAGAGCACACTAAGGGAATATATGACACCTTCATATAGATTTATACATTTAAAAGATAGGTCCAGTCAATTTCCGTTGCTGTTTTATGCAAATCTCAGAAGCAACTAATGTTTTGATTTGCTTTGGTTTTTTTTCTGAAGTTCTGAAGAAAGGAAAATCAATATTCAATCTAAGTCAGACATCTGACATGAAAAATTTCAGCTGGTAGCCTGGTGCCTGGCAAAGTTGTATGCAATTAAAAATAAGCCTTTTATTGTGAGAAATTTCAGGCAACCTGAACTGAATTAGATTTTGAATACCTGTTGTAAGAAAGCTGTCATTAAAAAATTGGAAGAGAAAATAGAGCATGTTCTATTTTTTTTCCTCTGACACTATCTGTATTGCATTTTTCCTCTTTCACTTTGTAAATAACAGCAAATCAGATTAACAATATACTGCTTTATTTTGAACTCCTATATTTGAATTATACTGATTAAAATTAATAAAGTAAGGAAGTTGTGCATTATTATAAGTACTGAATACTGATATTCCCAGTTGTTTCCAGAAGCCAGTGACATCAAAGCTCCATTGCAATAAGTGCTGAACAAATGCTTTGTAAAGTGAAGACCCTGATGCAGAAGCTGCATATTTTCCCTTATTCTTTCCTGCATTGCTGATCACCATCACTGAACAACATGAGAAATAAGCAAAATAACTGCAACAAAATAAAACTAAACTGCAAACTGTGGGTTCTTAATAGAAGACATAATGCTAAATATCTGTTTGGCAAGCTATTTAAAAGTAATACATGTCACTATTTGGATTTTTTTTTTTTTTAATACAGTGAGTTAGGATCACTTAGGGGAATAGATAAACCAGAGATCCACCTTTTCTTTGAATACCATGAACTAAATGAGATCAAGTTGATTGAAATGCTTATTGGCTTTCTGGAGAAATCTGTCCCTGAGCAACAAATCTGTCTGCATGGAGGCCCACCATTTATCAAGCTCACAGCAAAGGGCCTTTGAATGGGTGGACAGTTGGCACTGGAACACCCTCAACTATAGGCTAGCATTTCTACTATTTATAATTCACCTTGTTTGACAACTTATAGTGTGTCAGTGACCAATCACATACCCAAGAAAGAAGGAACATGGATACACGAGCATTATGCTCTTTAAACCACATTAGTAATTTTCATCTGCATGGGAAACAGAAAACCAGGTAGACTCCAAAGCAGAAAGAGAAGTGTGGTGAGTGGAGACTGCCAGTGCTTCACCCCAGCAAATAAAATCACACGATCATGGGCAAACTGATTCACAAGTGGGCCACAGGTCTGTTTGCAGATCTTGAGACAATCAAGTCTCATATTACAAGAGATTTCAGAGCAAAAGGAGAAAGCAAAGAAGGGAGAGAAGTATCTGAACCACTTTTGGAGCCATTACTGACTCTATGAACATTCTGAAACCATGGTGAAGATGGCTTGTAGTGAGTTTGGGCTTGAAATGAAAAGGATGTAAGAAAAAAACAAAAATGAGTTTAATCTATACTCAGGTGTACTCACATTTTGCTACTTGGCCCTGCAGTGTCAGTCATGAGGGCTTGATGTTAACCTGTCTGGATTCAAACGGTGCATTATTTACTAGAAAATTTCCTGTACAACAGCAGTTTCAGAAGAGTTTAGAAAAACGTACTTCTGTACTTTCACCAGAAAACCTGCATCACCCAGCTTTATATTCCTTTGAACTTTGTTCTGATAGGACTTCTGTTTTTAGAGGAAACCTAAAAAGAATTTTGGTAAAGCCTCTGATGACTGATTCTTTCTCATTACGAACCTCAGATAACTAATATAATATTTACACATCCATGGATACCACCATCTACTAAGAAATCAGAAAATAAATTGAATTAAAACCAAAGAAAACCAAAAACAAATAGGAAAAAATCCCAACCACTAAACTAAACCATACAGAAACTAAAATTTGTTACCTATGATTCGAAGATATATGACCTTTGCTTTACATGTTACTATTATTAGTAGGTATGGTGCTCATGTTCTTGTGACAAACATCATTTTCAGTGCATAATTTTGACCAAGTAAGAACTGACAAAAATAATTGAAGAAAATCCCATGGTGATTAAACTGTGGCAATTTCATTGGAAATACCTAGTGAGAACAACATGAAAAACTGGCCTTCCAGGTATCGCTATCAGTACCTGATCCCAAGCTTTAAAAATTAATTTTCTCTGTGGCACGGGATAAATTGTTTTATCAAAAACTGGTAGTCTTTGGACTCAGCTTCTCTTCACTCATGTCCATGTATTTTGGCTAAAGAATAAATGATTTCTCGATGAAAAAATCTTGAAAAATTGATTGGATTTTGTGAGGATTTTAAAATTAGCGAAATCAAACCCTCTATTTTTTTTTTTAAAGCACTATTTTTTCAGTAGTATAGCTGAAATATCCACACAAGTCAGATGATCCTATTTGGGCAATAAATTAGTCTTGTTGCTATGTGCATGGTCTGCAACAACAGAAAAGTTAAAACTAGTGTTAGTCAATTGCAAATCTCAAGAAAGAAGAGAAATGTATCAGCTTTAAATTAGTTTTTTATAGAATTCTTGCCAGAACAATTCCTACATTTCCTGTATAATATTTACAGGAACCTAATTAAAGTCTACATCTGCTTAGCTTATTGTGAAAGCCACATAAAATGTAATTTAAACTAACATTTTTTTTTCCACAATGAAAGTTAGACAATGAAAATTAAGCATACATGGATGGTCAGCCATTGACAGGGAGAAACCCACTAAACCTTGATATTACCATGCTTGTTCATGCTTCTAAAGTTTTCAGAGTAAACATGATACCTGCCTTATACAGAGCTTTTAAAGTCTGTCTTTAAAATTGGTCAGTGTCTCTTCAAACATTCATCTCAGTTCTCTTACTCCACTGCTCCATTCCTTCAAGAAAATTAAGGCCTGTACCTACATACTGATGTCTTAAATAACACAAACAGACATAGTGCATGGGTGAACAGAGGAAAAACAAAAATGGAAATCCTGCCTGTAAAAGGCAGTAATATTTTTTAAAAAGTCAGCTTTTTAGCAGCTGCATACAGCTATCTGGGCGCATTTTAGAGTTGCTTCTTAATTCTGTGATCTAATTTATAAGTGATCTACAAGAAATGCAATTTGATATTTTCAAATTAAATAATCTGTCTAAATAAAGATAGAAAATGTATTATTTCTCTACTGTTAAGTCAGAGAGCTTGAAATAGCATTTGCAGCCAAATTGAAAGTAAATGGTAAAATTATTCTGATTGTATCACCTTTGAAGTAATTCCTCTTGTCAATGTCAACTGATAGGAGGTGATTTTAAAAGCACAGATACTGCTACCAGGAATTTGAAAGCAGGGCCTGTAATTAGTGTGGGAAAATGGTATCACATAGATATATCCTTGGAGGAACGTGAAGGAAACGTGGGTGGGTTTTCTGGTTTAGTCGTAATCTTAGACAGAGTATTCAGGAGTTTATAAAGATAATGTTTAAGTGCAAACTGTATGGTAGTTAAATCTAATTAAACTTTTCCTGAGTTTATGTAGAATTATCAAATTAGAAAACCTACACATTTAACAATGAGGTTAACAACGTTGATACTTCTGGCCTGAAATAGTGTCCAGTTTCACCAGGACACTAGTGATACTGGTTGTTTCTAGTCACAAGTTATTATTTTATGAGTGGTTTCAAAATTCATGGGAGAAGTAGATTGGTTTTGTTGTTTTTTGTTGGTTTTTTTAATATTATACTAATGCACATTCAGAAATGTTATTGAACACAGTACTGTAATACTTAGTTGAAGATGACTGGGATATTTTTTTTGTTGTTTTAAAACAAGTTTGAATCAATGGGATTAAAAAAATCCTACAATTTCGAGAAAAACTTCATTTTTAAGCAGTTTCAAATTATTTGGAACAGAGAGGGAAGATAACTGGATTAACAGGATAATCTGGACCTTTTTAAAGATACAATATAAATATATTTATCTCAGTTCAAGGGATTCAAGTGTCTGGGCATTTTGTAGCCCTTGTACACAGATATATCTCATACAAGGCATTGTTCTTTCTTCTGTGTTTATCGTTTTGTCATTTGTTTCAATCAGTGCTGCTTAGATACATAAATCTTGTTTACAGCATCTGTAATGACAGCTATTTAAAACAGAGAGTTATCTGTTTGTATGTCCATTACTATCACTATTTAGTGATTGCATCATTATGTAGCAGTTAGGCTCTACTTTCAGTAATTCAAGTTCTCCTATGGGTAACTAATTGCTCATCATGATAATCCTGTGGATTTCAGTGGTTCCACTAATAGATTTACAAACTTCTTTAACTCTGAATCTCAGTACTTACAGATATATTGAAACAGATCCATCAAAGCTGAAAAATGCTTTCACTGAAAAGTTCTTGACTGTGGACCAAAGTGCCTTATCTCCTCTTTCATTTAAGAATGCTTTCGTCCAAGCCCCACCTTTTTGTTTCTGTGTTTCTCTGATCTGAGTATGTATTTAAAAGGCAGTGAGAAAGGTTTTGGCACACAAATCTATTTTGATAAAATTACAAATAATATCTTGCATCTTCTGTGTATCAATAAGTGTATAATCCCAATTCAAAGAGGCTGCTTCAGGGCCTGAGCGAATGCCTATAACTGACTTTGTGAAACTTGTATCAGTACGTAAAAAAAAGGTGAATTATAGAAGTGAAATGGAGTCTCCAAACACTATAGACTTGTTACAGGACTCTCGGTCTGCAAAGCAGCGTGTAAATGACCAAAATGTTCCAGTTGTGAGACAGAAAATACTTGATAAAAGAGCATCTCATCACAGAAAGAAGGATATTGAAAGCAGAGTTTGCGTTTAGAATGGCCAATATTGACCAGAAAACCTTGTACCTAGCACTGTTTCATGGGCTCTTGGTGCTTTTGGCAGGGCATTCGAGGTTCTCTGTGTGTCAAAACCCCACACTTCATCATCATAATTGTGGCCAGTTGGTAATCTTGATGTGTTCAAGAAATGGAGAATGTGACCTTTCAAGATCTGTGGTTCCTGCAGACCTCGATCAGAGCAGGTCAAGAAAAAAAGGAAGCTTCCATAGCTAAACCAGTGTGTAAAAGGCTTAAGCATCTGGTTTAAAATACATGGATGTTACTAAAGCTCTGCTGAAACTGACACTTTCAGTACAACATTCTTTAGCAGTTTTGATTATTTCCATTTTTAGTAAGAATAATTAATTATATTGTTTATAAAAAAAAAAACAAAACAAAACAAAAAAACACTGAAAAAAACCTGAGCTCACTAACTGATCCTTAAGGTATAAGTGCTCGACATGTGTGGGAAGCAAATCTAAATATCATGAAAGCTGGTATTTTTCTATTATTTGTTGCCCATTGAATTGAAACTGGGAAAAACTGGTATTAAAAATTGGAGGAATTTGTTACAATTCCATAGATGCATTTCACTTGGGGAATTTGCTAAAAAATGTGCCTTAGAGTATGGTTTTGGAAAGGGCTCATAAATTAGCTGAAGTGAAAAATTAAAAAATAAGAAAAGGAAAGAAGCTAGGCTCCATTACCCAGTACTCTAGCAGATTTATTGGGAAGTCACCCTTTAAGCTAGTGTTTTTATAACTTAAACAAATTACAAGTAAACATCATATTTGTATGTGACTTTTCATGAAAGCAATGTTTCAAAGTGATTCATTATTTATTGCACACTCTGTGGTATACAGGCTATCCATCCAGATGTTAGAAATAATGAGAACAAGAAAAAGACTTTGTGGCTGTAGCAGAAGATTGTAAACCTGGAGTAACTTTCAAACAATACAAAAGGAAGGGATTTACCTAGAAAACTGATGAAACTTATATCAATGAATGAGAGGCTCTTCTGAAACTCAGCAGCCCTTCCTGCTTGCCTCCTGACTCTGAGAGTGCTTCAATAGAGTGCCAGTTTATGCACTGGCTTAACCAGTAAATATGGTTATATACTGGTTTAACTGGTCTCTTCACCTCTTCATAGAGTAATCAAAAATATCAATACATGGGAAAAAAAAAAAAAAGCCAAAGACATACATAGACTTATCTTTTTACAATTAATTTTTCTTTCCTTTTTTTTTTTAAACATATTTTTTGTAATTTACAGACTAGTTTTGTGTTTTTATTCCAAAAAATATAAGCTGGCANATACATGGGAAAAAAAAAAAAAAGCCAAAGACATACATAGACTTATCTTTTTACAATTAATTTTTCTTTCCTTTTTTTTTAAACATATTTTTTGTAATTTACAGACTAGCTTTGTGCTTTTATTCCAAGAAATATAAGCTGGCACACATATGTCACTATTTATAATAACAGAACAATTACTAAATGGTTGGTTATTTAAAATTCTTATGTGTATAAGAATTATTACAGATTAATTAAATTAATTTACAATAAAAATTCTCTCACTAAAATTTACACCAAAATTTCACTGGCTTTCCAGTAAAACTCTTATTTTTACTTTTGTTTTGTTGCTGCCCACCACTCCCTCTTGCAGTTTGGGGAAGTGGGAGGAGGGCAGGCTCCCGGGGGCATCAGCACCATGGACAGAAGCCGCGGTGACGGGCGGCGCTCAGCCGGCGCCCGAGGCCCGTCCACGGGAACGTCTAAAAAGCCTCCCAAAGGTCTGAGTCTGATTGCCCGAAACACCTCTTAGCCTGCAGCAGAGCCTGTCAGCGGTGCCATAGATCAGTTTCAATCACCCAAATAACCCCTGTGTTGGGAGCAAGGAGGGAAAGATTATGGTGTGTGAAGGTCTTGTAAGTTCCAAGACCTTAAGAAAACACTGTAATGGAAAATGGAATAAATCATGCTTTGCCAGCTAAATAAACTACTTTGACACTGTTAACTCTTTTGTGTAAGGACTGTATTTTTATTTTTGTTTGTTTGTTTGCTTCTTTGTTTTCAGTGGGTTTTTCTGTTGTTTGTTTGTTTCTAATAATGTCAGGCATATTGCAGATACTATTACAACGTAAGAAGGGACCCATCTTTGAAAATAATGGTCAAAGCAATATTGGTTATAACGCCCTACTTGTTAAATAGCAATCATTAAATTATTAAGGACTAAATAGCTTCTAGTCAAATATACAGACTATTTTGTTCTCTTCCTCCCTTCCAGTTGAGAAAATGGACAGTGGGCGGTCTAACTGGGAAGTGGGACTTCCACACAACAGATATGTGAAAGCATATGGGATATGTGACATTGCATTTATTAAAAAAGCCCCCCAAAGCCCATCAAAATCCTGTCAAAGATTTGAATTTCTCTCTATTCTGATCTAAGTCAAGAATGACTTAGACAATAACTAACTATCCATTAAGTGAGTTGAAAGCCTGTATCAAACTCAGATACTGTGATGGCAGTTGTCTGTGGTTCAACTGTACCAATCTTAACAAAAAATATGAAACCTTCTTACCTAACTTCAGAGGCATCTTCATGTGACTTAGTCATTCCAGACTCCCTTCATGGTCAGTGAAGTGTGTGCTCACTTGAAGTGAAAGGCGCAGCTCACCTGAATCTTTGAAGACATTTGCTAAGGGCAAGGCAAACTGTGGTCTTATTTTTTTCTAGTGGCTTAAGGGGACCACTGGGGGGACTGCCTTAGAAGTAGACTTATCCACTGCAGATGCCTGTTTTTATCCAGACAAAGCCCTCAAATGCTGACACTAAGCAGTGTGCAAGCAACTGGGGAAGCATCAAGAATTCTTTTGGAGGATTAAATATCTAGGGGTGGGGAGGCTGCTGGGAAGCTCCACACAACTTGTCATTTGCCTGGAGGATATGCCATCAGATGATAGATAGTACCTGACTTGTTCAAATTCTTCCACTCTTACTGAAATACAGCCAAATGACACAAGTCCACAGATTAAACGTCCTCTGCATGCATTTTATATCTCAAACATAAGCCTCTGCCAAGAGCATTACATATGAGACCAGGACTGATTTAGCTTTGCATTCTCCTCACTGTCTTGGATGGTAGTTATACTTCTTTAGATTATTTCATTTTTCAACTTCTCTTCCATTAAACATTTCAACAACAACAACAAAAAAAGCGAAATTACTCAGATGCTGAAAGCTGAAAATATGTTTTAATTCAAATGCCTTTTTGTTTATTTATTTTCTTTTAGGTATATAATGTTGGTACAGAGTGAATATAATACTGAACTAGAGTGAAAAGTGGAGATAAAATTTACATTACAGGATCAGGTGATCAAAAGAAAACTACATAAAACTCCCTCTTTTGTATTTGGGATATGCTTTGAACGAAACATCTTCTTCCTATCAGTCCAACGCAAATCAAATGCAGAAGAAATGAATGCAATATTGTCCTCTTGAGTCTGAAGATAGCTGAAGCAACAATTCTGCTTCAGGAAATAGGAAGGATGCTCTAAGCTCAACCAATGAGCTGGATGACTGATAACAACTGGAGGAAAGGCTGAAAATGTGCTACCCAATTTTAGGCGTCTGATAGATCTACTTGAGCCAAAAGTTGAGTTTTCCCTAGACTACACAGGCAAGGAAGAGAGATGTTTTCTTCTACACACAGACTGGAGCATGTACTGAGACCACTCTGTCTCCCTCACTTTGCTGGGAAATTTTGTATTATTTGTCTTATTATCATTATGTTTCTACAGGCAGTTTCATTTACTGCCAGAGTAAGTGGTATATGGTGTGGTCTCCTTTTCAGCCTTTCTCTCTGCACCTCTCCATCCACATTAGTGAATGAAAAATTATCCCAGTAGTTTACAATAGATATTTATCCAAGAGTTCAAAGCCATTTTCTGAACTCCTTGAATGCTAGAAAGGAAGCTATGCAATTGCTACAGCTTTCACCTTTTCTTCTCATTTATAGTGCCAGAGTGGTAGACAATTTAGTTATATCTACGGTATGCTTGAAACTGGAAAGCTGTGGATAATAACACAAAGTACAAGTAACATTGATTTTTAAAATTTATTTCCTTTTTTTTGGGCTATTTTATTTTGGGCTGCAGTCCAGCACACACCCTCACAGCTCAAGAGGATCCTCAGTAAAGTCTATTGCAAATAAATTTGGTTTTTCAGGAATAAAGTGGCAATACAATTGTAAATAATATATTTTAAAGAGTCAAAGAAGTGGGAGTTGAACAATCTGTTATACTTTTTGTAACTTTCTGTGTGTTTAATGGTAACTACAATAAAAATATGGTTTTGTTTTATCTTTATTGATTTTTTTATTTAGTTTTTATTCCAAAGACAAACACAGTCTTAGCATTTTCAGATTCAAATAAAGCTAGACTGTGGTACTGAACCACTGAAGTATGATGCCATGAGAAAAAAACCCAATTGATCTAAACATGACTACAACAACTTTTGGAAAAGAAAAAGACTTTTGGAAAGCAAAATCGCTGTCAGCAAGTAAATTACTTCATATGAATCAGATACTGACTTCAGTTCTCTGTCCCTCTTGCCACAGTTTTTCCTCTTTTTCATCACAAAGGGCTACATGGAAAGCGTGTCTCATCACTAAATGATTAGAGAAAGGCAGAAAAGGGGAAAGGACAATATCATTTCACTTGTATAGATGAGCAGACAGAAAAACAATAACAAGGCAATCAATTGAGCAAACAGAGGATGAGGCAGTAACACAAATGATTGTCATTCTCAAAATCTGAGGCACAAATAAATTGGTAGGGGAGATATTAATCACGACATTATTCTTAACATATAGATTTGCTTACAGAAGGACTTTTATTCATGCCTATAAAATACTGAAATACTAAACAAAATCAATAATCTTCTTCCTCTGTGTCAGATTTGTAAATCTGATCAGACCTCTTTTTTTCTCATTCAATTACAATTTAAGACTAGATCTCCCACTGCTCTAAATTACCGTGCTTCCAAGACATTCGTGGTACTTTGTTGGAGTGCATTGCCTGAAGTTTGGGTTTTTTGTAGTGGTAATGAAGATATGAAAATAAAGGATAGAATTGAAAACCTATTTCTGTTCAAGCTATGAACACAGCCTGGGAAATGCAAACTTCCTTGTGGTACATACCCAGCACTTAAGAAAGCATATAAAAATTATAGTGTAGTCCTATTTGTAAAGGGATATTTACAAGAAGGCACTCCAAGATATCATTTAGACTGTATTCCATTCTGGTTTAGCCTTTAGCTTCTGAATTGGAAGGAACTTGTCGTAACAATAAGAATAATAACAACAAAACCATCATGTGTATCTCTTAGATTTGTTTTTTTCAGTGGATATTTAATACACAGATATGATGAAATTAAAATCAGCTGATCACCTGATTCCTTTAGTGCAATTTGGAAGCTGCACTGAATAGTAAATCTTAAAATGTGCCTTTTGAGACTGAGTTTCTGGCATCCATAGGTTTAAAAATTCATAGGTTCATGGAACAGTTTGGGTTGAAGGGACCATATAGATCACCAAGTTCCAATCCTCTTGCCATGGGCAGGGACACGTTCCACTAGACCAGGTTGCTCAATGCTCCATCCAAATTCACTTTGAACACTTCCAGGGATGGGGCAAGACGAGGCATCCACAGCTTCTCTGGGCAACCTGTTCCACTACCTCACCACCCTCAGAGTAAAGAATTGCCTCCTAACATCTAATCTAAACCTCTCTTCTACTATGATCCATCTCCTCTGGGTAATACCATGTTTAAGAAAAAGGAGCTAATGAAAAATATTGTAGTGCAGATTTTAGAACAGTTTTGACAAGAAAAAATAGCAAGTGCAGCTGAAAGCTTGTTTTAGATTTTAAAAATCACCTTGGACTCTTGAGCTTTTTAGCATCTTCTCCTTTCTAAAGGCATTTTATTCTGAAAAGCTGAACACACTCCCATTAGCAATATGTTCAGTCAAGAGCATCTGGGGAAATATATTTGTTGTATTAAAAAACCCACATCAATATTCCCACATTTGCTGTGTGGGATACCACATAGCAGCTGTGTTGTAAAACCTCATGCTTTGCAGAACACAGTCCATCAGAAGAGATGTGTTTTGGTTCATCTGAGAGAGAGATGACTATAAATCATCAGGTGGTAATAGCAATTGTCAGGAAAAGCTCTGCTGAGCAGCACAGGAATAAAGGCACAGAGGAGAGTTTGGTGGGAGGGAATCTTCCCTGTCTACCTGTCCCTCCTTCCCTGTGTCCCTACAGCCATATGCTCCCAATTTTAATTTCCTGTCCCTCAGGCTACATTTAATCTGCCTTAAATTTGCCTCATTTAACCCACCTTTGCCTCAAACAGAAGAGGTTCCCATCTCTTTCCTACCACCCATTTCCCTAAGTAGGCTGCCAAGATGCTTTATTTACTACCACCTCGTTTGAGGGCTGCCTGTCTATTAATAGGTGTGATCTCATATCCCCAAAAATCCTTGCTGCTTTTCTGTCAGGGACATACAGTGCTCATCATGGGTGAGAATTAATGTTTCAGTGTTATAAAACAAATCCCTAATGAAGGTTCAGACCTTGGAGATTGTGAGAAGCACAAGCGGATAGTGTATGACACTGGATCTCATTGTATATCAGTTTTATCTTAATGAAGGTGGCAAGCTGCCAAGAAACTTGTGATTATTTCCCAGCTCAGTAAATGTAGGTACCTTCCAAACTCCACTGGGATAATTCAGGTGCTTTGACAATTTCCAAAATCCCTGGAAAATTAAGTTTTCTTGTAGATATATGGTGATTTCTTCAGCTTTTATGTGGCACAAAAAGGCAAAGTTGTTTTAAAAGGTCTTTTTTTCCTCCAGGCAGAAGCCTAGAATCACAGAATTATTTGAGTTGGAAGGGACTGTAAAGATTATCTGGTTCCAACCTCTCTGCCACGGGCAGTGACACCTTTCACTAAAACAGGTTACTCTAAGCCCCATCCAACCTGACCTTGTCTATCTAATCAGTTCAATGGAATTTTGCCTTGCAGAATGTTTCTTTTGCTCATTTCTTAGAAATGTTCATTTCTGAGAAAAAAAAATACTCTGATGCCCAGTCTGTCTGGTATTCTATCCATGACAAAGAGCCAAATTTTGGCCCAATAATCCTGATGTTGTAGTGTTTTTAAGATAGAGCATTGAGGTTTGGTGTTTTAAAAGTACCAGTCTCCTGCAGTAACAGTACTAAGATTCATTTGATATCTGCTTTGAGGTACTGAAATTAATTAAAGCAGAGAAGGCGTGAAAGGATTGTACTGTCATGATTACTTCTATTTCTGTCCACTGTACTTAAGAATATTTTTGTGTTTCAGGCATCTTTTGGGAAATTACACTGTAGTTGTGAAATACTATATTTCCATGCAATCTCTGAGATTATTCCTTTGAATTTGCCACAAACACTTGCAGATAAGGCCCAGCATGGTGCAAGGTACTATGAGACACTGAGGTACAATGAGGTACTAGAGACACTGTAAGTAAGTAAATGCAACAGGATATGATATCACAGATCCTTTCATCCTGCTTCTTGCTTGCATTCTGGACCCAGGGAAGATTTCTGTGAGTCTGATGAGTTGCAGGGAGTTTTGTATGTTCTATTATTTGGAAATGGCATTGCTGGATGATGTCTGCAGAGATCATCTCTGCATCAACAATGTTGAGCCTGGGGTCAAGGTGGATCTCTTGCTGAGGAACACAAAGCAAAGCGGAATCTGCCTGCATCTCAAGCTCCTCTAGGAGTAGAAAAAGAAAGAAGGAGTTTAAAGGTACTGTGATTCCAGAGCTTTCATGTGAGAAGAGCCGCTTGAGACTGGTAAAGATTACAGCGAAGAGCATGATATCTGCTGGAGTGTGAAAAGCCTGGAATTAGAGAAGATAATTACTCAGCAAGCAGCACCCACAGCTAAGGGAAGGTTCCTGCAGTGGCACGCAGTGATGGCCCCCAACAGAGCCAGTGAGGAAACAAAACCCATGCCTGCTCTCAACATCTGGTGGGAACAAGGCTTCTGTCCTGGGGTGACTTTGTGATGCTTGTATCCCCAATCATGTTCTGTTTGTACTGGGTGTTCAGTTCTGCACCTCTGGGACTAGTTCCAGGAGTGAAGGGGGAGAGAAGAAATGCGAAGTTGGTTATCAGGAGCTGCACTTTCTCCCCCACATCCTTCTCCTCAAGTGTGTTGTCTGCAGTGGGGAGGGCAGGAGAGAGCTCTCCTTTGGTATTTAGTTAGTTTTTAGCTAGCTGAGGCAGAGAAGTTCCNCAGTACTAAGATTCATTTGATATCTGCTTTGAGGTACTGAAATTAATTAAAGCAGAGAAGGCGTGAAAGGATTGTACTGTCATGATTACTTCTATTTCTGTCCACTGTACTTAAGAATATTTTTGTGTTTCAGGCATCTTTTGGGAAATTACACTGTAGTTGTGAAATACTATATTTCCATGCAATCTCTGAGATTATTCCTTTGAATTTGCCACAAACACTTGCAGATAAGGCCCAGCATGGTGCAAGGTACTATGAGACACTGAGGTACAATGAGGTACTAGAGACACTGTAAGTAAGTAAATGCAACAGGATATGATATCACAGATCCTTTCATCCTGCTTCTTGCTTGCATTCTGGACCCAGGGAAGATTTCTGTGAGTCTGATGAGTTGCAGGGAGTTTTGTATGTTCTATTATTTGGAAATGGCATTGCTGGATGATGTCTGCAGAGATCATCTCTGCATCAACAATGTTGAGCCTGGGGTCAAGGTGGATCTCTTGCTGAGGAACACAAAGCAAAGCGGAATCTGCCTGCATCTCAAGCTCCTCTAGGAGTAGAAAAAGAAAGAAGGAGTTTAAAGGTACTGTGATTCCAGAGCTTTCATGTGAGAAGAGCCGCTTGAGACTGGTAAAGATTACAGCGAAGAGCATGATATCTGCTGGAGTGTGAAAAGCCTGGAATTAGAGAAGATAATTACTCAGCAAGCAGCACCCACAGCTAAGGGAAGGTTCCTGCAGTGGCACGCAGTGATGGCCCCCAACAGAGCCAGTGAGGAAACAAAACCCATGCCTGCTCTCAACATCTGGTGGGAACAAGGCTTCTGTCCTGGGGTGACTTTGTGATGCTTGTATCCCCAATCATGTTCTGTTTGTACTGGGTGTTCAGTTCTGCACCTCTGGGACTAGTTCCAGGAGTGAAGGGGGAGAGAAGAAATGCGAAGTTGGTTATCAGGAGCTNATTTGCCCTAAACCAGGACAGCTCCCTTTCCCCAGGTGGGTGAAAGGGGTAAGGATGGGAAGTTCACTGTTTAGTTCTCTTACCAGACATCAGAGATACACTGAAATGGCTTCTATCCCTTGGATCATTCAAGAAGAGCAAAGAGAAGGCAAATATTATTTTCACTTCTTTCTCAGGTCTTTTATTTAGAAGTAGACTGTGAAAAATAGAACCAGGTTTTTAAGGTCTTTATCCCATCTGGTCTTCAGATAACAAGATTAAACAGACATGTTGTATTGTATCCTTCTTGAGGGAAAAACAGAGAAAACTCTTGGAATGTCAAGATTGCGGTATATAAAGATGGTAGGGTTTTTCTCATAGGCAACCCTTGTTGAACTTTACTATGGTCATTTTTAAATAGAAAGTGTGGAGAAATTTGGTGCCCTCTTTTGTATAGTGTTACAAAGCTTAGAACATGGCATTCTGGGTAGTGCGCACAACCAAGTTAGTGAAGGGAAGCTAATCTACACTAGATTACAATCATCCTTCTATTAATCTGCACTGAAGATAACAGAAATGTCAGGTGAGTCTGATGACTTCAATAGGTCAACCCCCCAAGGTCATCACCACAATTCTTTTGTTTACTCAGTGTTAGGCACTGGGCAGGGATCAGGGCAGCAAGATCCAGTAAGCACAACCAGACTGTCCACACCTCAAAGTTTACAATCTGAAGAGGCTACCATCTCCCTCAAATCCGTATTTCCTTCTCTAGTCCTCATTGTATTAATGGTGCTTCCAAGCTTGAAAGCACTGGTATCTTACAGAGCTGCAGCCCAGCTATTCTCAAGAATCTTGCAAGCTGCTGCAGGTTTGAGCCTCAACAGGTGTACACTTCTGGGAATGGGTATTCTCTGGAATGGCCACATTAGGAATGAAGAATATTTTTCTCTAGCATGTGGAGCAAAATCTTTGTTTGGTAATTAATATGTGTGCAAACACAGCATAGAAAATTGATCAACTTCCTCCCAGTCTGAGCAGAAACATCAGTACTGTTAGTGTTTCTGCAGTGGTTGTGAAGGCACCCAGACCTCTTGGTTGCTGTGCACAAGTGCCTCTAGACTTACTCATTACAAACCTAGCTTTTCGCTGCCTCCATGAATAGTGGTTTTGGATGTCACCAAATATATTCTATATTCACAGATGGAAAGGGAAAAAGGACAGAACAACACTATTTATTTTGTCCCTTACCTCTAAACCTTATCTGAAAAAACAACTATTTACAGCAAAATAAGCTAGTAAAAAAACAAGGGACAATATGGAAAAAAAAAAAATCTTTCTTCCAATTCACAATTCAGTCTCAATGTAGGCAGAAAGTACAGATATGTTGTAATGTGTCTGCTGTGGATAAGCTGAGGCTGTTAGGTTAAATATTCACTGACCTCAGAGCAAAACTATATCCAGACCTGGCTATTAAAGATGGGCACTTGCTTCCAGTTCAGGTTAGGCATTCATGCATTCTAGTCATCAAGGACTTTGTACATACCTCAGGAGATCTTTACAGGCATGGACACCACATTCAGGAGGAGTGGATTTGCTATTAGCTATTCTACTGCTATTACTCATTGACATATGCTGCTTCATTTGTAGATGAGCAACAGCTTAATCTCATTTTCACTTAGGGATAAGCTGCCTCTCAATTATCTTGTGGTAAACACAAAGAGTTACCACAACAGAGCTGACATATTACAAATCAATCTATTACTTTATGCAGTGGTATCTTAACCAAAATTATGTTCCTGCCATCTGTCATGTGTGGCTTCCCCTTTCCCTGACAAGGGACTTCACCTTCAACAAAGACACCATTTTTTAATGACATATTCTAAGGATATATGTTTTCTTTTGTAATAATGAGCTTTGCTTTGTGTGCATTTACATGGTGCATCTCCCTCTGGAGTTGAGATAATTTATACATTGCCATAAAAAAGGGGGGGACTCTGGATCTGTTCTTTCTGTAGCAGAGCCAGCGTCAGAGCAGCACTGATGTTGCTACTTGTGCTAGGTTTGTTAAGTAAACAAATACAGATGCTGCCAGTTAGAGACATTCCACAAGTTGAAAACTCACAGAAATGCCAGAAAAAACAATAGTGGGAATTTAAGTGCAGCCATTGGTCAGTCAGAAGACATTAGACATTGAAAGAAAAAAATCTTAGCTGCAACCCCTTCATCACCAAATGATGAATGAAACTCTTTCAGATTTCAAAGTTTAAAAAAAAAGGAAATAAAAAAGGAAGATTTTCAGAACAGTGTGAAGTTAGCTGTGCTGCCTATCCCGTTTGTTTTAGGAGAAAATATAAATAATATATCAATTTAAAAACAGTAGCCTACTGCAATAGAACATGAAGTAATTTGCAGTGACAAAGTAGAAGAAAAAATGTAGTGAACTAATCATTTAAGGAGAAAATGAGAAAATGAGAACATTGCTATAAGACTATGTAAAGCATATTTCTGTATGCATGTTTAATGTAGTTGTGGAGGCAATATCTCTTTTAATATTTGAGAATAAACTGCTAGTTCATGAAGAACAGTGAATAATGAAGCAAAAAATCCCAAAAGAACTTAAAACTCATGTGTCTCATTCTTTGCATTATGTATTCTTTTGAGGCTGGCCAGGAAATAAGAGATCTATCTCAGAGAAGAAATTTAAACATAAAAAGAGGAGTAAGAGCGTTAAACAGTGAAACCCTTAGGAGTTATAGGGCTTCACAGAAAGGAGACTGGAGAGTAGTTGCAAGTATTTTTGAGGAAGGAATGATGCTGAACTTGGAAACACGAAGCTAATCCATCTAGAGATAAAATAATACACATTTATGAAATGGGAAGGAAAAACCTCTGGACCAGTGGTGCTGAAAGCAGAGGATGTGGATGCATTTGCAATGCAATATCACTTAGAAAGAAAAGGCTGGTAGAGCACACAGCTGAGCAGAGAGGAGAGGGGGGATGTGAGGACATAGATCAACTGCTAAGAAGCAGCAGCATTCTTTGCACATGACCCTACTGCTCCAGGCCTTGCTGGTTACACATGGATGGAATGACTTCATAGGTAAGTGGGACTGATTTGTTGTAAATGTTCTAAAATATGAAAAAAAACTCAGTTTGGCTAAAGACAGAACTCAACAGAAGTATCAACTAGCAATTAATTGACAGGTGAAAGCGGCAAACAAAAAAGCTGATTATTATTTTATATTAACCAATCAAATATTTTTCTAGTGATGAGCAGAATAAATATTCTGATAATGTGCTATTTTTGAAGGGAGAAAAGTAAATCCCTATGCGAGACATGGAAAAAGACAGAACAAAGCAGTAACAGAGAAACTCTATTGCAAAAGCAGATGTTTAAAGCTCTGCTTAAATAAGAATCTCTGTGGAAGAGGTGTTGAATGCTCAGGCTTTAAAAGCTAAAGCACTAATTGGTGTCCTAGAACTCTTTGCCCAGATACTGCTTTGAATCTCTTCCTTATAGCTAATTTAAACCTACCCACTTTAAGTTTAAAGCCATTACCCCTTTTCCTGTAAAAAGTACCTCTCCAGGTTTCTTGTAAACCTTTTTAGGGGGGAAAACTAACACACATTTATCAGAAAAGCTTAATGGCATGTTCTATTTTCATAGTATTTCAGAGTTGCTTTTGTGGTCGGACAATGAAATGCAGCCCCCAGGAAACAGCTTTATCTGCCCTTTTTTGGAAAGGTCCCATGCACCTCCCGGGGACAGTGGCAGTGGGATCAGAGATGAGGAGAGCGAGCAGGGCTGCCCCACCGGCAAAGCCGAGCCAGCAAAAGGATAGGGACGGCCTTTCTCTTAATTTCGAGTGAAGCTCTGAGAAAAAGAAGTAAGAGGGTTCCATCTGCCGGCCAGACGATTAAGCCAATTGCTTCTGAAAAGGGCTGGGGAAGGTTTCCATCTGCGATTCTGTGTATTTGTCTGTGCGAGGCAGAGGGAGACCAGCAGCATAGGTCTGTCTGTTTTGCTGTCCATACCCACCAGCAATCAGAGCTGCATGCAAAGGGGATTTCATTACTGTAATGTTTTCTCTTGTAATGATTTTCTCTTGAGGTTAAATAGATTAGTATCAGAGGTTCCCAAATTTCCTAATTAGCTACAAACCTAAAAGCAATCAGCTCAGGTCTATTTACATGCAAACGCCACTGTTCTGTCTATTCTGGCGGCAGCTGAAATAAATAATATGGCTCTTAAGGAGTCATCGTTCTTGTGACTAATAGGGGCTGAGAGTTGCAGGTCATGATGTTCATTACCTAATAGGAGGATATTTTCTGTGAGTCATAGCTAACCTGATGCCCTAGAATGGAGAAATGAGACAGTGTTTATTAGTCAAGTGTCACAAACACTGGAAACTTGTCACTTTTAGAAGCTGAAATTTGGAACACAGGTAATAAATTACTGATTTTCTGTCACCTTTCAAACACTACCCAAAGTACCAATGCAGCAGGCTGAATTTTCTGCAGATCCTACCTGACTTGGTTCATGACCTTGTCAATCGACACATTGTGGAAATCCAAGGAGCAACATTTTGCATCTTTATGATTTTTACTTCAAGTTGTCTTTAGACAACCTGCGGCAGGTGCTGTTTGAGTTCCTTCAAGCCCTACTGCAACACTGGCAAAACCCCCTGCAGGAATTTGCCACCATGCTGAGCTTCTGGAAGAAAGAGGAGCGGAGGACTTACCTATCAAAAACTTTATATTCATATTATGTGAACATAAGATATGTAACATATAGTATTTCAGTTTGTAAAATTATTTCCACTAATTTTTCACCCATTTTTTTGTCTCCTGTGGAATATTGAATAGGATGTAAGGCAGAATACATCTGAAAACTTTGTACAGACTGCTAGAAAGCAATTGATTTCCTTTTTCTCTCTAACATGTACATTCTTACAGTACACCCTGCAGCAGAGCAAACTAGTAACGCCAATTAGTAAGCATGTTTTGAAAAAAATCTAGTGCATGTCAGGAATATATAAAGCAGAGATAGATAGCAAAAGAAGAAAGAAAAACTTCACTAATGTGGGCAGCTAAGTCTTCTGCTTCCATAATTCCATAACAGTACCAGAAGAAAAAAACAGCAGAGATTTGTGGAATGCAAATCTCCAGAAGTCAAGGATGTTTGCAGTTAGAGTGTGTAAATAATATCTAATTTTGTGGGGGAACTGATTAGAAGCACCACTCATCCTTGAAAGAGCCAGGTAACATATTTAAAAATCAATCTGTAGCTGAATAAATGTACAATTGAAAATGCTCAACAAATCCCCAGGACTAAATGGACTCTTGTTACAGGTTAACCATGATGTAAAAGTAGCATTAGTCTTCTCTCATTACCCTCTTGGGACTCACTTTCTTTCCTGCTATATGTTAATCACATATTTGATGGGAGAGAGAGATACCACCTCGTGGAACTGGTTAAGCATTCCCTCTTGATTTCAAATTATTATCTTAGAAAAATACTGCCCTTCTGTAGGATGTAAAGATAGAAACAGATTTCCTTTGTGTGGGCCTGTTGAAATGTGATTGACAAGCATGCTCCTTAGAGTGAACAAATGGCAACTCAGTGTGTGAAGGAAGGACCAGTCCAAAATGGAGATCTGGACCTCATAGCAGCTGGGGAGTTTGCAAGTTGGCTTCTTACTTTCCTACTTCTGCAGCAACAATCCAGCAAATGCAAGAAGTCAGATTCTGCTTTTGTCTTTACAGTCAGAAAAAAATATGGACCTCCAGATTATAATGAGTGGAGAATGGAAAATGTCTCATGTGCTATACTTACTGGTCAGATATGAAGCTGAAATGAATGAATTAACAAACATATACGTGAATAGATATTTAATATAAATTTAATAATTTAATATAAATATACAAATTAAAAAATTAATTTTAATATAATCTTGGCTTTAAATCAATAGGACCCCACTAATCTGTTTTAGGGTGCTGCATGGCCATGTACATACACTGTCTGCATTTCGAAGAGAAGGCATACGACACTTAACGATCACAATTTTTGACATGCTGTTGCACTATAAGATCAGGCGGATGTAAATAATTACATTGTCTGCTGGTGTCCACACTGCTGCTTTCTATGACACAAAATTAATTGTGGTGCAGCTGACAGATAGACCAAATCCAAACATCCTCCAACATGCTCTTTAAAGTGGAATAATCATATCCCATTTACTAGTCAGATTTAACATAGGAATAACAATGGCTCCCTAGATGCTGTCATCAAAATTTATTAATTCATTCATCTTGCTTACATGTTGTTAGTAGAAATAAATATGGAGTGATTTTTCTTTTTCAAACACCTGGAGTTTTAAAATCATCAGGAAAGGCTTAGGCATCACTCCTGAGAGCTGAAAGAAAAGAAATTAATATGAAAAGAAATACAGAGCAAAATCTATATACAAAATTTTATGTGCTGTGGAGATATTCTGCTTGGTTTTAGTTTGGATTTTAGTTCTGGGTTTTTTGGGGATTTTTGGTTAGTTTTTGCAGGAAGAGTATGGCAGCATGTGCATTAAGACTAAAGAAGAAAAGAAAACCAGCTGTGGTTTGTGGATGAATGCCTGAAAAGATGCAGCAAAATGAGACATGAGGCAGCAGCAGCTGCCCCTCCCAGGAGCTACTGCTTCGCTAGAGGGAGATAGAGCAGCAGCTTAGAGTTTTGTTTCATCTCATTTTAGCCCCTGAAAAGTTTTTTTCTGTGAGAAGGATTCTTGTAAATTTGCCTTCTAAATCCTTCTCTTCCCTTTCGCAAGCGCCCGTGGCTGATAAAAGAGACCGAGCAGAGGCTCTCGCAGAAATGTTTGAGATTCAAAATATACAAAGTGCAGTGCCACTACATATAGTATATGGATCTTTGTAATATGCTGGCATCGGGCCATACTCTAGGATAATTTCTCCCTTATTCCTGCTAGGGAATGGATGACTGGGCATTTGTACTGTGCTTGTGAAAAGAGAAAGTTTCTCTTCAGGCCAGGCAGGGATCTGGCATCTGCAGTTTGCCTTTCTTTGTGTTGTTTTGCCAACGCCATCAATCTACACCCCCCTTGAAAAGAGTGAAAGGCAATCTGAGAATAGTGGAGTAGCTACATTAAATCAAAATAAACCCACAATGACAGATCTAGCATGCAGCACAGACCTCCACTTGTTCCAGCCCCAGAGTAGCAATAACCTCTTTAGACTACCCTGCCCAAAGTGGTCCAGGCAAAGAAGGGCACATGGATTTGTAGAAGAGGGTCCTGGTTTCTGAATAAATGAATCCATGGAGATGTCCAGCACAGATGGCCAAGACAAGTCATATAATATGTTGAGGAAAGAATATGCTGAAAGGGAAAAAACCCACAAGGATCATTGAATCCAACTCCTGGATCTGTGTTGGACACTCCAAGAGACCCACCCTGCACCTGAGAGTGTTGTCCAAATGCTTCTTGAACTGTCAGTCTCGGTGCTGTGACCACTTCCCTAGGAAGCTTGTTACAGCGTCCAACCATGTTCTGCATGAAGAACCTTTTCCTAATATCCAACCTAAACCTGTCCTGACACAGCTTCCTGTCATTCCCTTGGGTCCTGTCACTGGTCACCACAGAGGAGAGATCAGTGCCTGCCCCTCCTCTTCCCCTTCTGAGGAAGCTGTAACTGCAGCCAGGTCTCTCCTCAGGCTCCTCATCTCCAGACTGAACAAGCCAAATGACCTTAGGCGCGACACATATGGTTTCCCCTCGAGGTCCTTCATTGTCTTTGTGTGCTTCCTTTGGGGGCTCTCTAATAGCTTTATACCTTTCCTGAATTGTGGCACCCAAAATGGCACACAGGACTCAAGTCCAGGGTAGAGCAGAGCGGGACAGTTGCCCCTCTCAACCTGCTGGTGAAGCCATGCCTGATGCACCTGAGGACACAGTTGGCACCTTTGAAGGTGAAATGGAAAATCTACTCCACTGTGCATGGACATGGAGGCAATATCTTTCTGGAGACTACTATGGGCAAGTCTGGGCATTTCAAGGGAAGGAGCAATAGTCCTAGGTGTCAGGAGAGGAGGGAAATAAGGGAGGAGACGGGAAAAATGAGGGGCTGCAGAGTTCTCTTTGAGGGAGGAGGGAAATGAGGTATTAGGACTGACTTACAAGGAAAATAAGCAATCAGGTGGGTTACTGCAACCAGGAGCTGCAAGAGATTTTTATTTTTCTATTCTTTTTTTCTTTGTAAATTACAGAACAATCAGTATTTCATTCCATTTCCACTGTTCCTTTTTCATTAAATATGTACGTTCCATAAAATATAGATCAGCAGCAGGCCCCTCTGGTGAACAGTGAGTTACAGTCCTCCCAATTTGAACTAAATTATTTGTGTTGGTTTTACGATCTGAAATGCAAAGTCTTGTGCTCCAGTGCTTCTTTCCAATGATTTTAGCACTTTTTAAATAATATTTGCAGATTTTTAATGTCTGAACAAGGCAATACATTCAGGAATTATGAGAGGAAAAAGGGAAAGGAAACCAGAAGATCACTACAATGGAAAATAATAATAAAAAAGTTGTAAAACACTCCTGTTAGGGGAATGTGGAAAGGGAAGCAGGACTGAGTAATGGAACCTCAGTGTATAACCCTTCAAAATTTAAGTACTTCATTGAATCATTTGACTTGAATCTGAACCTACAGTTATAATTACAAGTCAGATCTAGAACAAGAAGGGCCTTGCTTCTTGAAAATGCAGAAAATTTTGCCTGAAGACCTCCTTTTCAAACCTAGTTTCAGTTCAGCACAGTCTTGTATTGAAACTCAACTAATTATATGTGACATCCATCATTAGTTGCAGCTATGAAGGATCATCAGAAGAACATGAAGAAATGTGTTTTATCACTAAACAACAGAATCAAGCCCAGCCTTGGCTTAATTTCAGATTTGAAATTAAAACACTCTTCCATATATTTGCTTGAAACCAAAACTAATAAAGCTCTTGGGCTGTCCTGAGTTAAAAGAAGAAAATTGGAGAGGGACTTTTTACAAGTGTGTGTAATGATAGGATAAAGGAGAATGGCTTTAAACTGAAAGAGGGCAAGTTTAAATTAGATATTAAGAAGAAACTCTTTACTGTGAGGGTGGTGAGACACTGGAAGAGGCTACCCAGAGAAGCTGCAGATGCTCCATCCCTGGAAGTGCTCAAGGCCAGGTAGGATGGAGCTCTGAACAATGTGGTGTAGTGAAAGCTGTCCCTGCCCATGGCAGGGGAGTTTGAATTAAATGACCTCCAAGGTCCTTTCGAACCCAAACCATTCTATGATTCTGTGGCTCCTTAGAAGTTAGGCATCATACTTGTCCTATTAAAAAAGTAATTTGTACAGATTTTTCAGAGTATGGTCCCAAAACCTCCCTGAACATCTATCAATTTATTTTATTTGAGATGGCTTGAAAATTACCTCATTCTTCTGGGTACAGCATTGCTACAGGCTCTATAGGTTCCTTCCACACATATTCATAAATGTTGTAGTGCAATTATATCTATATTATATAGAATTATTCAGATGTAAATGCATATATTCCTAAGGACTGAGCTGTGTCCTGCTGAACACCCCTCCTTTCACTGAAAATTGTTGAAATTACTTTGAACTTTAGAGCTGGTCACCAGTGCCTGATGCAGCTCCCTCTGAAGTCAGTATGGGTGACCCTGTTGATTTCAGGGACAGAGAGTTCTGCTCTTCAAGGTAGATTTTGCTGACAGATCCCTGAAGATATTGACAGCAAAATATCTTTGAGTCTCTTTACATTGACTGTCACAGGTATCTAAGAACAAACTTGTTTATAATTTTATTGTAAATTGTAAGTCAAATAATTATTATGTGGCATCTAACAGAGTTAAACCTTTTTTTTCCAAAATTTGAGCCTTTGACTCTGTGATCATTAGAGTTTTATAAACATAATATTCTTATACCAGTTTTTATAAAAAATAAACTTTCAATAGGCAAAATTGCTAGTCTGTCAACAAGACTAATAAAGGCTTAAATTTTGTCCCATTCACAGAGACATATAAATTCTCTCTTTAATTATAACACCTTTTACATAGTATTCCTAATTGTTGCTGTGCAGACCTCTGTTGCTGGCTCTTTGAAATGCCTCTCATTTATACATTTAATCTATTTTTCAAGGTTTCAACACTTGGCTGTGTATACATTCACAGCTGTGAAAAATTTCACCTTTAAATCTCAGAGCCTTTTTCCCCATCAATGTTTCACAAGAGTCTATACAGTTGTCCTTAATTTGAAGGAGTGTAGAAGAAGGAACCTATGGAATCCAGATATTTACCCACATTCCTGCAATCCACAGCAGGCACCTGGGTGATTTCAGTTGGGAGGTATTTCAGGAGAAGACACAGAGATGGAAATTTCAAGTGCTTGCTCCCTGCCAGCACATTGCAATTTACCAGGATAGAACAGGTTTGGTACTTCTGAAGATAGGGAAGGGAAACTTTTACCATTTCCTCCAACTTTCCAAATGTGAAAAAAGAGCTGCTCCATGCCAGCAGCATGTGCAGTAATGAGACACAGGACAAAGAGTTTGTAATGTGCAGTCTATGAATCCTCTTCCTGTGGTGGCTGGGAAGATATGTAGTTGGTACATCACTGTGACAGAAAATTCTCCTTACTCTCCTTAAGCATTTACAAGTGGTAGCAAGCCCAGTAAGAGCAGCCACAGGCCTTTTGTTAAATGTGCCTTATTCTGCCAGGCCCCTGCCCTGTCCTGCCAGGCTTATCACCATGTGACTGTGAGAGCCTGCTGTGTGAAACCGAGCCTGGCACCAGGAGTCCTTGTGTCTGACGTGGGGTTTAGGTGTGGAATAACAGCTAAGGACTTAAAAGTCGGGGCACAGGTTGTATATGGAGGGTGCATGGCTATGAACAGCTCCATTACAGGACAGACAGTTACTGGCTCTGGTGGAAGAGCAGTCTTGAGGGTTGAGAAGAAATTGCTGTATATCAAAATATGTTAATATAACAAAGGAGAGAAGCAATGCAAAGCATGGAAACACCCAGGCTGATCAGCCAGGTGCCATCTCTGCCACAAGCTGGAAAAGTAACACCCAACAGTGTCACCCTGAGTTTTGCCTGGAGTAGAGACCTAACCATCCAGAAATATAAGTGTCTTGCAAGAGCCCCAGATCTGAATTTGCAGAGAAGAGTGGGATCACCATCTGTTCTTCCTGTATGTCACTGAGCTTGGTAGGAACCACATGCTACAGAGCCAGTGGGTGAAGAGGTTTTGTAGATCTGCCCAAATTATATATATAAAGAATTAACATAAAATAATAACAGATCTCAGGACTTTGTTACTTGCAACCACTGCTTAAGCACTTATATGACACTAAGTGGTAGATGCATACCAATCTAGTAAAATAAAACTCCCTATTTATAATACCTATACAAATTGTCCTGTCAAGGTTTTAGTGGTAGAAAATGGAGACTGAAGTATGAACAAATTTGAAAAAGTGAAATTTATGACTGAAAAGCAATTGGGTAAAGAATAAATGAAGGAGAGAACAGCTGTGATCAAAAGTTCTAAACAGATTTCTAGACAGAAAACTGAGTCCAGTATATGCAAATATTCTATGTTTACTTGTATGCTTAAGTATATGTATGTATACTTCAAATCCCTTCACATTATAAACACTTGCTAAAATGCGTGTGGGTACTCTGTGGAAAAATTAAATGTGGGTTGTGAATCTGGGGCATGCAAAGAAGATCCTGGCTAAATAGTCTAAAATCCAGATGTTGAAGGGTCAGGTCCCAGCATATGCCTCCCACAGTTTTGGCCCAAGACTTCACACCTTTCCTTGTTTGCTTCTTGGGAAGGAAATCAGGCTGGAATGTTATGGGGAGAGGAATCTAGTGATCTACTTAATATCAGAACAGAATAACTGTACCCTTGGTTCAGAGCCTGTCCAGCCTAAATCCTTAGGGAAATCTACACTCTGCTGTACTTATTCATTTATACTCTCAGTTTATTTGGGCTCAGTTTTAAGATGCTTCTCTGAGAGATGGAGCCAGGTCCATACGATGGTTCAGAATTAAGCCACACTCTACACCCATCTCCTGCACATTCTTTAAGTGCCTCCTGGTTTTTGTGAATAATTTTACCAAACTTTTGGCTGGTCCCAATGCCAACACTTACACAGCACTGACATCCTCCAGTAATTGAACCATATCCCTTTTGGTGAAGTAGAGCATCAGGTCTGTTGGTATAAGAAAGATAAAAAGAAATTGCCCCTGCTGAGAAACCTGGAAGAAGCATCTGCAATAGTGAAGATGTCTGGAAAATCAAAGGTGCACAAGCTAAAATGCACAGCAGCATCTTTAGCAAATAATTTTATGCTGAAGCCAATGGGAGCAGCAGGAGAGCAGCACCTCTAGGAAAAAGAAAAAAACGGAATTTTCCATATGTTTTGATTCGGAGGCCAGTACATAAAAGAGTGGGATGTGAATCTTCCTAACGCTTAAAAAATACAGAAAGAGGGGTGCTTACTAATTATCTTTTAAATTGGCTAATATGTCACCTGATGAGTATGTGCCTCTGCTGGGCCATCTGGGAGTTTAGTAGCTGCATGAGGCATTAGGTTACATTACAAAACACGCAGGAATTCATTATCTGGGGCAATTCTCTTTCAGCCATCATGCTATTCTCCCTACTTGAAGCCAATGAGTTTACTTTCCCATGAAACCTACTCTGTATTCACTCCCTAAAATAAGTACTAATTAGCCAAAGATAACAGTCAAATAAACCACTTTAATTGGGAAACAGAAATTGGCTGTTAAACATAAAAGTGTGTATGTAAATATGCTGATTATCTTCAGAGTTTGATAAAACATCTGTTTTCTCTGTAGAGTGCAGGTATTTCTTCCCAAACCATGAGAACACTGCTTTTATCTCAATGTCTTAATTATATAAATTAAAAAGAAGTCCAAAATAATAAACCCGATACTATTTTTTTCTGTCTAAGAGATCCTGGACTGCAATTGCCTTAATACACTCCTTTAAGTACCTGTAGTTAAAAAATGAAAAATATTTTATCCATTCATTTCTTCTTCATGTTGTGAAAGAAAAGTAAAGATTTTCAAAGAACAAATTAAAAAGGGTGAGAAACATTGACATGAAGTTATTGAAAGTCTTCATACTTATTTCTTGATTTGAAATTTATGTTGTACCTTATGCATTTCAAATACTGATGCACTAGTTCAAACAGAGATTTGTGATCACATCAAGTTGCAAATTTCAGAATTATTCAAACAAATAAGGTAGGTAATTTTGTGTCAAATTCTTCAGGACAATATGTCCTTCTGCGATGCCCCAGTTCTGGGATCATTCTCTAACAGAAAAACATTGCACCAGAACATTTTCAGCCACCTTCACTCTCCAATCTTACAGGGTCATTCACTGGAAAGTGGCAAGGTCGTAGAGCAATTATCCTCTCTAGACATCTTGGTTTTATTAGCTTTAGTGTGGTTATTACTGAAATGCTCCTCTGCATTCTGTGCCAGAATTAACATATTATTGTAGATGACATCTACTTGGACTGATCTTAATCTTGTGGAGACTGATTTTTGAGGTTCTTGAGCATTTTAATTTGCCCAGAATTGTCACAGCTAAACAGGTTTGCAGAACTGAAGCCATTCACAAAGCTAGTGGTCCTAAATTTTTGCAAAAACTACATGAGATCAGCACAGAGCTTCTGAGTTTCCTGATGGGAAAAAAAAGCTTATTGTGTTGTTCAAAATATGAATTTTGTTTAATTGGTTGTTTTGAAAGGGGCAATCTGAAGCAAATAGTGAGACAAATGATGTGAAGTCATCATTGGGGTGTTACCTTAGAATGATGCCAAAAATTTGTGGAAAAGTACCATGGGATATGGCCCTGGGGAGAAGAGAGATCCAGGAGATCTCATTGATTTTCAAGAATCACTTCCTCAATTTCTAAGCATGTTCCATCCCAACGCAAAAGAAGTCAAGTAATGGTGGCAAGAAGTCTGCTAGATGAACAAGGAGATCCTGATGGAACAAGGAAATAAACCCAAAATGTACAGAAAGTAGGAGCAGGGATGAAAAAATCCGGGAGAGATGTAGAATCACTGTCTAAATGGGATGGGGGCTTTTTTCTCTGATTATATCAGCTCTGAGCTGGCCATGAGCCCAAATGCCGAGGAGGTGTGGAATGTTCCAAGTGTCCTTGGGCTGAGGTTTGGAAAGTCAAAGCCCATCTGAGGCTGAAAATAGCTGTGAAAGGCAACAAAAAGGGCTCCTACAAGCATATCATGTATGAGGTTATAGTCTGAGGTTTTTACTTTTATATATTACTAAGACAAGAAAACGGTCAGTTATCATTAATGAAAGAAGAAACACTTACCTGACCTTCTTTTACTCTCCCTTTGTTTCCTCTCTTTAGCTTCTTTCTTTTTTATGCTTAACAGCCAAGGCTTGCGCCTGATTTGGGGGAACATACATTTATACCAGCTTTCTCCTGGGCAAGGAAGGCAGATTTTAATCCAGTCTTCCTCCATTCTGCAGTGTCACCTGCCAGCAGAGGCCATTGCATGGCAGAGCCGAGAGAAAAAGGGCCTTTCCATCAATTCTGTGTGCAAATGTGAAAGCAGGTGGCAAGGCGTATTGAACACTTAATATTGATTGCATGGTTCTTAAAGACCTTTGCATGTAGGTCACTATAAACTTGAACCTTAGGTCAGAGGGCCAGATATGTGTGCTCTAATATGTAATTAAAAATCTGTAGATTAACAGGAAAGTTTCTTCTTCTCTTGAAGTGTGCTTACTTCAATCCTGTGGTATCCTTATTGAATCCACATGGGAGCTTTTATTTCCAAGTTCCTTTAACCCATCTTTATTTGCCTTATTGAGAAAAATAGCAATTCCTCAGCTAGTTTAAACACAGGGCAAGTATAGCAGCAAGAAGATAGCACAGAAACAACAGCTGGTGCAGGGAATTACGCACTTATTAATAATAACCATAATAGTAAAAGACATTGTGCCTGCACCAGCTTTCACAGAAGCTGCGGTCCTCAGTCTACTTATTCAGAATTGTCCCTAGAAAAATATCCATTAGAAAACTGCAAAGCACTGAATATGAAATGCCTTGAGACATTTGTGCTAGAATACCAGTTTCCTAAGAGGTTAAAAATACTTGGAAAGCCTCATGCCCTGCAGTGTATGTTCTGTATTAAGGAACCACTGCTGGAATGAATGCAGCTGTATTTTCAACTGGGTAAACAGTGTTTCATAGACTTGCACCGTTATCTGGGTTCTACACTCCTGTTTCCAATTATGGGTCTTGATTTTTCTCATTCCAGTGAGGGAAATGTCTTCTCAACATCAATGTCACTACAAAAGTTGACTGAAAAGTTCCAAAATATGGGATTAAAAAAAAAAAAAAGGAATAGATTAAAAATGAATCTTCTGTTTTTGAGTCAGCTGGAGAACTGATGAAAACAATAGTGAGATAATACTTTAGCAGTCTGGACATCTATGGCTAGGTAAGATACAACAGATATAAATTTTTCACAGCCATTATTAACAGACTTACTCACCCTTTTTGGTTTCTGGAGAAGGTAGGAAGAAACATTTGATTGCAGCAGCAGGGCTCCTGCAGTCTGTAGCCTTAATCAAGAGAGAGGCCAACAATATGTTATTGCTAGAACTAATGTGAGTGCAAAATTCTTACTGGCAGAATTAATCAGACTACCAACAGATTTATCAACTTCATCTGCTATCTATTCCTGTTTCAAATCACAGCAGGTCTGCACCAAGATATTTCCAGCTTTCTGCAGGGAAAGACAAATGCAACAAGAAGAAACTCTCTGTAATGATGGAGGGCTTGATGAGAGTGCAAAAGCTCTGAGCATCCTTGCCCAAAGTGTGGTCAGCTCACACATCTGAAAGCTGTCCCAGAGATAAAAGCCAAGCAGCAGAGTGACTCTGAAACCTAATTGTTATTGCTAGCAAAAGCTCCACATGCAGCTGTGCCAAAATACATCATCAGCACAATGTGGCAGCCTCAGGGTGAAGGAGTACATATAATTTTCATCATTTTTGGCAAATGGCAAAAATGCTTACTGAAGACGAAGACTTTAAGGCTCTCATCAGCCTGCTGATGTTTGGACCCTCCTCCTTCATGGGTGTCCACAGGCTTTGGAGCATGTTGCAAGAGCACAGAGAGGAATAACCCTTCTGCCAAGGCTGACTAGCTGGGCAGCTGTGAACACCCCCCTTTCTTGAGTGGAAAACCTCATGAAGAGCTGTCTTTAATAGGTCTCAGCTTTTACTTGCGCCCAGGACCCCTTAACATCAGGCTTCATGTATGGACATAGCACGGAGCCTATTAGTGATGTCCTCAGGGCCATGGGCACAGCATGAGCATTCACACTTACATTTTAGAGCAGACAGCCAGAGAAGATCACGAAGTACAGAACTGGCAGGGTAGACCAGGTGCTGTGTGCACCAAGCTGGCAATAAGACAGTTTGATTTCCTTCATTGTATAGTGGGGTGTTTACATGTGTTGAAAGTTTGCTTCCCCACCCCGTCCTCCAGTTAAATGCATTTTCTTTCATGTCTGGATTGATTTTTGTCCCAGAAAGGTGAAGAGGTCTATTAAGCAGAAGTGTGCTGGCTGCAGGGCAGTGTGTACTGGGGAACTGCAGGCACAGCATGGCAATTCATTTCTTTGCTACTCTGTTGTTTTGTCATGAAAGCAAAGCCTAATTGAAGATAGTCAGTCTTTAATGAATAAAGCTCTCTGTAATTTCCAGCTGCGGCCATGTAATCAGCGTTCATCTGCATGAAAAGGACTTTCTGTGCCCATATTTCATTTTGATGTGCATCTGTGCCTGTGTTTTGCCCTTCTTATTGGGTTGACAGTTTTCATCTTTATTAGTTCTGCCCTTCACTTCCATCTTCCTATTTGTGCTAGAAAACAGAAACAAAATCCCAGAAAGCCCCCACAGATTATATTATCTAATAGTTTATTAGAGTGTTTCTCTGAACTTGATCATTCAAATTAATTAAATTCTGTTTGGTTTTGCTTACTATTTTCCAAATCATTTTGTTGTAGTACTTCAGAATTTTTCCATCGTGTTATTTTTGGTCACTCTCTTGCTCCACAGCACCACTGTGACACTGCAACACACTTTTTAATTAGTTTCACCACAGTCATCAGCTTTGTGATTATCTCTGCATCTTGAACACCTGGTCCGACTTTAGAAATGACTTGCCATCTGGTCAAATACTGGGTAATTATAACAATTTAATGGCAGGATAAAATAGTGTTGGTTAAGAGACTTGATTGTTCCCTCCATTCCTTCCCCTCATGCAGTTTGGTTGCATTACTTCAAATTAAATTAAAATCCCATCATCAAGTTATTGCTCTTGGGTGGGTTTTTTATCCCTCATTCACAATACTCATAAACATCTCCTGGAGTTAGTTTAGTTTTAGACTCTCCAGACATTATGTCTCTAAGAACAGTGCAAATTACTGCTTTAGATTCACTGATATGATACTTATTCTATTACTTGCACTGCAAATCAATAAATGAAGCAATAAATGGGTCTTGTCTGGAAACGTAATGCTTAGACAGCTGCAGGGGAGCCATTTGTCAGGAACACACAAATGGAATCTCACCAACGTTATACAAAATTGTGGGGTTTTTTTTTCTGTAAAAGTAGTTTAATATTACTGTATGCTACTCTTGGCAGCTGATATGCATCAACAGATTATAAATAAGCTGATTGTTGTGAAAAAGTCAGTAGATCAGATAACTAACTTGATGCAGACTTGTCATTTTATGATTGGCTCATTTTATGACACTTGGGTGAATAAGGGTTTATTTTCCCATTAGATATTGGCTGAGAAAGTTATTTGGGAAGAAACTTCTCCAGTGTTTTTAGTATACTAATAGAACTTGGTTTGGAAAAGTAGATAGATGTGGTTCATATGACTTTCACATTAAGCAAAGGAAGAAAACACTCTAGTTTTACTTACATTTCACTCCTTTCAGTATTTTTAATTTGCTGCAGTATATTGTTATAAGTATTCAGATTTCATGATGATAATGATGCTAATAAAAGCAATAATGAAGTATCTTTCCATTGAGAAATGAATGAGATGAAGAAGTCTTTTGAAACTCTTTTTCAGGTACTACTGGCAAGAAAAAAAGCCTTTTTAATTTTCTAGAGATTCTTTCTTGTATAAGTAACAAAGAGTATTGGAGTGATTTTTCAACCAGGTCCTGAGAACATAAATACTTTTGTCAAGTAATACTTTCTCCTACCAAACACCAAGTTTAGTCTGTAACAGCACCACATCTATGAAACAAAGGAAACATTATTGAAGGTGGAGAATGGAAGGGGATGTGGAATTAAATCTGGAAAGCCAGTGATAATCAGCAATATTGTCCATGTATCAAATAAAAATCCCCTTATTACATCCCACACGTGTAGGATGTGACAGGGCAGCCTGAAACCTCATCCTTATCCGCTGGAGAGGAGACTAGCCTGCCCCATTTCACTTTAGCCCACCCACTCTACTCTTTAGCCACACAACACAAGGACTTCTGATCCCAGGCACAGTCGCTCTAGGTCATGGATGTGCCCCTCTCTTTGTAAAAGATAAATTTTTATTCAAATTCTTAGAACCTAATAGCAATTAGGCCAAAGTACCACCATGCGGTAATTCCCCTCCTGGGGTGCCCCGAGAGCTAAGATACTACCCGGGTGGAGAGGAATACCGCAATGGACAAAAGGAGAGAC
>VXBQ01014398.1:743187-764450 GCA_013400175.1 Phainopepla nitens | reverse complement strand
GAATCTCAGTGCAAGTTAACATACACCCAGTGCAAAACAATAACTCAGTGCAAAGTACCCAATACCCAGTGTAAACAATGTAGCCCACCACAACACCACCAGACAGAAGATGCCCATATAAGATCAGGTGCATGCAGGAGCTGGTGAGAGAACACCAGTCTCTCCACAAGTCTAATGCACATTTGCCTGCTCACCTTCAGGTGACAAACTAGCACTCTGCAGAGCTGTAGGGATTCTATTTGTGAAAATAAAAGCCCTTGAAAGCATGAAAGAACCAACTGGTAACAAAAACAAAACAAAAAAAAAAAAAGGGGAAAAAAAGGCAAAATAAGACCAAGTATACATGTACATCATGAATACAACCTTGACTCTTCATGAGAGGAAAATTATTTTTGTGATAAATTGTACAATCAATCTTTAACCAGAAAATACAGAGAAATAGGGGTTTTGGGTAAAGTTCCTCAGGACTCACCACTGGTACCAATTCTATTAGGTAAATTTAGGTTTTAAGTCTGCAATCAGTTCCCCTTGGGTAAGGTCTTGCACAGTACCACGTTGGTGTCTGATTGCAGAACTGGGGCCATGGCAGTGCAGCTACATGTTGGTCCCATGTTCCTCATGTAACAATCCTGAATGACAACTGTCTAAATCTTCACCTGATAATTGACTTACATTCTCTAGGTCTGAGGAACAAAACCTCAAGGCTGAAACAGAGTAATTGTTGTTGGCTTGCATGAACATCAAGTAGCAAGATTTTTTTAGTTTCTAAATTATACATTTTCTTTGGAAGTAAAACATTCTCTGCTGTAAAATAATAAAATATGAGAATTTGTCCCATTTATGTGTGTAACATTTGTTTCATTTGTATGTGTGACATTTTAAATACATCATGAAGCAACAGGAAGTCCTTCCGACTGTCATTGCATGTTTTCAGGTAGCATGAGGGACATGCTGCAGAAAGGAGCAATACTCCCTTCCACACACATTCATCTTGCACCACAGTCTCCCAGGTCTACTTCTTTCTCCTCACTTGTGTGCCCTGCTAGTGTAGTTGTGCTGGCTAAAAAGCACATCTGAGCAGACAGCCAGCTCAGGATTAAAATTCACCGAACCCAGAGCAGGTCCTTACTTCGGTGCCTTGTCCTTGCTCTTGCTGGAGGGTGAAAGAGGGTGAGGGCAGAGAGCAGAGAGAGAGGAAGGGGCTCCCTTTGCTTGCTCAGCTGGCTGGTACAGGCTGAAGGCGTTCTTGGGCATAGCATGTGCCCTGGCTGGTCTCAGCACACACAGCCACCAGGGAGCATTCAGAAATCACTTGTTTCTCCACCTGATCTAAGCATGCCTCAGCTCTGTGACTGTGCAGGGACCTTTACTGAAGTTTCACACAGGTGCCCCTCTCAAGCAAATTGTTTCCCTGCTCACATCAACTCACCAGGACACCTTTGGTATACAAAGAGAATGAAAACTGAGACTTCTAGAAATAAAAGCAAAAGTCCCACTTACTGCAACAGGGGCTTGCCAGATGTCACTTGGGAATAGAATAAAAATACTAAAGAGGGGCTGATTTGTCTCAAAATGAAATAAATTCAGGGTATATACCAGGTGAACAGAGGTGGTCTTAATGTTGATGAAAGTAACTGCTGTGATGAAACTTAGAGAAATACAGGGAAAACTTCTATTCATAACCTCATTGAAACTCCACTCCTATCAATTTTTGTGTGTGTGTGTGAATGAATATATTTCCCATGTCTTTTGTTTGATTTTATAATAGCTATATCATATTGTTTCAAGCTCACGAATATGAAGCCACTAAATCTAATTTCAGCTTAAGAAAAAAGTGATATGGGTTGTGAGTTTCATAGGGTTGATCACATTGTTTCTCACAAAACATGAGGCATTCCTAGCAGAGGACGGTTTAAGATCAGTTGTTTGATCTGTAGATATATCAACCAAAAGGACTAAGGAAATTTGGAAAACCGCAGGCAGTCCAAGCTAGCAAAATAGGTCATATTTAAAACATCAGTTTGTAATTTCAACTTTGTGCCTTGACATCATTAAAGGTGTTTTGGCTGATTTTGACTGAACTAATAGGAGACAAAGAAAACGTAAAAACCAGACTTTATTCTGTATTTCCTTCCCCATAGGTGTTTCAACAAATGTCAGCAGAGAGGACTGACCTTACCATGTACTCTTTTAATTTTCTGTAATGAAAGCATGATAGAAAAGAGAGAAATAAAAATGTGGGGGAGGGAGCTGAGGCTTAGGGTCTGGATGTGACACTGAGATAGCAGCAGCCAAAAGGCAAAATACCCATTCTGCCCTTGGCTGCAGCAAGTCAATCCCTAGGGAAGCTTGCACATGAAGAGGGCACCATGTTTATGCAATCCCTTGCATAAGTTACTTCTCTTTAAGTGTCATCATTTTAGAGAACGGATCAAATTAATTTTATTCTCACTCCTTTGCTACTCTCCTAATACAAATTTTTTTCTCATGCTACCAATATGATGGCAGGTTGGTCTGGGCAGCAAACTTGAGGTCGGGACCTCAAGGTGAGAGGATAAGCCAAGTGAACTCAAAGAATAAGTTATTTACTTCAAAGACAGTAGCAGATTCAAAGCTCCAGGTGAAGTCTAGCCACTCCTGGAAGAAAGACAGAGGGACAGTGTCAGTGTGCTTTATTCCACGTGTCTCCGGAAAACAAAGAAATAATCAATCAAAGAAATAAAACCTCCCAACTATCATTCTTACAGGCTAGTTCTGTATATAGCCTTAGCCAAGCTCCAGGAAATGCTGTTAATCTTGATATTCTCCTGGTACAGACTCAATAACTATATGAGTGAATACAAAGGAAGACTTTCTTGGAAATCAAATGTTATCCCCAAACCAAGTGCCTTTTTTTTTGTTTTCTTTTTTTTTGTTTGTTTGTTTGTTTGTTTGGTTGGTTGGTTTTTTTGGCAGGTACATGACTTTTATCAGCACAGATTCTATTAGTGATCTATCTAGCCTGATGTTATTTCTCAGAAAAGGGTGAATATTCCCAATAAATGGGCAAGAAATCCTTGTTACCATTTTGTGACAACCAATTAATTCCCCTTCAATAGTATCAGTCCTATACTTCCAAATGGAAGGATTTATAGTTTTCTAGTGAAATTTCTAGCTGCTATAGCAGTGCCACTAGATAATATTGTTGCATAGTTTCTTGATATTTTGTGAAAATTAAAGCATTTGGAAAATGCTGCATGATTACAAATTTTATGGTGAAATAATACACAACAGATGACATTTTCTGTCTGTCCTGCTGTCTGTATCTGTGTCTGTAGGAAATTCTCCAATCTGAACAGCTTCTCAGGGATCAGGATTTGCCAGCTAGATTAAGACTCCTACAACAACTTTTCTTTCCTGTGGCTTGTGTTGTGAAATTTATATGTGAATACAAACAGACCAAGCTGGCCTGTACCTTGTACTCCATGCCACTGACTTTTCTTCATGCTAAATCAATGCATTATCCCCATATTTTGCCATTTTTCGACCACCATGCCAGAAACATCTGAGAAAATGGTATCTGAACGAGGGTCTGAGTGTGTAAATATCAGTAGTCTTTTAGGGGCACCTAAGTCCTGTCGCTCAAAAATGTGGTTCATTGCCTTGAACCACTAATTAGTATAAGAGCATGACTACTAAAGTGGTGCAGGTGAAGGCTCAGAGGCCACACCAGTCACACACCTTAGCTGGAATCACTGCAAGCCTTCCTTTGCTGCCTGTGTGAGTGCAATTGCCTGCCACGCCACACGCCGTGCCAGAGCGAGGTGTTTCTTGCCCTGCTGTTCACAGCCCTGGCCAGACACTGTCTGCTGTCGCTGTCAGAAGCCACCAGGCATCACTCTCTGGACTGCTGAGTGACAGCCTCTTGCTGTTGCAGTCGTCTCACCTACAGCTGCCCAGAGCCCCACCAACTCCAGCAAGAGTGTTTCCACAGAACAATGCTGTCTTTGTTGGGTAATGAGAGCATTTGAACAGCTGCACTTCCATAGGAATATAGCCCACAAATAAAGCTTTGCCTGTATTTAGGCCCAAACAGAATCCCTCCTTCACACCCAATTTCAAGGGCTAAAGATTGGACACAGTATTTACATTTCTTATACAGGCAAGATGTCTGGAACCCTTATAAAAACATCATTATTTTTATATTCTGTAGATGCAGAACCACAGGCTCATTATGCCAAAGTGATGCCAAATCAGAGACTAACACCTACACCTGACTATGAAGCAGTAATATTTCTTGCTAAAAAATATTTGTGTTATATATGGTATTTCCATCATGCCTACAATAGCACCAGTGATCAATTATAAGTCTTGCAAAGCTTACTTGCCTCACTTGTCAAGTGGTTTATTATGAAAAGGTCCCTAAAGACCATCAGGTGACATACGTTATTCCACATTAAATGGAAAATTGATCTAGTGGCTAAAGAAGCTAATGTTGAGACGTTTTCTGCACTAGCAATCTTGAATTTCCAGCTTGCTACAGTTTGAAAAGAAATCTAGTGCACTTTGTAAAGTAATCTCTAATAAAATATTGCAAAGAGGTAGTTTTTCCAAGCAAACAGAAGCTGAAGTAGTTTCTGGATGGGCAACACCACACAGGGTGTTTTGCTGAAGCAGCAGAGAGCAGCACTGCAGGACAGTCTGTGAGCTTTCCTTGCACCTCAGCAGAGGGGTGCATATGAGACAGCAGAGCTGAGGAAGCAGCCAAGCCTGCAGAGACTCTGGGAAGTGCAGTGTCCTGAATGAGCACCTGGAGCCCAGGTTTGGCCCAGACACTGCACCTCCCAGAGACCGGCTGCCCTAGGAATTTGTAAAAGAGCTCAAAAGGGATGTTGTTAAATACCTAACTGCACAAAAACATTTCTGGTATCACAATCACCTCAGCCTTCCGCTATATTTTAGATAAACTTGTTCTCCTGGATGAACTGGGATATTTGAACAAACAATTGATGAACATGTGTGAAGGCTTCGCTGCTTTGGGTGGCTTAGCATTAATCAGGTGGAACCAAAGTAGCAAAGGGTAGTCAGATTGTAGACTGACCTGATCCTGACCTCGTCACAACTGGTCTGGTATGTGCTGCTTTTTGGCCTCAGTCTTTCAACTAATAAATGCAGATAGGCTTTATTGTTGTCAGTATATTGACAGTACAAGACATTAAAGTCTTTGCAGAGAGCAGAGCAGACTCAATAACATCAATTCTGTCGTTGGTCATATGGGAAATTTAACACTTCCTCTACCACAGCGTAGCAAACCGAAATAAACTTAAGAACTTTTGCATGGCCAATTGGAAACCCAGAAAACTCCAAATTTTACCAACAATCCAACAGTCCCCCATGCATATTCAGGAGTCCAGCAGTTAGTCATTCATCTCTAAAGAATATGACAAAAGTTGGTGGGATATTACAGGCAAAGCTTCTCAGATTTTATTTATTTATCACTGTACACATGTGTGGACTGAAATAGGAATTCAAGAGGAGTAATGTATTTTCCCATTATTTTCTTCCTTTAGCAAAAAAATGCTTTATATCCACATTTGATTGGATATGTTAGGGTATGCAGGTCCCCTTCAAGCAGTGGCAGGGGTGTCACAGGGAGGCCCTTGGCACAGTGCACAAACATGGACTGTGTCTGGTCTTACTGCATATTTGCTGTTCATTCCTTTGCGTCCCACACCTCCCAGCTGTGACCCCGCACAGCAATCCAGCTGCAGTCAAAGTGGTACATTCTGAGTGCTGCTTTGAAATAAGAATGTTCCAAGACCTCAGACCTCGTGGATCACCTCTTGGGATGGCCCTGAACATGTTACTAATATCCCTCATTTGCTGTTCTGGAAGAAGTCCTATTTTCCTGGTGAGCATCTGAGCAAGGAGCTGGCCATCAGCAGCTTCCAGATGAGTGTTTAAAACCTCCCTGAACAGCAGTGCTTCTTCCTCATTCAGGGAGGAGCACCAATGTCCCCTATAACTACCATCCAGAGAGCACAGTGTACATGGAGAAACACAGAGTGGAAAATATGCTTGAGAGTTAAGCAAGTACCATATAATGCCTATTGGGTTTATTCTTAGTTCTTCAAAGTAAAACTCAGAGAAGTCACCAAGTCCATCCCACACGGCCTTTGAAAGAGTTATGCCCCCTTCTACAGTGAGAAAAATGCAAAACCTCTGAAGCATGAATGTTAAGTGAACAGGGACAGTCAACTACCTTCACTGAGAGCCTCCTTTTCTGGAGGGGGCAACAAAGCAAGGTCCAGCAGGCAAATATAGAAACTCATAGGAAAGTCCCAGACAGCTCAGAAATCCCCACTGACATGTTGGTATGAAGAATCTCCTCTGCAGTGAATTCTACATTTGTAAAGGATATATGGCAACACCAAGTAGGGAAAATGAATGGGGAAATTTAATTTAGTAATATTTCACTCCTGCTTAGGAGTCTTGCAGATTGCTGTGCTGAGCTCATGAAAAACAGGGTGAGGAATCAAGGAGCGTGAAAGTTGGACTTCAGTTTCAAGTGGAACTGCTTATTTATTTCTCTCCATATCACTCTGCCTCCTAAGATATTATATGAACAGGTTAAAGGCTTAAATTTTGAAAAAAAAAAAAAGATCCACATGATGGAAATACAGCACCTTTTTTTATCAGAATGCCATTTTTGCTGAAAAGATTGCCAAAGGCTGTAGATGGCCTGGGCAGGCTTTAGCAAAAGAAAATATTCACACTAGGGCCTGGGAAGCCACACCCTATCCAAACTCTGCAAACTAGATGCTGACAAAAAGCAAGTGGGAAGTTTTATCCCTCCTTTTCCATGTTAAGAGGTGCATAGCAAATTATTTGATAATAGCTGTTTTGACATGATAAATGCTTTCTGCCTGAAAAAGTGACACTTCTCCAAAGTGCATATAGCCACACATTGTCATGGTAAGTTACTTTTTCAAGTAACTGCTCTTTTTGTAGGAGGTCATTCTATGTGTTTTTAATAGATTTAGCTGAAACTATATAAAAAAAGCAACTATGTTAATTTTAAATAAAACAACTTCTGTGGTTTATGAAGTTTTATTACTTTCTTTGATATGCAGATTTGTATTAGTTGAGCATGAAATAAAAGACCATGGTGGCTGCACATGAGAGATAAGTAGGAGCATTCACATATTCATGCTTCAGCTCTCTTTTTGGGGTAGGTTTTGTATTTACATCACTATGGATGCTGTCTGAGGGGTGAGATTGTCACCTGCATTTTTAGGCACAGCAAGAGAAGCATTAAAGGATTACTTCTGCTAATTTCTTTCTCAGCTTTGCTTTTTAGGCAAACAGCCTAGCAGGAACCTCTTTTCAAAGTAGATAGTTTTAAGAGAGAAAATGTGAGGCTTTGCAGGACACTGCCTTACAACAGTTTGATATTTTGATCTTGGAAACAGCTATACCTGAGTTCTTGTTACCTCTTCAGCTCAGTCCATTCTTTGAAAGTATTTCACACAAGAGAGCAAGGTAATATTTTAGGCAATATACATAAAATAAACATACATATGTATGTTAATAGGACCTGAGCATAAAACATCCTTTGGTCCTTGCAACTACCCCAAATTAATTTATATTTTGTGTACCTAATCAGAATACACAATGACAGCTGTGACATTTTACACCCACTTGGTTTAAGAGTAACTAAACAGGCAATACTCAGGGCAATGAAGAGTGAAAGCCCTAATTTTAACTTCATTCAGCTAGTACTTTAGATCCAAGCAATCCATTTCCCAGCCTATGCAATTAACTTTGCTCTCATACATTAGCAGAACAGAGCAGCATAGGAATGCATAAGTAAAAAAAAAAATCTGTTTTTACTTGAATTTTAAACAAACACACCTCAATTTTGTCCGTCAAATATCATAGATTATAGTTAGTGAGAAGGCCTTAAAATTGAAGATGCTGATTCTTAACTGTTCTTACATCCAAGAGTCATGCTATGTAAATGTCCCCTTCCTTTTTTTTTCTTCTCCAGAAAAATCACGGAAAAATGAAAAACTTAAACGAAGCATTTGAAAATTTTACTGACCCAATATGGGAACTTATTCTAATAACCAATTAGCATGCTCCTAAATGGCATTGGATGTAAGGAGGAACTGTAAAATTTATGCCTTCCATTCATCTGTTCTTTTTCTTCCATTAAACTGCATTTACAGAAGGATCAAGAAATACCCTAGAAAACCTTTTAATTAAGGAGGACCACAAACTAAATCCACTTACTGCTCTAAACACAAACTCCTTTTTAATGTCCTGCAGAAGAGAGACAGCCTATAAAAAAGGGGATGCATCTAAATGACAACTGAAGCAACCCAAAATAATGTAGTTCTTGGGCTTACAGCTCTCTGTGGCAGAAGCAGTCAAGGCTCCAGCCTTCTCAAACCTGCCTCCCCATGTCTACCTAATGAGCTCCCATGGCAAAACACTGATCAGGCCATGAGATCTTTATTTGCTCATGTAGTTCTGTGACAATTGCACTGACACTGTATGACAATTTCACTTCACATTTGCATAGAGCATGTCAGAGACCTAGAAGCAACCCTTATAGGAAAGTCTCATTCCAGTGAAACTTCTGTTGTAAGAGTTTATTTCCACAGAACTATAGTTTCTTAGCTATTATTTCTTTTATGCTTCACCATAGCTTTACTGTAAAAAAAAGGATATTTTAAACAACATCAAAAACCACCAAAATCAAACCAGCAAACACACACAATCACTTGGCATCTTTTACAACCAAAAAATTAGCAAGTTGAGCTGGAAGTTTGCTGTCATTTCTTAGCTACAGCTGATCACTGAAATACAATAATAACTTGTATAAATATCGAGGCAGACTTACACACCATGAAAGTACAGCTCTTTTTTCATGAAATCATCTGACACCATGACTGAACCTCAGTGAATCCAAATGTGCTTTCCAAATTGTTTGGGAACAGGGACTAAGAAATTTGGCTACTCACACAAAAATCCTTTGTGGCAGGAAAGATGTGAAGCAATGTGGGTCAGACTTGCTGCGTGGAGGAGGAAAGTTCATTAAAGGTTTGAGGGCTGATAAATGAGACAGGCAAAAGGATGTCTATATATGAGAGAGATATGGATGTTCCTCTAAAGAATGAGATTTTGGGAAAGGAGAAAACTGGAGCATCAGATATCTTTTAAGACCTTTAAAAAAGACTTTATCATTTCAAGACCTTTAAAAAACACCACTGTCTAAGTATTTTTTTGTCACTAAGCTCTGAGGAGCAAATCAGACGTCTCATATCTGAACACTTATTCCAGATAGTAGAAACAGTAAAATTTAATGAAAATGTCTTATTGAATATGTCTTATTAAAAATGTCTCACATGGCAAACTATAAAATTAAGAATGTACTGTATTTATCTCATGTATAGCATACTTAGATTAAGCTATTTAACAGCAGCTTCTTGCAAGATAAGCATATTTTAGGAGCCTGAAGTTTTTTTGTAAATACTTGCATGCACACTGGTTCTCCTCTAATGAAAATAGGAAATACAATGAGCATGGATGAATACATTGCTACCAGTATGGGAATAAAAAGCCAATTTACTTTTGTTGGAATGCACATCTAATAGGTTAAAATAATTACTATGTTATTTTTCCAGTGTTGCATGTGCTTCTTTAAGTATTCCCTCTGCTCTTGTTTCACCATTTATGTGGAATGCTGACAGTATCCTTCTACCTCATGTCTGTGAAACAAATCTTCCTTGCCCAGGCTGACTTGTTACTGTTATCCTGAAGATTTAGCTGACAGCTCACTGCTATTCAGTATCTGAATATTCTGAAAGACCAATATTCTGACAGTTCCAGAAATGACTTGCTCAAATGCCTGATGTTTCATGCCCTGCTTCACTAGAGCCATGGCAGCAGAAACGTCTACATGTGTGTGACTGTGAACAACCAGCGGCTCATTAGGTTGATTAAGCAAATAATCACCTCATTTCTCGTGGGGAAATTGCATTTTACCAAATCCTTGTCTTGGACCCAGCTTTGTTCCCTGAGGAAAAGGTCTTTGTGTGCCTATTGCCCTGTTCCTTTCTCAGTCAGCCTGGATATCTCAATGAGTCATGCATAGTGTATTTGGCCCACATGCATCTCAAAACACCAAAAATCAGAAACATATCAAATCACATGGCAAAATATGTGCTAAAAATGCCCAAGACTAGGAAAGCAGTGAGGCTTACATTTTGTAATTCAAGCTCAGTACCAGACATGCTGAGCTGAAGCAACACAATATTATGAAATTCATCACAAATTTATATGCATATGAAAAGGCAATAACTTTTTGTCATGTTGCTGTGATACGGTATGATAGAATTATTTGAAACAAATATTTGAGGTCCCAGTAAAGAAGCTGTGTAGTGACCTCTGTAATAGCTTATGTCACCATAGACTGTTAAATATAATATTTATAAATATTATAAAGAGACAACTGTACTCCATACTCCCTCACTGTAACTTATGGGAATAATGACTCTCCTCATTACAATAATACATAATACCATTGCCTTTGTGCTTTACATAAGGACACATCAGGCAGGAACCATAGGATGGATCTTTTCACTGCTAAAGCCTGCTCAGTTGGTAGAGGGTGCCGTGACTGTATATTGTTACTCTGGGGCAAATGCTAAAAAGGTGCTCCATGGCAGGAGGTGGGGAGGAGGGAGGGGAGGCAGGGAGCAGGAGAAGAGAAGGTAACTGCTTTGGAGATCCAAAAGTTTTGCCAGACTCCATGCTGGTTCTCCCCTGAAGGCTGAAATTCACAGAAGTCTGCTCTAGTGCTGGGTCCCCAGCTCCTGCAGCAACTGACCTCACTGGAGGCAGCAGAGGAGCATTGCTTGCTTTCAAACATAAACATATTGCAGGTGTCATTCCAGCTGAAGGAAAGAGTAATAGTCGATAAGAAAGCCATTCTAATCCTTCTCAAGGCACAAACGTGCACAGCCCACTGCATCTGGCAACATCTTCAAGCAGCCATCAACAGCCTTCAGCAAACAAAGCTTGGAACTTGCCAGGACTGGTCAGACATCATTTTTAGCTAAACTTTGACATGATTGGAGCCTATAGAGGGTTTTTCAGTGAATTGCTGCTAAAGGCATTTATTACCAGCATTGATAGTAATTTACCCACTGTTAATCAGAGCAGCCAGTTAAGAATTTCTCAATCATTCTGAGTTCTCACTTTGCCAGTTGACTAAAATATTTTATGCTACCATCAGTCACAAAGCCTCAGCAAACAGCTTGTAAATCTAGACAGAGCCTGAGATCTTGAAAAGTTGCACCCTGCTTGTGTCTAATTTATCGTCACTGTTTATATTTGTGCCAAGACTTGGGCTTTCCCACTGATCAAGATTTAAAATACATAGTCATAAAATGTTCTCCTGGAGTGGGCCGTCAGATTACTAGTAGAAAATCACATTCTGCTTAGTGGAGATATTAGTGGTACTTTCATCACAGGAGAAAGTAGATCTTCCTGTCTGCAAGGCTGGTAGGTTTTGCTTGGGTCATTTAACTTGCTACCTGTAGGACTCACTGAAATTCTCACCTGTGTCTGTGTTCATTGAGCTGCAGGACCTATTTGCAGGTATGGTGGGATCAAAGCCTTGTTCAGGAGGCATGAATAGGCTGTCATCAAGAGAGGGGTCTGGTTGCCCAACTCCCCTGCTGGGGAACAAGTTCTCTCACTTGAACAGAAACAGTAAAAACATCCTTCTGTGTGTCAAGCTATAATATCACTGATAGTCTTCACTGAAAAACAGGAGAGAAGGGAGGGTAACACTGAAAAGCAAAATAATCTCAAGTTAGAACTCTTTACGTTGTCAGAAAGGGTAGTCTAGCTAGTGATGCATTTGTATTAGGGATGCCCAAAGGGACAAAGAGGACGGGGGTGCCTTTGCTAACATACCAACCAGTTCTTCATTAATTCATGCCAGAAGCAGAGTCTGTGCTCCCACCACAAAGTTCTTGTAACAAAAAGCATTTTAGAAGCTAAATGTTTTTCTGGAAATCAATTTAAGATGGCCAGTCTGCTTAATCAGCATGAAGTTCAGTTCTGCATCAGGTTACTAAAGCATACCATTACCCCCAAGGGCTTAAAATTCCTGTAGTTTCATATCAGTCATTTTGCCATGAGCACTGCAATTCCCATAACATGATCCAGGTCTTGGAAATAAGGATAGGAACTCTTAAAGTATCAACATTAACTTGTCTGACATAGGCTACACTGATAAAATATATATTTCCAGATGTTTGGCTTCAGAGCATTACTCAAACTGACATATGCAAAGATTTATCTTTCTCCAGCCTATATGATACAACCTGGTCAGACACAACAAAAAATGAAATATTTTCTCTTTAAATAAAATGGAAGACTATTGAAACCTACAAGTGGAAGTCTGTCCAATTTTGGTAGTGATTTACGTGCCCCCTGGCTGGTTAGCCAAGGGTGTGTCAGAGGGGAAGGGGGTGACTGGACAGGGACAGCCCCAGATGCCAGTGCCCACGGCCTTTGAAGGACTCAGAGGAGGCCAGCCAAGTGTGGTGCTGTCCCCAAAGCTACGTGGGGTACAGTACTTTCACACATTTTTTAATCTTTATACTGCAAAGCTTTCTGTTCAAATGGGAATAAAACCAAAACATGCATTTCTTCCTAAAAATGAAGTTATTCTCAGCTCAAGTCTAAACATATAAATTCCTGCTCTGTCTGTCTGTAGGCAGGTAAGAATTATTGTGTTTGAATAGCTGAAATGGTCTCAGAATATGTGTGAGTGCTGGGTTATAGGGAGATGTAATAACTTTGATTAAATCAGTGAACCAGGCTGGGCAATACAAATACATTTTAGGCACAACCTGTTCCACAGTTATGAAACACAAATGTATCTAAGACTCTGCCTAATAAACTATTATATTTTTTTGTCTAAATAAAGCTATTTCCATATAGCTCCGTGTCTTTCCATGAAATATTTGTGGATGCCTTTGGTAAGAAGAAATGCTAAAATGGCCCTTGTGTATATCTGGGATCAGATCCTGGATAATTTCCCCCCCAAAAAAACCAGATAGAGAGTGCTCTGTTCTGAATTTGCATGGTGTGGCATTGAAGTATTTCCTTTCAAGAGTTTAAATGTGAATTTAAGGAACTGCCAGTGACACTGGGTGTTCTGCTTCAGAGTTACAGAGCTTTACACTGGCCTGACTTGGTTTTGGCATATTCTTTAACATCTTGATACATGCTGGAAAGGGCCTTTGGCCTCCCCTTGTTAGAGTCTCTCCTGACCCCATGAGAGTAGGTCATGCACGGATGTACACTCTGGGGGGTCCTTGACCCACTGGGAAGACTGAGAAATGTGCTGGGGATGCAGAGGTTGAGGTATCTGGTTGAGGTGTTCCACTACCCTGGTTTGCAAATTCCTGCAAATCCCTAGGGAAGGAATGCTTTGCTGTCAGCCAAAATTGCTCTTAATTTAAGTCAAGTTAAGGTAGAATGGTGGGGGAGAGTGTAAAAAGGGTGAATTTATTTGAGCAGAATTGACAACACAGCTGCCAATGTTTATAAAAGACATAGGTCAAGAAATGAAAGAAAATAACTTGCTTACTCTATTTAATTTAAACCAAGGGTTTTTCCTCACCTTTCTGCTCCCTGATTTGCTGTGGACATTCCTAGGTCTACCTGCTTCTGTCTCTGCATTTTTTCTGTCTCAGATTGCATTCACCACAGAGAAAAGTACCTCCTGATAGGACAATTTTGCTTTCCTAGCTAATCCTACTCTCAGAGTCCATGAAATTAATCTTTTTCTTCAAAATACATCTCCCTTCTTTTGCAAAAGATATAGTCTTGCTGCTCCCTTTTTAATTAAAATAAACAATGTTATTTACAGTCAGTCTACTAAACCAGCTATTATCTTCTTTCCTTGATTTTAAATAGCCTTTGTGTTATCAATGCTGTTAATGACCAAAGCAGAAGTTTCAATTGAAAGTTTGAGGGATCTACCAGAGTTAGATAAGTAGCCAGGATAGTGATGAACATAAAGGGCAGTTGAAAGGAACTCATATTGAAAAGAAATAGTAACAATTTTCATCCAGATTTTTTTTTTTTAAATTTGCCATCTAAATAGGAAAAGTATGTCTTGAGAGATGAGGAAAACATTGGCTCCAAGAAAAGAGAGAATATAAAAACAGATAATTAGAAAGTATTGCATGTATCAGGGTTTGAAAACAGTCTGTGAATCAGTGTCGTCTCCACATTTTATGTCTTATGAAGTTTTGGTCATTCCTGTCACTAAAAGGTAAAACTATAGTCCAGATGGAGTAATGAAGTGATTACTGACATGAAAGGTTTCTATGCAATATTAGGAAGAAAGCTAAAAACCCATATTTTCAGTACTTTTGTTCATAAAAGGGAATATTTTAACAGATACTGCTTATGAAAACTTTTTTTTTTATTGGCTAGCTACCGTTATGACTGGTCTAGAGAGGAAATGTGTAAGGTGATATTAAACTGTCATCTAAAATGAATAGGAAGATATATGTTGGATGCTGGAAATAAAATGAAAAAAAATCAATTGGAAAAGGAAACATTTAAAAACTAACATTTAAAACCAGAGTACATAATTCAGTTCTGTAATCCCAAGACAAATATCACTCAAGAGAAATACTTTGCAGAAGGTTAAAAAGGATTAGACACAGATAGGTGATCAAGATGAATATCATTCAGTTACACTTGTTAAAATCAAATTTATAAGGAAAAAAAGCCATTTGTAAGCAAATAGCTCCCTGAAGTGAAAAAGAAAATTCCCTTTTGTTATATCACAATGCAATAGCTCTTTGCAGGTGGCTTTCACCTTTGCTTAAAGCCCTTGCCCTCAGCTGCTGGCAGGCATAGGATATTTATCAGTAATGACTAGTAGCTGAGGGCAGGATGGAGGTGATCTGTTCACAGGGATTTCTTGCCCTTTTTCCTTGCATGCACTTTTTTCACCTTTTACTCCTCCCACAGTTTTCACTTCATGTCCCTATTTTTTCTGCTTTCTATTTCTTCTACACTTCTGCCTTTAACCTGTTCTCCCAGTCTCACTCCAGGTAGTGGGACTGCTCTCAGCCATTCTTGTCCCTACAACCTTCTCATGCTGCATATTTTTCCTATTCACAGAATCATAAAATGGTTGTGTTGAAAGGTACTTTAAAGACCATCTAGTTCCAGCCTCCCTGCTACAGCCAGGGACACCTGACACTAAACCAGGCTGCTCAAAGCCCCATCCAACCTGGTCTTGAACACTTCCAAGGAGTTAAACTTCATTACCTTGTAAGAGGATGTGGACTTCAAAGAGGGGCTGGGACTGACTTCTGATCAAAGCAGCCCATGATATCTCCTCCAGGATTGTGATCTCTGTGCTAAGATGTTCTGGCTTTGAGATTCTGAACCCATCTGAAGATGACCCAGTCTATTCTAGACTGGTTCCCATGTGCATTGGTTTTGCACAGCCTGGTTTTTGGTAGCAGGGGTCCACAAAGACTGCTCCTGTGAGGAGCTGCTGGCAGCTTCCACCATGTCCAGCAGAGCCAATGGCTGATGGCTCTGAAGATGGACATGCTGCTGGCCAAAACTGGGCCAATGAGAGAGGTTAGTAATGTGATGACATGTTCAAGGAGAAAATCAAAACAAAATCACACAGTCTTGCTTCTAGTCAGAGAAGAGGAGAAGGTGAGAATATGTGAGGGGAAACAACATGGGGACACCAAGGTCAGTGGAGAAGGAGGGGCAGGATGTGCTCCAGGTGCTGGAGCCGAGGTTCCTCTGCAGGCCTTGGTGAGACCATGGTGAAGCAGTTGAGCCCCTGCAGCCCCTGGGGATCCACAGGAGATGCAGAGATCCACCCACAGCCCCTGGAGATCCATGGGGGATGCAGAGATCCACCCACAGCCTGTGGGGATCCACAGGGGATGCAGAGATCCACCCACAGCCCCTGGGGGAGGTGCCCACGCCGGAGCTGGTGGATGCCTGGAGGAGGCTGCAGTCCAGTGAGAGACCCAGAGCAGAGAGGGGCTCTGCTTCCAGGCTGGAGCAGCCTGTCCCTGGAGGACTGCACTGAATGGAAAGAGAGACCCACACCACAGCAGTTTTGGGAGGACTGTGTGCCTGTGGGAGGGACTCACATTGCAGCAGGTGCAGTATGGCTGCTGCTTGTGGGAGTGGATCCATGCCAGAGAAGATCACAGAGAGCTGTCTCCTATGGGAGGGACCCCACGGTCTCACAGGGGAAGGACTCCTCTCCCAGAGCAGCAGAAGAAAATCTTGGTGATGAACTGACCAAAATCCCCATGCTCTGTCTCTCTGCACTGTCAGTGAGAAGGAGGGAGGGGCTGGGTGAAAACAGTGTTTTAAGGGCTTATTTTACTATCCTTATCCTCTTCTGATTCTGTTAGTAATAAGTTCACTTTTTTGTTAGTAATAAATTCACTTCAGTTGAACCTGTTTTGCCCTTGAAATGTTTTCTCCTGGTCCTTATCTCAACGTGTGAACCCTTCACTGATTTTTTTTTTTTTCTCTCCTCTGCCCAGCTGTGGCAGGAGAGGGTGAGCGAGCAACTCTCCTGGGTGCCTGGCGCTGGGCCAGTGTCAAACCGCAGCACCATGCATCCATGCCAGGCAGCCCATTCTGCATGGTGAAAGCCTCCTTCCCAATGATTTGGTAACACCAAGTGAGCTTGACTCAGAGCACTGAATAAAAGATATTAAGATCTTTGCTGTAGTTGGATAAATAGATCAATAGATTGATTTTAGAAAAGTCCACCATTGCCTGACATAATTATTTTGCCATTTTTAGACATTGGTGTGTGCATCCTGTGAATGCTGAAAAGGAAGATAATCTAGTCAACACAGAGCAGTTTATTTTTCCTTTTATTTTTTTGGCTGTCTTCCATGTACATGCAGGCACAACTAAGTAAAAATGTCCAAGCACTAGATGTCAGGAGCACCTGGTCAGGATGACTTCCCCTCACTGTTCAACTGTACTAAGCAAAGCAACACAGAGTCCCCAGGCAGTAGAGTCCCTTTATTGCAAAAAACAGGCCTTTTTAAGCAGTTAGCCCATTATCAGTTACATTCCATTTAACTATAACAAATATAACTCAACCAACCACCATAAACCACAATGTGAGCCCGTAAACATTATATAACTTGTTTTTCTACCTCCAATTCAGCTGAGTCACTTTCCCACAGTGCTTTTCTGCTTAGCCGAAGTAGCAGGTCTGAGCCATGATTTTACAGGGGTAACAAGGCCCTTATTTTATTAAGCTTTATCTATATGCAACATTTAACTTCTGCTCTTAGAGAAAATTAGAACGTTATGACTCTTCCATTTTCAGTTCATATGGATCAAATGGATCGTCATCCAGCATCACCTCCAAAGAAAGCAAAAACTACTTAGATGATCACTACATTCACTGTTTCCTGGTGTTTAAAAGGTGGCTCAGCTGATGATGACAAACTCTTTTCATGAGTTGCCACTTAGTGGCCCAGTAAAATTTCAGAAATATGTAGTCTTTTTCGAACAGCAGCTCCCTTTATATTAATTTCATTTCCTTGATATTCAGCTTGAAAGCTGAAAAAAATCACAGTTTTTTTGTCATTTCCTCCCCAAAGGCAAAGCCTGTGAAGATCCACTAGAAGAGAGAGGCTTGAGACAGTAGTCTCTACTTTTACTGATGGCTTAGCTCATGTCATGGCAGCAGTAACTTGCAATGCATAGGAAATGATGTTGGAGATGACAAGCCTCTCACTGATGAGTTATCAACTCTCTTTCACAGTGTGAGTACAGTGGCTGTGGATCTGTGAGAGGAACAGACTCCAGCCACTGTACTAAGAGAGCTGTATGACTCCACTTCTGAAGATTTATTTATCTTCAGCCTCATTGTTACAGCAAGATCAGTCCCGATCTGCAGCTGCAGCTGAGCTCTGCTGGAAGCGGTGAGCACTGGCTCTGCTGCCACCCTGCTGCACTTGAGAGTGTGATGGTTCAGAGTGCGCCACTGCTCGGATGCTGTCACTAATTTCTTTCCCCTGTGGGTTCTGGCACAACTGAAAAATATGAATGTGGCTGGAATAACAAGAAGGTTTTGAAAGACCACCAGAAATGGAGAGAGCTCTACTAAGCAAAACTTTATTACAAATACCAGTATTCATCCCTTTGATGTCATTAGGAGTGGGCTTGCCTACAGGCTATTTTTTCTTGAGGGCTTGGTTGGTTTTTGCTGGTTTTGTTTTTCAATTGAAAACAAGCAGAAGGAAAGGAGACATGTAGGCAAAATTAATTCCTTCTGCCTTCAAAGCAGAAATGTTTCTTTTAAAATCTGTGCAATTACCAGATAGTGTTATAGTAATGTGGACATGCATAGATAGTCTCATATACAGCACATTCCATGCTATAAACACTCCTAAACAACAATCAGACAGAGCCATGCAGTCCATTTTCTGTTTGGTCCCAATGAGCCAATTTACAAGAAAAGGATTTCTTAATCCAAAAGGTCCAAAACCTCAAATTATTGGCATGAATTTACTTTGTCCAGACTTGCCCGGTTTTAAAGATTAAATTAAATCCAGGTAGCTCCCAGACAGGTAAGAAGGTAAATTCCTCACCCAAAGGAGCTACAATCAAAGGATGGACAGAGGATAAAAATCTAGGGAGGGGAAGTCAAGAGACATGAAGTTCAGCACAAATTCAAAAGGTGAATTAAGGAATTGCTTTCAACCCAATCCTTTCCCAAACATATCATAGTGATGTTCATTGTCTTGACAAATTTTTTTGCCTGCCTTCCTTCTCCTCTTTTCCTTGATTTTTGTTGGCATCTGTTTCCTTTTCTTTGTCTCGTGCATAGCCTAGTCTGTATGTGTGCAAGTGTAAGTGTTTAGGACAATTGCTCAACCTTGAAAGGAATTCCTCTCTGCAATCACTGACTGCTTAAGAAGGATTTTACTCCTGCCCAATAATTGTCATTCACCTGTGACCTCTTTTTGGTAAACTCTTGGTTGTCTCATTATTACTTAAAAAATGGTGCTTGGAATAAGAATGTGTTCCATTAAGCAGGCAAGTCTAAGCAAGTGTCTAACACCGGTGCCTATGAAGTTCATCGGAGGAATGCAGATTGATTTTCTTTAAATAGACCAGACAAAGGGTAGAGCATTAAGCTTGTCTAAACAATATGCAAGTCAGCATGAGGCTATGTGTTTTCAAGGAGAGCAAAACTGGATTCATTCCAACAGCAGAATATTGCACCGAGAATAGCCTAAGTATAGGAATTTAGTCTGAAACTTTTAAAGGCATATTTTCCATTAGGTGTAAGAGGAAATATTCTCATCCTTCATGAGCAGATACTCCTACTTTTAAAGTTATGGCATTACCACCTGAATGAAGTTTATTTTTATCAGTGTACCTGAGAGTTTTATAATAACTACCAAATGATTACTCACAAGGGGGCGTAAAGGGGACCTGAAATGAAGAAAAATAACTTTGGTGCTTAGAACTAGAATATTAATATGTTTTAGTGCTCAAAGATTTGTTCATGGAATCATATAATCATGAAATCATAGAATATGCAGAGTTGGTAAGGACCCATCAGGATCACTGAGTCCAAATCCTGGCCCTGCACAGGAGACCCCAAGAATCACACCCTGTGCCTGAGAGCATTGTCCAAATGCTTGTTGAACTCAGATAGGCTTGGTGCTGTAATCACTTCCCCAGGGATCCTGTTCCCATGAAATAACCATCCTCTGGGGGAAAAATCTTTTCCTGATATGCCGCCTAAACCTTCCCTGACTCAGTCTCAGGCTGTTTCCTTGAGTCTTGTTGCTGGTTAAGAGAGTGAAGAGATCAGTGCCTGCCCCTCTGCCTGCCCTTGTGAGGACGCTGAAGACAATAATGAGGTGTCCCCTCAGTCTCATCTTCTCCAGGTTGAAGGAACCAAGTGTTAAACACCTAGAAGAATTTTCAGGAAGCTGAAATTTGTCTAAGACAGCAGACTTTGGGTTCTTACCTACTAAAGGAAGGCAAAGACCAGAATCCCTGTGGTCCAGAAAGTCCTTCCCCCCTGCCCCAAACAATTTTACATCAGAGCAGCACCCAGCCAAATGGAATTTCATATTGCACAGGAAAAGATTCATAATTTGTTTCAGTATATCAAAGTGCTATGTATGCCCTGTCAAACAATCCTAACCATAATTGACAAGATTCCCTGATCTGCCTAGGTTTTCCAGCTGTCTGGCTTCAGAGCTACTAAGAAGCTCAGCATCTGGCAGCCTTTACCTGCCTTGATTTTATTCCCAGGCTTTGAGGTTGCCAGGCTTCCTGCTGCAGAGTTGGGCCCCAACTATCAGGATGAGCTGGCAGGAGATCAGTCACGAAATATTAAGGAGAAGTCCCTATCCACTGACAGGTGAATTAAGATTTCCGTTTTTATTCTGCACCAGCAGGGTAGGAAAATTTGGATGATCAGTTCTGGGCAAGGAGCAGCAACCACTCTGATCAACATGTGTTTGCTCAAGGATATCTGCTGGACACAGGAGTTGTATTTTTAACAATAATAATTGGTTCTTGCTTTTGAGTTATGGTTCAGGACAGGTAGTGCCAGTACATCTTGAAGAGATGTTTCCATTGGCAGGAAAGTAAGAGCCTGAAGCTCTGTTTCCCTCTCCTTCACCAGCATCCAAGCACAGCTAATAGCTGCCACTCTGGACAGTAGAGAAAATCAAATCCAGGTTGCACAGATAAATCTCCTTTCCACCCTCCCACACTCCCACCCTCCCTTAAATAATAAAGAGCTCCAGCTCTCATTTAATTGTAATGGAGAAGCACACTTGGACTATTCTGAAGCTTTTGGGAACAAATTTGCTTACGTATATTTTCAACCAGTTATTCAGCTTCTTCCCTGTTCTTGGCATAACTTAAAGAACTAATACTTCATGAATGCTTGGAATTGCATCAGTTGTAAATGTAGGGTCAGAGCCTATGCTGGTACAGATTGTCTCAGCTTTCTTGAGCTGCCTGGAGGCAAGTCAGTGTCTGCACTCGAGCAAGCATCCCTCTGTGAGTGCTCAGCAGCACAGAGAGGGGGGAGTCCCCTTCCACTCACAGAGGGAGGAAGGCAGGAAGGAAGGCAGGAAGGAAGGAAGGCAGGAAGGAAGGAAGGCAGGAAGGAAGGAAGGAAGGCA
>VXBQ01014398.1:637108-742956 GCA_013400175.1 Phainopepla nitens | reverse complement strand
GGAGAGGGGAGCCTTAATTGGGGATTTTCCATGTGGTCTGCAACCCCTTGGAGGACAGGAGAGGTAAGTATGGAGCAATAGCAACATAAGTGACTGGAGAAGCCCTTGCTCTCTGACTGCGAAGTGTCTGTGGATACCTGCTGGCACTGCACAGCCCTTCGCTGTGGTGATGCACATGGGTGTTGTGACTCTGTGCTTAGAGACAGTTTTTAAGGATGCTGATGAGAATTTCTCCAGAGAAATCTCTTTAACCCAGAGATGTGTTGGTTATCTCTGTATTATTCAAGTCAGTCACATGCCTTCTTGGCACAGAGTAAATGCCCCATGGAAGTCAAAGAAACAGAAGATACGGGCTCAGTGTGTACTGCAGACTTTCAAATGCTTGCTGACTCATTTCAAATAAACCACGTTCTGTTCTATGACAGGAGCTAATTCACAGTCTGCATCTGTAGGTTACATGCGCTATCATTTTGGTGTAGAGACAAGATGTAGATCAGAAACTGGTGCTAAAAGCAGGATGGAAGTTTTAATAAAGCCTGCTTTTCAAAAAGAGGCTCATCACTGACTCTTCAGCTGGTTTTCAGAATACTTATGATTTTGGAAATTGTGTTCTGGTTGCACAGAGTCCAAATCAGGACTGCCATGGTTATCTAGCTAATACAGCCCATGCAAATGAATTACCCTTGACACTGACTATATTTTCAGCTGTTTAATCAGCTCATGATTTCAGAGGCTCTTTTGAGAAGACAAAGTAGCATCTCTCAAATATATATCCCTTCAATTTTTTTATAAGCCTCAAGGACTGAGTTGTTGAGAGAAAAAGGAAAAGAGATGTTTTTTAAAAGAAGCTTTAAAAATAACTTATAACAAATCCAAACCAACATGGCTGAGATTTTTGTCCTCAACCAGGACACAGACACCAGCTGTGAAAGCAATCCCAAAGCTAATTTGTTTGGGTACCATCATCACAGAAAGAGAGTGGCATTTCACTACCCCTGCACAGGATTGGAGGTGCCATACCCCATGGAGTTCTGATGGAGGGGTGCTTCCAGTCCTGCTGGACCCCAGTAAGAGCTCACAAGCTAGATTTTTGGTGACTTCCACTCTGGAGTAGTTTGCCAACTTCCAGGGTGATCTGCTGCATTTAGGAAAGCTTATTGATATTCCTGTGCATGGCATGTGAGTCTTATAGGTGGTAATTTTCTCTGTGTTTGTTGTTCCAAAAAGTATAAAATAAAAACTACACAGCTGGAGGATCCTTTTCCATCTTTTACACTTGACAAATTCACTATTCTATATTTCCCTTATCACAGCCAGTAGCACCAAAATTGAAAATAATATATAGTGGTCTGAAGGTGCAGAAAAAGACACATTTAGATACCCACAGAAGGGGGAGAAATTATTATAAAGAATATATACCTTTGAATTTTATCTATTCTGAAATCTAATGTTACAAGGACAGAGCTCAGTCTATAGTATCATACAATTTAGGAAAATCTTTTTCTTTTTTTCTTCTCTCTCTTCTCTTCTCTTCTCTTCTCTTTTCCCTCTTTTAATATTTTTTTCCCACTGGGATTTCATTGTGTCCATGTTTTCATGAACTGGTTTGTTATGTCACCAGCAGCTCAAGAAAAAAATATGTATTCCTTGATTCAAGACTTCCTAAATACACAGGGAAGAAATGTGCCTTAAGGCTCTTTTGTCTGTTCATGTTATTTATTTGCAGTTCTAAAGACTGCCAGTCAGATCAACAGTTTCACTGGTACTATGATGATTATCACTGCCCCAAAATCCTGTTCTACAGATTTGTGTTGTGTTTTGGGATAAGAGTGCAATCTTGCTCTGTAAGATCTGGAATTGTTTGCCAGACTTCTTTTTTTTTTATTATTATTTTTATTTTCTATGATTTGTTTGTTTGTTTGTTTGTTTCTTGGTTGGTTGGTTTTTGGGTTTTGTTTGTTTGTTTGTTTATTTTGTTGGTTTTTTTCTGTTTTTTTTACCCTGAGAGTAGTGATTTGTACTTTCCTTGGCAAGGAGTGAATTCAGGTTGAATAAATCCAAAAATCCTCATAAATTCTGTATAGTTTACAAATGATGCCCTTTTGTATTGAGGAATCATAACAAGATAAGTAACGAAGCAGAAGACACTGGCAAATCTCTAAGATCGAGGAGGACACTATGGGAAAAGCTGGCAGATAATTCAAAATGTGTAGAAAAAGCATGTTAGAACATTCCCAATCTCTCTACATGAAGTCATTCCTAAAAGCTCAGTTATCTCTTGGCTAACATAATAGTCACATAAGAACACCTATATGAGATGTTTGTTTCTGAGCTTCTATCTTCTTTCACAGCATTCACAGGTTTCATCAAAAAGTCTAAGGGTTTACCAAAATATTTTTCACTTACCTGTCAGAGGATCTTTGGACTGGGATATTTTAAAATTGAAACTCAGTTCTAAAAGGAATTTTAAAGCCAACCAGCCTCCGAAGCCCCCGAAGTTTTCTGATATGTCTGTTTTAATTTCTCAGATGTCTTCAAATCCTCTGGCAAACCTTCCCCAGCACTCAAAATTTTCTGCCTGTGGTCATGATACCTGCAAGTAATTGAGGGAACAGTGACTCCTACTACCTCTGGACAACCTACATTTATGAGTTTTTCTATGAATTTATCTCTGTGAAGCATGTCAGGGATCTCTGTTTCTTAAGCAGGATTTCTCCAAAGTCTCAGTTTGAGAAGAATTTAAGACTTTTCAGGGAAACATCAACGTTTCACATTTCTTACACGGCATCTCCTCTTAATCCCATTCAAGGTCCTAGAACATTTCAAGGATTCTGTATTTAGCACATATTTTCCCAAAATATGGTAGCTGTTATAAGCTGAATGCCTGTCACCTGTCTACTCAACATCTGCATTACAGATATGATACAGCGTGGAATCCAGATGTTCCATAGTTACTGCACTGTACAGACACAAATTTCAGTACTTTTGGGAAACTGGCTGCAGTATACAGTTGTTGTCCTCAAAAAAAGAACCCTTAGACAGATTAGGAGATAATTAATGGACTAGCTGAGTATGGACTGTGTGCATGCTGCCTCTGACAAGTTCTGAAAGCATCCACATGGAGCTGGATGAGGATTTCACAGGGGGTCTGGTGATTCCCAAAAGGCCTGGATTGATGTCATCCTGTATGTGCACAAATTTCTTCTGAAGCAAATGCTAGTTATTCTTTTATAAGACCAAGTTTCTGGGCCTTCTTCTCCTGCACAGCGTATTTGCAAACTGTCTGAAGAGCTGTGGTGGAATCAGATGTGTGACTTTTATGGGAGCCCAGGCAGCAGGAGCATTGCATTAATGCAGTGTGGCTGGCCTGCCTTGAAAGGGGACCAGTCTTAGCAAGGTCTTCATAAGAAAATGCCGGGTATTGTCACAGGGGGTATGAACAGATATAAACTCAGTATGATAAATAACCAAATGATGGATAGCACTATATATTTTGTGGAAGAATGCCTTTTTTTTTGGCAAAAGCCCTGCCAAGACTGGCTGCTCCTGCCCAAGTAGATGATCTGACAGAAGTATCTTCAAAATATATATGTGCTCTAATGGATATGGTTACAAGATTTTAATCCAAACCTATAAATACTGAAAGGGGTGGAAATAAGCCTGACTTCAGAAAATAGTATTTCTTTTTAAATACATCAAAAATATGCAGCATCCATGATAGCACAAAAATGTCTATATTTGAGATGTGTTTGCTACGGTAATTCAGACATAAAGTACCTCAGGCTTACTGTTGTTTGAGACATCAGGGCCAGAAATGACCACAGTCCCAGTGCCATATCCAGCTACATGGGAAACCAGAAAAACACAACTTCTTGGAAAACTAATATGTGGTGGAACAAACATAAAGATATTTGAAAACAATTTCACCAAATGTGCTACTATTCAGTAAACTGAAATTGTGTAAGTGTATTTTTTTTTGGGCTGCAGCATACATATGAAATCTGACTCTGTCGTCTTAGGGAAAAAAAGCCCACTATCTATGCAATAGTGTTTTTTTTTTTTTGGATTTGTTGTGGTTGTTGTGCTGTTTGACATTCTGCTACTGTTTGATCTAGACCTGTATGAATTTATCTAATCTCTGTGGGTTTCATGGGCACTGTTAATCATCTGCTGTTGTAATCAGTTTTATGATATAGGCACCAAGCTGAACCATCACAAATAAAAATCTGAAGGAATAAATAATTTAGTGCTGCCATTCATTGTGCTGGATTCTCTTTGAGACATCTTCTTTGGGAAATAGAATCTAAATAGTTCTACCCTAAAACAGAGCATTAGGATTTTTATTTGCATTGGGGAGCTGAAGGAACTGGCAATAGATGAGGAAAAGTGACAGACAGAGTAAACTGTCAAAAGTAAAGACATTTGATCAGTTTAAGAAAAAGGCAGAAGGAGCACAAGGGACTAGGTCAACTCCTCAGTATTGCATTTAAGTTTACTTCCTGGTGGATTAGATGAAATTCAAGCTGCTCAGGTTATGTTATGTTTTTCTTCTTACAAGGGGCATGCACAATTTTCCTTCCTCCAGAGGACAAGTGAGCTGTCAATTAACAGAGGGCACGACCTCTGCTCACACAAAAATATTTTAGTAGAGGTTGGAGCTGCTGGAATCTGGAAAGCAGCAAAGGATCTGGAGGCAATTTTTATGCTAAAATAATCTCCATGGTTTTCATTCTGAAGTTTACATATATTTGCCCTCAATGAGATATTTTTAGGGAATGTGCTGATAGAATCTGCATTTTCTTTCCTGTATATTGTGGTCTCAATGGCCAGTTAAGCCAGACCAGCAGATGTAGCTGGGGAGAAAGTATGCTGCAGTTTCGTCTGCTGCAGTAACACCCCAAAAACCCAAACAAAATACAGAAATACACAAATCACCATTCAATCAAGACTTCCTGTATTGGCTTTGTGCTTTGCTGTGCATTGATCATCACATAGGTCTTTCCTGTGGATCTAGTAGGTCCTTGCTAAGAAAGGATAAACAAAGATGAAGAAAGTTTATAAACATTGAAGTAGCACACTTCAGGGAGAGGCTTCCAATTAGAGGAGAATGGGGTGAAAATCATAGTAGTTTTATTATAAAGTGAGAGAAATCCCAGAGCCTGTAATTCAAGCATGTGATTAAGGTTTCCAATGCTTCTTTTGCTGATAGATGCAAGTGAGGGTTGAAGAAGGGTATGTATTTTTATTCTACATATTGCTAGTGCTTTAAACTGAAACTAGGGTTTTAGGGTTCTTGACCACATGCAGGGCACAGGATGAAATTTGTGGTTTTGTTTTGTTTTTTTCTTTCACTCCAGATATACAACTTGGCTTTGATGAAGAGTGGGTAGGAAATTGGGTTTTTCCTTCCTTTGGAAGACTGAAAACTTGCCAGAGCTAGCAAAGGGACTTTTCATTGGCATCTATAGTGCTAGCAAATTGTCTTTTGGTCAGTGGTATGTGTCTTGCTTATGCATTCAGGACTAAACCAATTGTGTTATGGGAAACAAGGAGGACTTTTTCTCTCATTATACCATCAGGGACTGCTGACTTGTGTTTTTTTCCCTTCTGTATTGCGTTCTGCTTCCTAGGATCATATGGTCATTTTCACTTCAGAATTGTCATCGTATTTCTCAACTGGAAGTCCTCTCATCCTGCAGGCAGAAATTTTGTAAAATTCTAGTCATTGTTCTAAAGGGATGAAGACTGTTACACAGGCTCAGGGAGGGTTTCAGGAATTTTGGTTTGGGGACGTCTGGATCGTATTGATCCAGGTGGTGTCCTACTGTCATATGACACAGCAAAGCAAACTTAGCAAACAGAATTAGACCCATCATCAGTGGAGCATTTTGAGAATCATCCACAAGATATTAGGAGGTGATGAACTTAAGAGGGTTCACTTTTGGATGCTGTTCACCTGAAAGGACATGGCTTCAGAGGCTATATTTAACCAGATACACACCTTTGTTTAAAATACAGACTTTACTAGTGTCAGCTATGATTGTATGCCTTGGTTTATCACCTGCACTCCTCAGTTCAGAGGTCTGAACTAGAAAAGCAAGTGATCTACCATTTTCTCAGTAGGGTTACTGCAGCAATGCTTGACATTATAGACTGGTCTGCTTATTTTTGAAAGGATTGTCATGTATTTGTTTAGACTAAGAGTATAAGGTCAGTGAGATTGTTCATGTGTTAAAACTACACACATTGCTGAATCCATTCTTCCTGCAATTTGAGATTTGCTTATCTGACACACAGCCAACTTTGCTTTATGGAGATATTTAGGCGGTTGGACTCCTGGCTTAACAAGAGGGAGCTGGTTTCAGGACAGGGCTCAAGAAAATCTTGGCTTATAACTCACTTTCAGCTTTAGTAAAAAACGCCAGTTTTTTATACCTTAAAACCATGTTGAAAAGCAGATCTTTATTTTTACTCAGAGGAACCTAAAAATCTCAAAATGTTAACAAGAGATACTTGCATCAATATGATTTGAAGTTCATAACTGAGTCTGGCTGGATCAATCTTTCTTTGTTTCTTTTAATTGTGCATTTTACATACTTTATATATAGACATGACAGAACTATAAAATATAAATATATGTATATGTACATGCAAATATGATCTGCCTATTTAATATAACAGGCTTTATCAAAATTATAAAAAACCTTTAAGGAAACAGTTAGGGAAAACATGATTAAAAATTGCCTGAAATGTCAAACTTATGAGTCAAGCATTGTGTTTTATCTCTTTATTAACCCAAAACACTAGGCATAATACAGAATAATGTGAGCCAATCAGGCTGCACATGAAAATAATGTCTCATGAATCACCAAGACTGCTGAAAATAACAGTCATCACCAATGAACCCAACTAATAAACATATACACTTCATCCTTTTGACTGGTTTTAAATGATGAACAGTAGTTCTCCACCTGACCCTCCTACCAAAGAATGGATTCAATTTCTCAGTTTTAAGAGCATTCCTACACACAAAATCCCCTAGAGTTGGAATGACACTTCAGTACTTTCTGATGAAAACATACAACACCTGGTTCCTCGGTGCTTTTTGTGGACAGCCCCTTGCATGTGTTCAGCCAGAGTCCTGTGTGGAGGATTTCTACAGGATATGGCCCTGAGAACATGTGGAATATATATGGATGATTACTCAGATTCCCTCCTGTAAGAGCAGAGATGAGTACTTGAAGAAAGATCAGAAAATGGTAGGGCGCAAGTTAGTTTATAGCAGCTTTAACCAGCACGTGCTGGATTAGAAGAACCAGAGGTACAAAGAGGGCAGATACATTAGTTATGTAACTTTTCCATGGTCACAGTCCCTGTCTGACGTGTAAAAAAGGACATTAAAGCAGCTCTCTGGCGATTCTGCACCTGCTGGGAATGTGTCTGTACAGGTGGAATCCCAGGAGTATTGTTAAGGCAGCTTTTCATTTGCTTCACTGCTTTAGGAGAGACTTAGAACCTGTGCTTCTGACCTCTGGCTTTAAGAAACATCACTTGTATTATTTCTCAGCAGGGGTTTGGCCAATGTTTATTTTCTGGATTAATAATTTTTAGTATTCACCTCCTAAAGCAAATGTTTTATGTCCTTGAGTGAGGCAAATAAATACGCACACCAAGAAAAACTGTGTTTTTCTTTTTTGTGACCCTTTTCTGTGCAACAAAAGGTGGCTGTATGAGAACTACAGCTCTAATGTATGTTCATAAAATCTTTCATTTTTTATTTATATAATTATTTGCAGAGAGCTGTTGCCATGACAACTTTTACACATGGTGAGAAATCCTTGCATAGACAGTAGTCACGACTCCAAACACTGTCATATGAAGATACGTCTACATGGACATTTCAGGTTTTGCCAGATTTTTCTAAAGCAGTTATTGATATGAGAATAACTTTCTCTAATTAAAATTAAATTAGAGAAAATAGCCTTTTTTTAGTCTGACTTCCTGAAAAAATAAAAGTTTAATGAATAATTTTTTCCCTTCATCTGCTTATCCTCTCCTAATATACTTCAAATCTGTTGGCATAATTTAAATTAGCTTTCACTATGATGTCTCCAAGATACTTAAATCTGACACAATTCATGGAAATTGGTTGTATGAAGGTACAAGAGTACTAAAATAATGTGCTACAGAAATAAATATTCCACCGTGACTATGAATGTGGCGAGTTCCTTTTGTACACTTGTTCAGACAGCATCAAACTGGCCAAAACTCATGCTATTTTTGTTGTAACTAAAGGGGAATCACGGCAGAGAAGGTAGAGCTGTGGGAAGGTACAGACATGAAGGGTTCTGGTGGAGACTGGAGATGTGGCGTGCAGGACAAGAGGAATGTTCTTGTAGTGATGGGCTTGCAGGGCCCAAGTTAAAATGAAATGAAAGCTTCATTGAATTCAGTCACTCAAGGAGAAGAGCTTCCGAATTATGTAGCCTAGAGCAACCTCCAGTCTGGAGAGCTAAGCTTAGCAATGTGTGAGGCAGTCTAGGTTGCTTGACTCCTCCAGTCTCACTCTTTGGGGCAGAGACTTCCAAGCATAATGGATTACACACACTATGTGAGCAGGGGTTAGGAACTCCCCATCAGACAGTCCAGGCAGGCAGCTGGCACCACAGGCTGGTGCTTTGATAGTGATAATGCAAGGCAGACTTTGTCCTGGGACAACCTGAAATGGATTTTCATCCTTGGACTGAAATAAATGGAGATCATCTAAGTTTCACAGCTTCTTGCCACTCAACAGTGCCACCAAAAGCCACCAAAAACTCTCCAGGCTTCTCAGCATCTATTGGATTATGGGGATCAGGTTTCATATTTGGAAATACAGCATGGCTTTGTTTGGAAATGCAATATATTTTTTTGAAATGCAGTGATAGATATATGGATGTTAGATAATTTTTGTTGAGCAATTCTATATTTGTGTGTATACTCACTCATGTTAATGGTTCTGAAGTGTGAGGATTGAGGGAAAGAGACACATTCTTTGAATGCTTAAATCTGAACAATTCCAATCACAACATTTCAAAGCAAATGAGAAATAAGGGCAGTCTTTTGCACTGTAATGCCTAAAAAACTATTCTGTATGTGTTCACTTAACTGATGTGTTCTTCACTGCAGATATTGGTCTCCCAATATATCAATAATGTAAGTTCAGAATCTTTAAAAGTCATTCCAGCTTTAGATGTCTGCATGACAGACATCAGACTCAAATGTTTGAGTCTGATGTCTGTGATCAAACATTTTGTTTTATTTTGGTTATTATTCACTACAGAACATGTCAAAAACCTTAGAGTGTATCAGAAGGCTGGCAAATGTAGTGGATTAACCATGGCTGAATGCCAGATGCCCACAAAAGCCACTTTATCATTCCCCTTCTGAGCAGGGCAGGACTGGGTGGCTCAACATTGCTTTAGATGATGATGAAGGGCAGATTTCTTTTGGCACCTTAAACTATCCACTGTACTCCTTAAATTCTGCCTTGAAACACAAAAAATTTAACACTTTTTCTCTTAACAAACTTTCTCTTCCACTCTTAAGGAAGCTTGGCAGTCAAAGATGAGCGATTCATGCACTGTGTGATTTTTCAGTAAAGTCCTGAAATTCTCTAAATTCAAAAGGAATTAAATAAAACATTTTCTAAGGGCACAAAGTAAACCAAATAGCCAAAAAATAGTGTGAGAAATTTTCAGGCAATGAAGAAACAGCCAATAAAACCAGCCAGTCAAGGCTGCCAAGAAGCCAGATGCTGTGATAGGAAGAGCATTTTTCACAGCTTTCAGTCAGTGTCATGTGACTTCCAGCTGAGGAAAGAAAGAAGACACTCTAATGGTATTCATTTGTTAAGATTGGTGACACCTTAAGTGTTTAATTTCCTAATCTTTTTCTTAAAATTTGACAGGAATTTGAGAATAATTAAAAGCCCTTCTGATATCTGGGTCTGATTTTGGTGGCCTCACACTTATCCTTATTCATTTTTATTATCAGATCACCATAAATGTCATCATAATTCATTAACTAGGCACTATTTGAACGAGAGTGGGCTGGGACTGAAGTAGAAATGGTTTTGGAAATCAGGCTATTAGGTACTTAAGCAAGCTTTCCCCTATAGCTCTTCCACAACTTCCTGGCACTATGCCTGGCTTGAGCTAGCACTGATAATATTTCGTTTTCTTAAGCACCACCTTCATTTACAATTTTGTCCAAAATGAAATAATACACTCAAGATGTAAGTGGAGCATATTTTATCTCTGTATATTTTCATTCCTCTCTATATGCAGTTCATGGGCTTTCAGAAATAGGCAAATAGAATTAATATTTTGACATGAAAACAATTTAAAATATTTGGAACAATACATTGCATTGGAACAATACAAGATCAGGTGATTTTCATGTGTTTTTTGAATTACTTATAACTGTGATATTTTTGGTTTTATGTATCCGTATTGATTGTGCTACTGAAATAGTCAGAAAACAGAAAAAAAGGGAAAGAAATTTGATCTGCTTACCTATTCTCACAAACATGACACCTCATTAAATCTGGTTGCCACATAAAGGGTTTGCATACTTTGAAATATTTCTGAGGGTATTCCTGAGGATTCTAGGACAGAGAATACCACCTTGATAGAAAGTCAGTCTGCTGAAAACTAACACTGCTTCAGGATAGGAAAACAGCCTCCTAGATAAGCAGATTTTCTGACAGTGTCTACAAATAGAGCAACAAAGGTTGGCATACTTCCTGGACAATTTCAGCTAAGACATCAATTTCCTTTTTGTCTTTGCAAACAACTTTTCATTATAAACTTTGGAAAGCTTCCAAGAGGATTTGGATTCAGACCTATCTTTCCCAAACGGAAATAGATTCTCCTACCTGCAACACTCATGTAAGTATAATGAGGGCCACTTTTACTGCTACTAGGCTTTTAGGAATTTGTCACCGAACAAACCACCTCTAACTCTCAATTACTTTCATCCCTCCTCTAGTCTGAAAGAGAAAAATCTTTTTGTAGACATAAAGAATGCTGAAGGAAGAATGGAGCATGCCTACTGAGCCAGAGAGAGTGAAGCAAAATAATAAAAACATATATTTCCCCTAATCTTAGCTGAGAGGTCATGCATCACGACAATTAAACACACAATTTTAATGTTACTTAAGCAAAGGGAGGTGCATCAAAAATTTAGAAAACTATGCTGCGAAAAGAACAACATAAACTTCTTACATATATCTTCTGAAGAAGAAAAGAATATTCTTCCTTGTCAGTTCAAAGGCACTTCTTGGGAGCCTTTCAGCTGAAAGAATGACAGTCTTGCTCCACTACTTGACCTTCTTACCTCAAACTGCAGCAAAGAAATGCATCTTCTTTCACAGGAAAACATATTCCTTCAAATATGATGAATGTGAAGATATGAATTAGTCAAGGGCCTATTCCAAGTGCAAGAAGTGCAGAAAATGGTGGAAGTAATTTAATTCATATTAGCTAGTTAAACTTAGTGATGGAAAACAGAAGCCAAACCTCAGCCATGGAAATAACAAGTGTAGAGAAATGGCTATTGTTTTCTTTCTTCATCTTTCCATTGCCCACAGCATTCCCAGCTGCAGAAAACTTTCACTCCTCTCTCCCAGACAAACCCAAAGGCAACAAATGCCCCAGACTGATCACACTGGCATGCCCACGCACATGGCAGTTTCAATTGCTATGTTGTATCAGTTAAATCAACACACCTGTTGATCTGCTGGGTAACAAGTTTGAAAAGCTCTTCTCCCTGAAGAGAACAAAGTCTCAGTGTTGTTTTCTGTTCTTTAATGTACCCTTGTAACTATGCGCCCTTCCCTTGGGAACAGCAGGAGAAGCCAAGCTACTCCAAGCTGTGCTTGAACTGCAGACACCTCTGCAGAGATAAGAGGCTGTGATGAGCTCTCTTTTGCTGATTCTTAGCTTATTCCTGAGAGTACATGTTGTCACAGCAACACACCATCTTTCACAAGAATGACATAATCTCTCAATTGGAAAGACTTTTTAAAACAAGACTGCACTCTTATTCACCTCCTAAAACAATCTCTCAATGACTCTCAGAAAGTGAATGCTCCCAGGACCAGCATGTTTTCTTGCATTGTAGGACGCCCTGGTTGTTATCCACCTTTCTGCTAGAGCTAACACCTCTCTCAGCATTCATTGATGCCATTGTGAAATACTGGCAAATTAAAATGTAAATGGTTTAACCTCAGACACTGCAACAGAAGAAAAAAAAAAACAAACCAAAAAACCCCACTTCAAGCTGAAGAGTTAAATTTTCAAAGTGACATATTACAGACTAGACTACATAGGAACTGACCATTTAAGTATGTTGTTTGGTTTTGAATGGAGACAGCCATTTCATTGAATTATTCCACTTAGGAATACCTCTCTTTTCTGTCCACTCCAATCCTTCCCTCAGTGGATTTTCATCATGGGAGTGGCAACGCTAGGCAGCCAGGGACCCTGTCCAGACCACCACCACCACCACAGAGAACACTAATTGCTGCTGTGCACCAGCCAGCTCAGATGAGTTCAGTCCAGTGTTGACTAAATTTATATATCTGGAAGAGACTAAGCTGGCTCAGCCAGTGCAATCACCTTGTCATAAGACACGCCAGTGATATTGCCAGATGTTAATCTCCTATGTGCTTAAAGAACCTCAAGCTTGCCCAAACAGGTCAGTTCATTTTTAACCTGTTCCTAGGAAGGGCACATGTTCCTATGACATTATATCAGTTTTTTTGCTGTTTAGTCCATTACTTCTTGTATGCCTGGTATGGTCATGGTGAACTAGTTCTTCTTCACCCTTTCAGTAACATTTTCCATCTTTGAAAGTTGTTCTCACATCATCCCTCAGGCTCCCCTTTGCAAGCTAAACTGCCTCAAGTTCAGGTTTTTGTTGTAAGTCATGAATCATTTCTAAATGGCTTGACCAAGCCAAAAGAGAGCATTTGATGCAGCAACTCAGACATATTTAACTCGAAACAAATGATCATTTTAGTATTTTCAAGGTGAAGTTTTGTTTTGTTTCTTTTTTTAAATTTCATAAGTATTTTATGACTTCATATTCCATTATGTGATTGTCCTAGGTTACAATGTAAATATGTGCCCAAAGGTATGTATTCAATCACAATCTCCATGAACTGTTGAAACCAGGAGGGGCAGTGTTTTCCTTGCCCCCTCCCCCCGGACTATCTCCTGTTAATGGGCCATCAATGCCCTGCCCCATGACTCATGGATAGCTCCCTCTGGCAGCCATTTCTGTTTAATGGGCAATCAAGGGCCCACCACATGACTGATAAAATGACATCATCCCATTGTGAGATGCTCCACCCAGGGGGAGGAGCCAAGCATTTCCCACCTGGATATAATCTGGGATTTCAAACAGAACAGCAGTGCTTATCCACTAGTTTCCAGAGGATGAGGACCACTAGAACTTTTCTACAGGATCACCACTTCAGCAAGATCATTTCATCTGGGCTACTACCACCACCCCAATGAGCAAGGTGTCAGGTTGTATTCTGACTCTGTCAGAGGTTTTTCTTTTGTATTATTGCATGGATTTTCCTTTTTCTATTAAATTGCATTTCTGACTTGGAGTTTCACTGGTTTTTGCTTTCAAACTAGCACAGTGATGAAAACAAGCATAGGAATATCTGATTTTCATATGGAAATTACATTCTAGCATCCAGGTGATACTTGTGGGTGGTTTGCCTCCCTGCAGCTTCAGGTCAGAGGATGATGTACGTGAACATGCAGGTTAGATTAAAACTGAAAGATGGAACAAATGACCAAACTGTAAAATATCCATTCTGTTGACTGATACTGTAGCAGGCAGGTGGTTATAGATTAAGTCCAAAATCTGTTTTGGGGAGTTATTTCTAATGGGTGAATCTTGTATATCCTTAACTTTGCTGTGCATATGTTGACAGCATAATCTGAAAGCCTTGTCTTGCAGCTCTCTGGGGTGAAAATTGTTTCTCTGTCTGGGCCAGGGCCTTGACCTGTTTAGGTTTAATTGTTCATTTCAATGACTACAGATCAAAGCTTGATCTCTGGAATTTCTGACCCTAATGTTGGGCTGGTGGTTTTTTTGTTTTTGTTTGTTTGTTTTTGGTATTTTTTGTGCTTGGTGTTTAAATCTATGTTACTGCTGAGAGGGTTGCTCTCATCACAGCAGATCTGAATTTTGAACCTATGTAAGCCTCACCTTGTCACCTTCTTAGCATGTAACATTAAGAGTAGGGGGAGAAATGTTCCAAGCATTTCAATATCTTCCTGGCCAATGTCCACCAGGATGCTGACTTGGCTGAAAATTAATTGTTTGCTGCTGGTTTTGGATTAAGCTTTAGTCCTGCAGCATATAACTCGTCTTCATATAGGTGAAGTGCTGGGAATGTGTGACTAGAAATAGAATAGTGTAGAAACATCTTTTTGAGTGGAAGCTGAGAGTTTGGCTTGGGTTGTTGTGTGACCCTATAGATTTAACTACTAGCTTTACAATTTCTCCAGTTTCACTGTTGCTTCTGGTTGTGTCTATTCCTTTGCAGAGCAATTCACACATGTTAATCCAACAGAAAATCATCAAAAAAAATCCACTTAGTTTGCTGAAACGTCTCAGGAGGGTGTTGGGCACTAAGTGGCACAAGAGTCAACCTTCCTTGTGTGAACCTTCATCTGTGGATTAAGGATGAAGTAAAACCTGGCACTTCAAAACTCCTGGTGACCTTAGGGCTAGCAACATCAAGATGAGGTCCCTTATATGCAGTATGCTCATGTTACTGTAAGGAAATATGCTTATTTTCTGTGTTATGTGCTTCTTTTGTTCAAAATTATCCCCAGTTACCAACTTTCCATTTATAAACAATACTTCCCCTTCATTTCTCACATCCTCCTGGACATTTGCTTCTTAGATTCTTCAGTACTCATCAGCTACCTCACATGATGCTAAATGACTTTTATAATACTAGAAAGAATCCTCTGGGGATTACTAAATTAAGTAGTATCAGGTAACTGAAAATTAACAGTAACGTACTTAACCAAGGATGTGCAAAAGAGAAGGTGACTTTCCACTTCACTTTTTGCTGAAAAAAGGATTGCTAAAGTTATAGTACAGCTATTTGGTGTACAATTTATTTTTAGATGCAACACATCTATAGAATAGTTTTGGGATTAATCTGATTAGGCGTAGGTCTTCTACATCAGAGCTAGTCACTATGGACTTCCTTCACAGCTAGTGGAGAGAATGACTCTTACTAGATGGCAATTCATGACATCCTTGTGTAGACCAGGTCATCTGAATTGTATCCTTAAATTCTATTGCCCCTAAAGGGAAGCTATAGCTATTGGTTTAGATACAGTAGCATTTTACTATGGTGGCACAAAGCCAGAGAAAGACAGGGTGAGATTTTTTCACATGATGCAATGTCTGTCAATAGTCCAGCTAAGTATTTTTGGAAAAATTACACCAGATTTTGGGTGAGACATTTTTTCAAATATAAAAGAAAAGATGTCAATTTTAGAGAAAAACACAAGCTGAGAAGAATCTCTCAGCATTTATTTAGAAAGAGATGCAGAAGTAAGAGTCTCTTGCCTAGGCTCTTGCTCTGCCAATGGCATGTGTAAGAGTGGTGAAGACACAAGATGGTCTTACAGGATAGAGAGAAGATAGAGACTGGGGAGAGGCTTGTCAAGAGAAGCAAAAGCAGAAGGGGAGCTCATAGGCCAGTGATCATTGCCTTCATCCACACAAATGATAATGTCAATTTGAGTAATGACCAAGAAATTATTTGAATTTCTGTACTTTCTCTAGTTCTGCCTCTCTGGGTTGTTTTGTCCTGTGTATTAGGCAGGACATCAAATAAAGCCTAAAATAACTCTGAAAAGGAGAGAGATTTGCCCTCTGACAGTGGTGTGCCTTCTTCAGTAGACTACAAAGCTCCTGTAAATACCTTCTAGTGATTCTTTTGTCTATTTCGTCCTCCATCCGATCTCAGACCAGCATGTGGATGTGAACTGGTGCCTCATGCTGGGGTCTGCAGGAAATCCCTCTGGGAGGTGACCATCTGAGGACAGGAGAAAACCCAAGGAACAAATGAACTTCAGAAGAAATAAAATCACAGAATGGTTTGGGTTGGAACAGACCTTAACAATGTTTGGTTCCAACCTCTCTCTGACATGGAAAGGGTCCCTTGCCACTAAACAGGACAGACCAATAGGATCAATCTTTGGGCCAGTGACAGCTCTACATGGTGCTGAGTGACAGGACTCAGCCTGGAAAACAAAAGACCCTGCTTGGATCTGCGGGAAGCCATGAAGCTGCCTTTTCAAGTTACTGATGTGAAATCACAGGGTTCTGTGATTGTGTGCCTACAGGGAGCAGAGTTGCCCACTGGGGTGGCTCTTTGGAGCTGCAGCTGGCCAGTCAGAAGCTGCTCCAGGTAACTTGGAGAGATGAAGCTCCTCACTGAAATGCCTCTGCACTCTCTGGCTTCTTGCTAAGCAGCAAACTAGACCAACCATCAAAGCTAAACTACTTCTAAAAATCCATAATCTAATTTACAATATAATTTGCATTTAGTAAATGTTTGTTACTTGCTAATGAGATAACAGTTGCTAAATATGAATTATTTAAGGTCTGACAAATATGATTTGATGGCTACTTGGCCAAAATTTCAAGGGAATAATTATACTAATAGTGAATCAGAGCAAGCTGCATGCTTTTTTCAGTAGAAACTGGCTGATCAGAGAGCTAACTAAACATACTGTGGTGCAAATTTGACCACACATGCTTTTGGCTATGCAGGGACCCACAAGCAAATTTAAAGTCTGCAAATCACCCTGTGATTTAACAAATGTATCTTATTCTCTATAATGAAGTAATTCCATTTTAGCAATTTTTCACTCTAGCAGATTATATTTTGGTTTAGTTTTTTTGTTTCATTGTTATGGAAGAAATGTGTTCTCATTTATAAAGTATTTATTTTATATTCATTAAATATCTTAATAAATCTAAATTAAATGTACTTCAAGTATTTAAGTACTACTAAAGCTATCAAACAAATAAAACCTGGAAAGGTATAATCCCAAATCAAGTTTATTTTGACTGCAGTTTTGTTTAGATTTTCATCACCATTTTTGCATACTGATAATTTTAATGGGATTCAAGTGCATGTATCCAAGAGCTGAGGATCTCATATAATGCATCTTTTACATCTGCTAGCTCTGTGGTTCCGCCGCTTGCTATTGAATAATGTATTAAACTTTTCCGGGCTCCTTCTGTTTGCTAAATGAGAGCTGCAATATTTTCTTCATGTCCATTTATTCTTCACATCTGAGTAAGGTCACATTAAGAGCCCTGATGCTGCTGTTGTTTAACAACAGAAAAATAATAACTAGAGAACCTGCCTAGATTTTACCATTCCACTGAAAACAAGGCGAAAGCATCTAGCACCTGCCTGTTCTCAGTGTCCACATAACTTGTGCCTACATGGACATGAATACACCAGCTACTCTATATGGAGAGCTACCATCTTATCTCCCACTAAGACATGTTAGTTAATTTAAAGGAAAGCAGAGTTGTCAGCAGTGTCACTTGATGATATGTGCTCATTTCCATTATTCTGTCTCTATCATAATTTTCAGGTAAGCTTGCGCCTCATCCTGTGTTTTGATCGTGTAAGTATTGTAATGGAGATCAATTACAGGTGGAAAACTTCCTTTTCTGTTAATATTGTGTTTTTTGTTATGATTTAGAGTGCTAAGGAAGAGACCTGGGTATCTCATTACTCCAGTGCAAGAATAGAGGTGGCAGATGAGCTATGAGTAAAGCTATCATGACTTAGAAGCTAGGTAGGGTATGGCAGAGCAGCCATTTCACCACTCAGTATAATCACTTGAAAAACATGTGAAAAAAAGGCTTCCAGAAGTTAAATTTTGCAAAGGAAGAGTGTGGCTGACATGCTTGTGAGGAGGAGAATTGGATGTGATTTTTACCTAAGAGGTTGGAAAATTATGTGTTAAAGGCTGTAGAGGATGAAATATCTAGGGTTGAAAATTGTCTAAATAGCTATGTAGAGTGAGGACATGGAAGGTGGGACAGATCAAGAATATTAGAGCAGACATGTGAATTCTGAGACCATAAATATCTTAATAAAATATCAAGAGAAATACATTAATCATCCACCCAAACCAGACCATATTTATAAGAAGAAAAAGGACCTTTCTCTAGCCAGTTAATAACTGACAAAGTGCAAGGGAATTAGAACCTTTCTCTAGCTACTTAATAATGTCTAGGACAATGTGTAAAGGAATTAATCTATTATATAAACATAGCTAGAAGGTTTAGTATAATCCCCGGAACACAAAAATAATTTGCATTGTGAAATCAAGAAAGAAGAAATGTATCCATCCACACATTATGTTCATATATATCAATAACGTTGAATGATAAAGCAAAATCAAGGAGGACAGCTTGGTTTTGCTTTTGAAAGCCTGTTTTCATCAGGGTTTCTGAAGTTTTATATCCATTCAGGATCCAGCATTATGAAAGAACAATGTTTTTCAAATTCTGATCTGAGATCTGAGCAAAGTGGACACTGGTGTATGTAGCTATTAGCCAGCACTACATTAGCACAGTTAATCAGGAATGATCGTCCTCCTTCAAGGAGACAGAAAGACCACAATAAACTAGTCTAAAATGTGCTCTTGGGCCTGAAGAAGTTTTACAGCTCCAGAAACATTCATCACTGGTAACTCAAGGCTAATAGCTGTGAAATTTCTAAAGGGAATATTTTGCTTCAACATTCAGATGACCTGAGGTTTAACAATGTTTCATTGCAGCTGAATTAAATGTTTTGATATCTGGAGAAATTATGTAAAACCCTCCCTTAACTCATTCTGTGCCCTTTCTGTACATGTTTGTCAATTCAGTTTGTTTAATGAGAGAGACTTTTGGATCTGTAGATTTGCACAAAAAAGGGAAAATACCCTGAAAACAATCAATCCACAGTCCTATGCTTTTGTTGTGTTGTTTTTGTGGATTTTTGTTTGTTTGCTTGCTGTTATTTTATTCTTTGGGGTTTTGTTTTTTTTTTTCCTTTTTTTTGTGTGTTTTGTTTGTTTGTTTTTTTTAATGAAAAATATCCCCAAGATTAAAAAAATTTACATCTGAGGGAACAGTCAGATGTAGGTCATTGCATAGTCCTGGGAACACATTTTCTAATTTTGCCACTGAAGTTATATGGAGCCATTCGGTTTTTGTGTAGATTCTGGGGATGATTAAAATCTTCGGAGTATTTCTTCAGTTAGTTAAATTAAAAAGAATTTCATCCAGGAAGATGAAATGAAGCTCAATGTTTGTCATTTGCTATAATAGCTCAGCTGACTTAAGGGTACTATTACCCTTAAGAAGGATAACTAAGAGCAATTAATAATGATGAACATTTTGGGGGAAATTCACACACAAGACCCACTTGAAACAAGTTCATTTTTATCATTGGCTATCTTTTCTATGCTTAATTAAATTAGCATAAATACTTTAACGCCAGTTGAAATATGATATTGAAAGTTGCAGCACCTTCAAAGTTCTGTTGAAGTTTCCAGCTGGCAAAAGACAAAGAGGCAAAATGAAAACCATATATCGTCTCTCCTTCAAGTGTCAAGAGCACATTCTTATGTGTTTGTGATTTTCATCAGGCTATCAGTTACCTTGCAGTCCTGAAATTTTCCCTTCAAAATCTGCAAGACTGAATAGAGACTATGATGCAAGCCTATCTGTATGAACATGACAAAGTATCACCTTAAGAAAGCTATCCATCCTGACCCTTCTGCCTTTTGTACCCAAGAGGCAAGCACCAGTCCAGTGTACCTTTTTCACAATATTTGGGATCTTTCTTGGAGACGCCAAAGTAGAATGTAAGTTTGGACTGTTAAAAGGACAAAGGTGTTATCTGTGGTGATTTTTGTAGCTATTTCATTCACTTTTATCATTGCCCATAACTTTATTATATCAAATAGTGCATTTCATGTTTTTTAATGAGGGCTTTGCATTAAGGCTGAAGTGCTTTGAACTCTGTGTGCTTCTTTTCAGCACAGCATGGATCATTGGCAGAAAGTCTACTGATCACAAGAAAGACCGAGACGAAAGAACATTTGGGCAAATTAGGGCATTCTTGTGGAAGCTAAATTTTGTCTTCTACCACCAGTGAAGACTATATTTCATTTGCTGAGTACATCAAGCTGTGCTGCTAAAGTAATGTGATTGTGGATCTGCCTGCAGTTCCTTTCTCTACGAACTCCATTTCATTCACAGGAGCTGCATGGAGTAACATAGTCCAGGCTCTAGGCAGCATGCATTAATGTGGAAAGAAGAGGGGAAAGTCATTTGCCAAAGCTTAGAACAAAGTAGTGGCAAATGTCTTGCTAGAGTTCAGGCATGTTTTGCTGCAGACTTTTGTTTGCCTAGTAACCAGTCATCATTTAAAAGTGCTTTGGTGGCTTCAGACCTTCAAGCAGATGAGTTTATTAAAAGAGAAGTTATCATACGATAAAAGATATAACTGAAATCAAACCAAAGCAGTAATAGAAAGGACATTAATTTGCAAGCACAACAAGAAGAAAGCATGAGTGCAAATCAATCCTGCTTGAATATTATAGGAAGGTTTTCTTGATATAATTCTGGTCAAATTCATGTGAGATGCTGTGCTGAGAAGTTTTTCCACTGCTGTCACTTCTGCACAGCACTATGCTAAATGGTGACCATGTTAACCCATTTCAGCTACCTTGCAGATTCCCAAGGAACTGAACTGAGGGCACTCTTATGGCCTAGGGATTAGCTTACCCTAATGAGCTTAATTAAGTTGTTCTTTGACATCTAGAGCACAGGAAAGGGAACAGTATATTTGCATCTCTATTTAATCAGAAAATGTTGCTAATTTGAAAAATCTGTAATGATACACCTCTGACATATAAGAGTTATTGCCACTGGTCAGTCCTCAGAGACATCTTATGGTTCCCATAAATCACAGAGAGTTCAGATGGCTATCCCAGATGTAAAAAACCCCAGTGAACACCCAACCATTTTAATAAACCAGAAAGGAGCAATTTCTTTTCCTGTAATCTACAGAAACATATGCCTCTGCAGGATGGACAGTCAAACAGAATAGTGAATGACATCTTTCTAGGGACAGTGTGACTGGTAGTCTAAACTTCCTTCCTTTTAGTGTGGTCATCTACAGCTGTCTAATGTTAAACTACATGCGGGGAGTCCTGCCCAGCCATTTCCAATGGACCCCCTGAGCAAGAATGGAAGGATTTTATTTGGCTCCCCAATGGGGAACTTTGTGCCCAGAATGAGCTGAAAAACAATAAAAGTTTTTATTGTCACTGATGGAAAAAATTATAAAACAGACCAACTCTTGTTGCCCTTACAGAACAAGAATGAGAGAATATGTTTTATTTTTTACTGTATTGGCAATATTTTCAGTTTCTGAATATTTTGGTGACCAGAAAACTGGGCTAGAGGGAATTCTAGGTCAGGTTACAACATTTAACCATGTGGACAGGGCATACAAATCTAACTTACGTCTTCAGCTTATTGTGTGGTATACTCCATGCTGTCTTTTACAGTCAAATGCATTTTAGCAAGAATCATTTTGTTTTACCTTTTTGACTCCTGTTGTTATGTTTTTTTCACTCTCTGTGTCTCAGGAGATCAGATTTTTCATGAAACTCTGGCTAAATATTACTGAAACTAATGGTCTGTCAGAAAGTTTGAAGTAGAAGTAGAAATGAAGGTGGCTGCAAAATCACACTTGCAGTAGACTTTAATACTTTAAAATTAACTCTTCTTTTAATTGGTGTTGGAACTTTACAGAAGGTATCACTATCATTTACCAGTAGTAGAGATCTGGCTGTATTATCAAGGGAAAAATGTAAACCACAACTCTGAGATAAAGAAAAGAAAGATATTGAACAGAGGCATTTGAGACTAACCCAAAACAGATGCTGCAAGTGTAGGGATAAAGTAAGAGGAGCCTTAACCCCCAAAATGTTCAGACCAATATACTAAAGGAAGGACAAAAATGTCAAACCAAAACAAAACCCCAAATATGAAACTGTAGTGGGTTGATGCTGGCTGGATGCCAGGCAGCTGCCAAAGCTTCTCTATCACTCTGTGGCTGGACAGGGGAGAGAAAATATAATGAAGGGTCCGTGGGCTGAGATACGGACTGGGAGAGATCACTTGCCAAGCATTTTCATGGGCAAAATGGTAGAAATAGAGATAGTAATTGAATTTATTGCTATCAAAACCAGAGCAGAATAATGAGAAGTAAAATAACATTTAAAAAAACCCCCTTCCCTCCACCCCCAGGGAAGGGGGATTATGGTCAGTTCATTACTTGTGGTTTCCTCTGCTGCTCAGGGAGAGGAGTCATTCTCCTACTGCACCATGGGGTCCCTCCCATGTGAGACAGCTTTCTATGATCTTCTCAGATGTGGCTGCATCTCACAGGCAACAGTTCCCCAGCAACTGCTGCAATGTGAGTCCATCCCACGGGCAACAGTTCTCCCCAAATTGCTGCAGATGAGTTACTCTTCCTGGTGCAGTACTTCAAGGGCAGGCTGCTCCAGCAGGGGCTCCTCTTTCCATGGGCCTCCCATGGCATCACATCTTCCTCTCAGACATCCACCTGCTCTGGCATGGGTCTCCTCCATGGGCTGTGGGTGGATCTCTGCATCCCCTTGGACTTCCATGGCTGCAGGGGCACAGTTGCTTCACCATGGGCTGCACCACGGGCTGCAGGGGAATCTCAGCTCCTCCCCCAGCTTCTTCACTGGGCTTGGTGCCTGCAGAGTTGTTCTTCTCGCATGTTCTCACCCCTCTCTTCTCTGGATGCAGTTAAAACTGAGCCATAACTTTTTTTCTTTCTTCTCAAATAGTTTATGGCAGAGGTCTTACCACCATTTCTAACTGGCCCAGCTGCACATCTGTCTTTGGAGCTACCAAGGATTGCTTCTGCCAGGCACAGAGCTGCTTCTGGCAGCTTCTTACTGAAGCCAGCCCTGTAGCCCTCCTTGCTACCAAAGCTTGGCCATGCAAACATAATACAGAAACATATGCATGCCATTTAGGAAGACTTGGACGACATCCTGAAATGGGAGAAATTCTAAGGTGACCTAATCTTGGCTCTATTTTAAGATTTTTTAATCCTGGTTTCAGGATTCAGCCTGTCAAATTCTTACAATGTATGCTAAAATGAATAGAGTGAAGTAAATGGAAGTCTAATTTTCTAAAATTGCATCAGCAGCGTGTTGCAAATTATTGCAGCATGAAAGGAAATCAGAATTTGAAATGGTTTACTTTTGTTTCATTGAACTAGAAATGACTGTTAAAGGTGTAAGACAATTTAAAAACCACTCAAATCCAGAGCAGTAGCTTTTCTGCTGCCTGCCAGAAAGACACAGAGATTTTGAAATATCTTTTAATTTAGAGAATCAACTTATTTATCTGTCTATTTTTAAGAGAAGACAGAGAAAGAAAATTGAGTGATTGCCCAAATTATTCTAAAGATGTAGCTTTCTCAGCTTTATGCATGGACTGTCCTTCTTTTGTGTATGAGAGTGCCACATGGGAATGACAGGTGCTCAGAAGAGTATAGTTTTTCTGTTGGCATAAAGGGCTTGAAGAACTCAATGTATTTAGCTATCAAAAAGAAAACTAAGAGGTGATTTGATTACAATATGAGTACCTCATGGGGATAAAACACCAAAGGAGTCTTTTGAGAAGAGGCTATAGCAAGAATCAGTGATGGGAATAAAAGGCTATAAAATTGACATTGTTAATGACTTTATTTAGTGAAAGTAAAAAGTATGTGAGAACTGAAACAAAGTCCTAACCAGACACTGGAATTTATTCTTCAAGCAAGGATGTAGCTTTCTATATAGAGTAGCTTTTCTTTACTTGTTGGAGAGAATATAAGGGAAACAGGGTGCAATATAACAGCCACAGTACACAGGAAATTACTTCAAGCTTTAGAGGTGATGTGTACACCTGGGCTAAATCCTGCTTAAAATTTAAAACTTTAATATTCTGTATCTCTAAGCCTGAGCAAACTGTCCAAGATCTTCCCTTGGAGAGATGGCTCTTACATGCCACTGAATAGCCTCATATCAGTCAGTATCTACATGTTAGTCCAGTTGCTACATTGGCTTGTCCTGATGTTCATAATGTGGTCAGCTTTAAACACATCCTCCAAAATTACTTTACTTGTGGATGATGCAGTTTTATCAGGGTTAGTTTAGCTGCCACCTTTTTTTCAGTGGCCTATAGCACATGCCTAGGACATGGAACATCCCCCATTCCAACTCCAAGAAGATAGGTACTATGTTCACATCTTCTAAGTGTCTCAGTCATCACAAAACTGGGACTGAACCATAGGCAGGGTCTGATGGCCTGAGGAAGATACAGACTGACTCTTTTGCCTTGGGTAAGGGGGGGGGAATCTCAGCTCTTGTTCTCAGTGCGCTTCTGGCACTTGAGCCACTAAATTTTATAGGGAATCACCGAATGACTGAATGGGTAAGTTTGGAAAGGATCACGAGGTCACCTGAACAGTAAGGATGTTCTTCCCCATGATCAGGTGGAACTTCCTGTGCATCAGTTTCTGCTCATTGCCACTTCTTCTATTGCTTGGCACTACCAAGCAGAGCCTGGCTCCCTCCAACCTCTTGATACTTCCCTTCAGATCCTTATAGACATTTATGAGGTTCCCTCTCAACACACAAATGTGAAAACACTTCTGGGAACAGTGGCTTGGGATACCCCTCTATTCCAGGCATGCTCATACAAATACCTCACGAGGCACGGAAACTCTATCTAGGACCCATGTGAGGTTACACATTTGTTGAAAGTTACGCACGAGTTACTTCTGTTATGCAAAGCTTTCATTGTAACAGTGGAGTACGAGTCATGTTGCACATTGCCCTTCACACTAGCACACAGTGCCTAACAGGGAAGAAATAACTCTTCCCAGTCCTGCTTTTGTTGTTATATGAGAGGGCTTTTTCTTGTGCAACTTAGAGGGAAAGAAGGTAATTGGTGTCATTATATCTAAGATTGTTACTGTTTTCTGCAACTGAAAGTAACAGATTGTTAGACACTGGGCATATGTGTGCTTCATGTTCTTTTCTATTCAGCTAATCAATAAAATAATTATGAGAACAATTTCCCTGTCAAAGAGAGAATGTGTTGCCTTTTCATACTGAAATACATTGGGGGTGGGGGATGGTGGCAGCAGAAAGCAGTAATTTTAAAATGTGGAAAGACAGAAATGGATGTGTTCAGTCTTGGGTAAACTGACAAGAAAAAAAGGAGGAAATGAGAAGAATGAATCAAAACTGAGTCAGCTACCTTAACTGTTTTTTAAATGAGGTGTGCCTCATCCTGTGCTGATAAGAATGTTGACCAAACCTCCAAATCCCACTATATCTACAGAAACGTGTGGCGCTTGTTACCCCAAAATCACGTACCCTTTCAGGGATACCCTGGCTAAAGGAAATAATATTTCTTAGGTTAATCAGATTCACAATGGCCAGACTGGCACATAATTTCTCTCTATCTCAGTCATGGTGAAAAATCTGGGCGAAAAGTCAGGTAGCAGACTAGGAAACTGCATCTTTATAGATGAGATGGGTAAAAGATGTCTTTGTAAGAGATCAGACGTATGCATCTGATTATATTTGGACAATGGACTGCACTAAAGTCACTGGGCTGGGGGTTATTTGCAATTAGTGTGGTGGTTCAGAGCCTGGCTGAAAGGGACAACATGAGAAAAAGTACAGCACAAGATAACTGAGAGGAGATGAGTTTGAGGGTATTGAGGTTGCCAGCAGGAAAGACGAGCAAGGCCCTTTTAGTTTTTGTTTATGAATTTGACAGAGGTAATGAGAAAGCGTCTATAGTCCTTTTGGTTACACGAGTGTGCCTGGAGATTTCTCTGAGTTGTGGCATCCTGGTATCTTGGTTTAACTCAGCCCACAACTAAATACCAAACAGCAACTTTCTCAATCCATGCCCCATGGTGGCATGGGAAGAAGAATCAGATAAAAGTAAAAAAAACATGCCAAAATTCATGGCTTGTGATAGAACAGTTTAATAATTGAAACAATATAAAATTATACAAATAACAATAAAAATAAGGAGAGAGAGAGAAGGAGAAATAAAACCCAGGAGCAAACCCAAGCGATTCATGGTACAAGTGCTCAACACCCAATAACCAATGCCTGCCCTGTTTCCAGCAATCCCCCAGTGACTGTCCCCTCCAGACCAACTTCCACCAGTTTGTGTACTGAGCTTGGCATTCTGTGGTATGGAATATCCCTTTGGCCAGTTTGGGCCAGCTGTCCCAGATGTCCTCAAGGCAACTTGCACAGCTTCTCCCTGACAGAGCGTGGGAAAATGAAAATTTCTTGAGCCAGGTTAAGCACTATTTGGCAACAACCAAAACATCAGTGTGCTGTCAACATTATTCTCATACTGAATCCAAAACACAGAACTGTACCAGCTACTGGGAAGAAAATGAACTCTATATCAGCTGAAACCAGGACAATAGGATCAAAGTTCAAGAGAAGGGCATGCTTTAGATGCAATGAGCCAAGAATAATGTCAAGTCTCAGAAAATAGGTGGAAATTTTCCTCCAACAAATGCATATGTAAGAAACTGATTACAGAAAGCAAACACACAGAGGTCAGTCTGCTTTCTTTGGAGTAGGTTCATTATGTAAGGGCTTGCTGAAAAGTAAGAATCAGTTTTATAACAGTTTTTTACATTTCCCAGGGCAGACATGCTGTCCACAAGAGGATCTCCTCCAGAAATTATGAGAGTCCTAATCCTTTGGCATTCACCACTCATCTCCATGGATGCCTACAATAAGTGCATTAAAGTCTGAGACATGCCTAGATTTTGTGCCTTCTCAGCATAGAATAATAAATACTTACAGGACACAAGACATCTTCTCCTAAGTGGATTGCTGGAAAAGATCAGATGAATCATAAGCCAAAAGTGCCTATTTCTCTTTATTGGCTGTAAAGGAAGTTGATGGCAGTACAGGCTCATCCATATGCTGCTATGTGTGTCATTTTCTGTGAAAAGCTCAAACAATTTATTAGTCACCCTCAAACTGTCAGTACTAGAATTAAGCAGAAAAAGGCTTTGGAGCACTCAGGTGCTCAGATATTTGCTTTCATTCTAACTTGGAAAGGAAGGACAAAATGTCTGAAATAACCTGTAAAAGAAAATGAAGACTCCTCACAGAGTCCTAAGGACCTGTATATCTGAGGATATGTATACAAAGGAGACTTTCAGACAGGATACTGAATGGTCAAGGAGATAGAGGGCGAAGAAATAGTCTGATGATACCCATGTTCTGATGGGAAAAAAATCCAATTAGAAATCTTCCCTTTTTGTTGTTTTTCCATGCTTCCCAGTGTTGTCCTCCCTTCAGGGCTAAAAAACCTCCAACCCTTTCTGGTTTCATGATGCACCTGAATTTATTTTTTTACACCATAACTATAAACTAAACTTCCCTCTCTGGAGGACTGAAAGACAGAGGTGCTGGCAGGTGTTATAGATATGTAATTTGGGAAGCAAATTATCAATTTACTAATGATGGGCTGATGATGCTTTAATCTACTTCAGCCTGTTCTCTCTTGAGAAGTGGTTTTGGGGTCCTACCATATCCAATACTAAGACCACACTGTTTCAGACCACACTGATTGAAGGCAACTGTTAACATTAATTAAGCTCTGAGCCTTATTTCACCATGATTGAACTGCTATAACTGGGGAGGGAATGGAAGATGAGATGGATAGCAGTGGAAATAATTGAGAATAATTAAGCGGAATAATTAAGAAAAGTGGAAAGCATGGCAAGACAGCACTAAAAGCCAGCAAGAAGTGGCTTTAGTGGATATGTGTTTGATGTAATTCAAGTCCCTGGAAAAGTCCAAGTTCCCCCAGCGAAGGAGTTTTCCCCACAGGTGGCTCTGCTGGCAGAAGCAGGATACCCTTTGGTTAAACTTTTCATTTGTGCATCCAAATACTGTCAGGCAACTACTATGGTTCAGTCAATGCTGTTGGTAATGCAGCTCGTGTATCACTGGGATAAGACAAACCTGGGTGAGAGGAGATGGCATAACCTGACAAAGAAACAAATCTCATCTTGCCTAGGTATTTCTCAGGACCATCTGCCACACAGAGCTGGGAAGGGTATGAACTCATTTGTTGGGAAGGGTATGTAGTCAGTTTCAGCAGAGTAAGACACAGCAGTCGTTTCTCCACAGGGGTCAAAGAGACACTCAGCTTGACATGCCTCTAGGCCAAACATCAAATGATGGCAACAACAGAAACAGGAAAATATTTCATCCTAAAGTCCATACAACAGGACAAAGACTTTAGGAACACTGTTTCCCCCACTCTGCCTTTTTTTTTTAAAGTGGAATACTTAGCTAATAAAATTATCTGTCCTTTTCCTACAAGTGAAGCAGTTAATGTGAAATTGCTTAACTACTAGCAAGAAGTTTTTGTCTGTTTAAATTCAAGGAAAAAAGTGTAATCACACCATTATTAACTGAAATTACATCAAAAAATTGAATCCAGTCAGAGTTCTTTTTCTAGTGTTCTCAGCTAAAGCAGATTTTACTCCAGAAGACAGCAAAGTCTGGGCACTCTGTGAATTGGCAACAGAGGCAATATACATAAAACCTCAGTATCCTAAAAGACTCTAAAAACTTTTCATAGTTGGAATTTTTATTCCTGTTTTTAGCTTTGATCGATTTTCATTTGAAAAGGTACTTTTAAGGCCCTCTTGAGACTCAAAACCCACTGTAAATATACTACAATACTCTTCAAGACATATATTCAAATGAATGGAAACTCCCTAATCAAAGAATGATAATGCAGTTATCTCCTGGCTTTTTTTTTTTTCTAAACACATTGATCCCCTAGTTGTAATCTACAGGGGAAGGAAATAGTAGTTTTCATTTTCCTGCAAAAAGCAACACCACCAACAAAGACGATGAACCACCCAAACCCAAATACAAACAAGAAAAAACCCCAAACAAAACAGCAACCTCAGACAAAGAAAAAAAACCAACAACAGACAACAAAAACCCAGGGAACTGTGAAAAAGAAGTTCTTAGTACACAAAACAGACTGCAGGCATAGGATGCAAACTGTTCTTTTGTGCCTTGGTACCAATGGGCTTGTACTGACAGGGAGCATCGAGATGGAAGATCAGCTCTAAAGTATTTGACAGTTCAGACCAGTGAGATACAGGCTGCATGGCAAAAGACATGGGTGGAAGAAATTGCTGAATATTTTCTGCAACCATAAGCTGGACTCTAGGCCTACAGAGGTGTCTGGCTACAGCCTTGAGTTCCCAGGAGTGGGTTTTGAAAAATAATAACACCTATTCCCATTCCTGTCATTTCTGAACCTTCCAGATCCTTCCTGATATCTGTAACAATGTCAGAGTTGATGAGCCTCCCTGCTGGCAAAGAAAAGTGATGTAGGGCAGGCACTTATATCATTAGATCAAGAGAAAGTTAGAAGTATCCAAATTCTGTATATCTATCTGTGAGAGAGAAACTCCTTAGTATATTCAGAAGGAGTTTAAAAGAAGCTTTAAAGTCCGTTCATTCTGGATAGCCAGCAAGAACACCAAGATCCCCTGAAACCCTTCAGCATCTGCACTGAGTCACGTAAGTTGATGGTCATCACCAACACATGTAAAAGAATGTGACTGAGAACCTATAAACCTTACAAAAATGAGTAGTTTTTGGGCATGTACTACCATTTCAGGTATGAGAGAAGTAATTTTGCCCTCTCCTTCAGGTAGACATTCCCTTAGAGGCTTTCTTTTAAGACTGGTATTTGAACACTCCTAAAATATAGAAACTTAGTCCTGTGATGAACTTTGAGTCGGAGTAATGATCTTTATGGGTCAACTTGAGACATTCTGTCATTCTATGAAGAAAAAGCAACACCATTGCTTACTTGGGCATAAAAAACAGGTGGAAATGAAAAGCTTCATCAGAACCTAGCAGACCATACTCATAAATCTCCTGACCCCAGGGAAGAATCTAGATTTGTAATACTAATCATAACTATTGTTTATGTTTTGATAATATGACATCTTGTGGGCTCTGAGCCACTGAAAACAAGATCTTACTTCTCCCGAAAATATTATCAGCTTTTCAGTGGATTGCTGCTAAATTTTGCAGGTTTGCAGTGAAAACTGATATTTGGGAGCAAAGCAGCAAAATGAATTAATATGTGGCAGAGATACGAAAGCAGTGTAACAGCTTTTGGAAGCTCACCAGAGGGAAGAAACCAGGTCTACTCATAAATAAGGAAGACGTAAAATTGATAATGTTTCAGAAGTGACTGAGATAACTTACAGTGGTATCAAGCCTGTCATCAGCAAAAATATACATCAAAAAAGGCTGAAATATTAGGTACACAGAAAACTTACTCAAATACGTTTAGAAATCTGAATGCATACAATCCAGCTGGTCTTGATCATATCTTAGGGCAATCACCTCCCAGAGTTATATGAGCTGTAGGCTTCACCTACTCATGAAAGTTACAGCAATAAAATTGATGATGTGGCCCCATAATTGAGCACAATTGAATTACTACAGGTAGGCAAGATACTTTATGCCAGTTGAGCTGTGGTGACTGGCTCTGCATGCTCTCCACAAAGTAATGTCTATTACTTTCACTAGCAACATAAAACCAATTTACAGAAACTAAAGCTAAAAAGCAGAGCCCTCTTTTCCAGCTAAAGAGTGACATATTTCATTTTGACTTAAGTAGATTCATAATTTGTCTGAAGCAAACTATAAGTTGAGAGGTATAAATAGTTGGGGTAAAACTAAGATAAAAGTAAATTGTTTAAGAAGTTAATAAAAAAAAGTACTACTGTGGCCTTCAGAGTAGGAAGGAATAATCTTTAGAAATGCTCTGTGAAAGAAAAAAAAAAAACTTCTAAGAATTAAGCACGAGGAGAAAAAAATCTTGTAAAATACCAGCTCTCAGGGCTGGATTTTTCCACTATTATTTCATGAATGGATCCTCCTTTTAAAATAAATTTTCTTGCTTTCCTTTCAGTAAACTGTGGAATAAAACATTTTGAAAAGTCAGTGAATCAATCAAAATAAGGCTCCAGTTATCCCCACACTAGACAGTACATGAATTGCTGAGGAACAAACACTAGTCAGAAGATTCACTTTTCTAGAAGTGCTAAAATTAAGCAATTCAACAGATATTTGTGGATTTACATAAGTACTAACCACCCCATTTCACAAGGTCTTATGTGAAAAAAAATTTAAGATTATCCTGGACAGAGAATACCTACTGTATCAACAGCCTGGAAAAAAGTTTTGAATGCCAGAATAAGTTTCAGGAACACTATATTTGTACATTACTGAGATTGGAGACTTTTCTCTTAAACTGACTACATCAAAATTGACAAAGTAAACAGCACATTATTGAAAGCCTGCCGGTCATATTGCACAGAAATTTGTATTAGAGTAACCCAATCAAGCAACAGCTTAGTACCATAAATATAGATAGAGAGAGAATAAAAGGGATTTAGAGAAATTAAAAAGCCAGATTCAGTTGAAGACTAGATCTACTAATCTAACATATGTTCAGGATGAAAAGGAAAAAAATGAGAGGCAGCAATGCTGAAAGGTACAGAAAGATGACAAAGCAATGTGCATGAATTTGAAATGTGTGAGGGCAGCTGAAAGTACTTGTGCAAATTGATGCTGTGTATGCAAGTGCTTGGTACAAAGCACACAAAATGCCTTGCTCCATATTCTCAAGCAGTGTCTTTAAGCCAGGATGTTCAAATCATGCATTCTAAGAGGAGAAGGATACCAACAAGTTTTAGGAAGCAGAAACACAGGCTATGAGAGTGAAGGATATAGGAATATTTGAGGCATCTCATTTAATGAAGCAATGAAAAACCAGGGAAGAGAAGGAAAGAAAGATAATAAGTGGCAACTGCTTGAAAGAAGTAGAAGCCTGAAGAAGGTAAATGGGTCTAAGAAATGGAAAAATAGATTAGACATTAGGAATGTAAAATGGTAAATGAGCTTATTTTTCTTTAATTTTTTTTACCTTATGAAATAATCTGCAGATAATTAAAGTTCTTTGACTTGTTATTTTCCTGGAGGCCAAAGTCATCATCATCGTCTTTATTATGAACCTCATTCTGGCAGCAAGCAGGTTAATGGGAACTAACAAATCTTCATGTTTCCATTAATTTTACCTGCAGTTTTTCTCATTCTGTACCAAAGTTTCCTCAGAGGTCCAGTTATGAGATATATAAAATTAAAAAGCTGCTCGTATTTTTTCTGGATAACCACGATTCTCTGAGTATACATTGCCTGGTCCATAAGCTTTTCCTTTATTGGGGAGTGATGTTTCCAACTGGTTGCATATGAAGCAGGTTCTTTCCTTTCTTTTTCTTTCCAGCAGGTTTTGAATGAGCAAATGTTCCAAATGCACATTTCATTAGCTTCTCCTTCTTCAGCAGTTTCTTCAGCATCTCAAATCACCATTTGCAGAAACAGGAGTTCCTCCATAGTAACATTGGTGCAACTAAGATCAATTTTCTCCACTTCTAGTTGTCTTCAAACTCAAGCAATCTATCCAAAATTTCACACATACATTTTTCTAGCAAACCATACCCCCAAAAAAGTTATAGAGAAAATCAGCCAGGTTAGTTATTAGGAGCTATAGCTTAGAAAAAAAATCAGGAGGACTGCAGTCTTTGAAAAAAATATTTTGAAAGATGAGTGTCTCCAAAATTACTGTGTATAAGCCCAGAGTCTACTAGATTCAGCAAAATCTAAGCAAGATCTGATGCTTCTGGCTGAGTTAAGAAAATCGAAAAACCTTTTTTCAGACTTGAATAGTCCAGATTTTATGAAGGTGTCTCCAGTGAAAACAGGTTGAGAGTGACATCACTGTGTGCTGTGGCTTTCAGAAGGGGTGTGCAGTTGTGAAGGTAAAGAGCAGGTCCCCCAGGGCAGACCAGCCTGAAATCCACAGACTTTTCAGTTGCTGAGCTGAATGCGTGTTTTTGTACTTCTCGTTGCAAAAATGAAACCGTTTTCAAGGTTTTTCACACAGTAAAATAACATTTTGAAATTGTTCTGGTTTTCCTTAATTCAAGGTATTTTTTTCCTTCTGTTTCTGTATTATTCAAATTGCTGGATGCTTTATTATTTTATAACTGTTGAGGAGATCTGTAATGAACATCCCTTGGGTTTGGCTTTTTTTTCCTAGATCTAAGGATCTTATCCAGTCAGTAGTGAGTAGCTTGGCATAGGTATGTTTTTTATTTCACCAGCTTTAGGGGTGGGCATCAGCACCACATTACAATACCCTCATGTATGTCAGCAGTGCCCCCGTGCACACTGCAGAAGCCCAGACACTGCCCCCCTGGGCTGTCTGGTGCCATTTGAAGCCCCTGAACCATCTGCACAGGTCAGGCACTGAGGACACAATACACAGGGGCGAGCTGGGCTGTTGTGAAGCAGCAAGCCATGTCTATAGCTGGGAGGTCCCAGTGGGCCTGGAGATGATCCTGGAGATCTTTTCCAGCCTTACTGATTCCATGATGCTATGATCACAAGTGGCCATAACTGCTACATTTCGACAGTAGGATTGCTCTCCAGGCTCTGTTGCCAGCATTGAAGCCTTTGGAATCTTGGACATTTGGTGCACATACAGAAATCTAAATTTAGGTGTCTTAATCTGGAAATTAATGCCACCTGAAGGGCAGGATCTTCATGCTTAAATTTAGGCACCACATGCCATGTGAGCCATTCTGGCATGTCAAAGAACCCTCTTGGGGCAAGCAGGTATAACAAATGGCACACAGGTAGCTCAGGCCACAGTGGAAAGACAACTGAAACTCAAGTGGGATCCCTAAAATGTCCTACATGGCAGTAGACATCTAAATTTAGTCAGCTGAATCCACCCTGAATATCTATGATAACTGAAATTTTTTTTTAATCTTCTTTTCTACTAAAAGAATAGGAAAAAAAAAAAGGAAAAAAGTATCAGACACCTTGGATTCACTCTGTAGTCCAATGCTATCTGAGATGATCAAGCTGTCCTACCTGCCCTGCCACTCCAGGTGGAAACAGACGTCCCTAAGGATGTCTTAGATACCCTTGTATCTCTTAGATGACAAAGAATGCCTACATCATTTACTAAATGAGGCCCTCATGAAGTGCTTTTCTTCTTATCCTAAGCTTGAGGCCTAAAACAAAGTGGACAAAATACACTTCAACAGTGCTTTAACTTGCCCGTGATGGGATTTTTCATATAATCTAGCCATATAACATCTGAAATGAATCCCATGTAGGGTGTCAGACTATTCTTAAATAACAGTTGCTCTTAACGATTAAAGCAATGTTTTAGCTGCTTTTTTAGCTGCAATGTTCTCCAGGTCAGAGTTTGAAACATGAACTGTAAAATGCAAAATCAAGGACACCAGAAAGTTATATAAAAAATGTACAAGTCAAAATAGCTCTATGTCATAATATTAACATTTAGAATTTTGAAATCTGTAAACTTTCCAAAATAAAAATGTCAAGACATTTCGTTTTTTAATTTCTCCACAGTAACTTTTGCAAAATTATTGTCAGGAAATGTTTTGAAAATGGATTTTTGACAGCTCCAGATTTTGAAGAAAATAAGACTAAGATAATAAATGCAAAAGAACTACCAATATGGCACCATGATTGGTAGGTGGGTGGCTGTTACGGACTTCACCAGTTCTCAGTTTCCTGTTAATGAACATGAACATTAGTTTTGAGATCTCATGACATATCTCCTGCTTATGGATATATCAGGGAAATCAAAAATTAGTGAAATTATTAGTAGAAATTTTGGAGGAGGTGATCATGATGGGAAAACACAAATATCAGGACAGAAAAGAAGAAAGTACCAGTGACATTTTCAGAGGCCCTAATAATGGTCTCACTGGAGGAACTGGTAAATATCCTACTTGTTTAAAGAGCCTAGAGTGGTATACATTTTGGAAAAAACCTTTACCCATTGGGAGGAGATGGAAAGGAGACAGCCCAAGTATGAGCTCATTTGACTTCTGAGGCTGAGGGAATGGATTTATTTCTGAAGGCTGTTCTAAGACTTCCTTACACAGGAAACACATAAGTGAAAGAAGATGGAAGTTTTTTTCAAGACTTCCCTGTGTGGGAAACATATGTGAAAGAAGACAGAAATTTCCCCTCCACACTGAAATTTCCATGTGAATTATGATGGCTTAGATCTGAAGAGTCACTTCAACCTGGAGCCAATAGTAGAATTAAGGTGCACTGTTCTGAAATGCCTTGCAATGTAGTAAAGGAGCACTTACTGTGCAGGCAATGGACTGCAGAAGGCGTGTGTCCCACAAATATATTGGTATTGGTATATTGGTGAGCTAGGAATTCACAGCAGAGGACCCTGCAAAGCAGTGCTTGAGCTCCACCTTCCTCATTGGCTCCATCTCTTTCCCTCATCCCAGCAACACATCTCTGCAGAGAGCTGGAGTTCTTCTCACATGGATCTCCTTCAAGGTTGTTATGACAGGAGCTAGGTATGTATCAGTGCAAAGGGCTTTTTGTTTCAGCTTCTTTTAAGAAGGTCCAAAGATGGCAGGTGTGTAGACGGGACTTCATGGTTTTTATTTTCTTTCTCTGCACAGAAAGCTCACGCATTCTCACCTCTTGCTGAGACACACTTGTATTCTCAAATCACCTGCGCTGATGTTTTTCCTGTGCCAGTAATGATATCCAGTTTCTCACTCCTTAACCTCTTTCCACTGAGACTACCAATACAACCATCCATATTTATCCATTCATTTCTCCCTTGTTACTCAAGATAACAACTATTCATACTGGAACACTGTCTTTGTACTGTCTTTGGAATGTATTTTAACAGAGCAGATGAAATAAGGACTGAAGACTTCAAGTTTTGAGGTCAATCATAGAATTCACCGAGCAGAAGCAGAATGAGACCCTGAAGCCCAAAGGTAATAGGATAAGAGCAAGCTAATGAATGGAGTGTCCATTAATTATTAAGCCTTAATTTCCTCTCTCAACACAATAGTATTAAAAACTAGTACAGACAAGTAAATGAAAAATAAATACTCTGTAGTTCAAGGCATTCATTTAACCTTAATACTGAGGAGTCTCTCAAGGGATACAAGCTGGGATTTCTTTTTAATTACAGGCTGCTAATTCAGTGGATGACCAATATAAATTAGAACCATTTTTTGCATTAAAAACACAGAGATGATATTTCCAGGACACCATTTTCTCATCTTCAGCAAGAGTGGTGACATCTCTGCTACCTTTAGGATGTTGTCTCAACCAGAGTGGAGCTTGGCACCCAACCCTGTTGCTCTGACCATATGGGAGGAATGGGACTGCTGTGCCTCAGGGGGTGATGGATCTTCTTGTTTCTGTGCCATCCCTGTCTTTAGTATGCATGAGGATGGAGATGGGAAAACCACTACATCGGTAAGAATCCCTGCCCAAATGATGTGTGCACATCCTCATCAAAATACCACTTTTGCTCCAGTCAGAGGCAGTTGACAGTGGGAGAAAATCAGTACAACTGCCAGCTCAGAAGGAAAAACAGAAATTAAAATTAGAATTTACAGATGAGGCCAGAAATATTTCATTCCTATGTAGGCTGTGAGGTTAAAAAACGTCACATAAATGTATTTAGCTCAGTAAGAATTCATACCCTTCTACCTGCACCCTTATTTTCTCACTGTTAGTGATTGAGACAATCCTTACTCTCCATTTATCAACAAAAGACTGAGACAGTGCCCATATTAAGCACTATTTTAGAATATTCATAAGAAATTACGACTGAAGTGGGAACTGAACTATATCTTAAGCTGTGTGTTAGTGCTTAGTCATTCAAACCAAAAGCCTGCACAGATTTTGTTAGGCAGCTCTCCTGCAGTTAAGCACTCATTTCTCATCTGCATTGTAGGACCATCCTCTACAGTTGACTGTTCTGGTGATATGCTGGGAAGGTCTATCACAGCACATTAACTGAGTAAATATAGCATTCCACTGCCTGGATCAGAGTGCAGGCTTCCTGTTAACTAACAACCATGGTCCTATCCCTTCTCATGCTTTGTCTGGACTTTGTTTGGCCTTCCTGGAAATTTATTTTAGCTAATACCAGCAATTCTTAAGACAATGAACTTTGATTTGGCTTTTGCTTGACTCTGGTATAACACCTTATGCTCTATGTATACTTATAATATCATCTACTAATAGTAATAACAAAGAGTTCTTTCATGCAGAATGACTTCTAAGCCAGAAAGAAATACAGATTGGAGAATTATAGGCATGGGAACAGGGGAGACAACCTTGAAAACACAAGCAAAGGATATGTTCCCAGGGCTGTAAGTAGCTCACCAGTACTCAGTTACTGCTCACCGAAGTGCAACCCTGAGAGCTGGGTGAAATGGTTTTAGAAGTGACTTTTATCTGACATTGTAAATTGTGGTGTTGAGAGATTTACTCATAACCTGAACTTGCAGATCAATGAAGAAAGAGAAGAGATTGAAGTTTCTTGGCAAACACGCAAAAATTACCTCAAACTTTCCAAGGATGAGAAGGAAGAAATGATCAGTGTTGCATTCTAACTGGAGAAGGACTTGTTTGCAAATTCCCAGCAGAGGCAACCTCAGGACCCTCGGGGCAGTGATGGGTACCAAAGAAATGTTGCTATTTAAAGGTTTTTTTATATATCATTTAATGCTATGTACTTTGAAGTATTTGTGTCAGTACCATCATAACTGTACTGATAAGTTTTTAACTGGACTATTAAGACTAATTAGAATAACAATGTATAATGTGTTCATTTTGCCTATAAAAAGACCTTAAGCATAACAAATTAGTGAGAATTCAAGCAAGCTATTCTGTAATTTGGGTGCAACAAGATGTTAACAATGTGTATCCCAGAAGCTCTTGTGCAGCTTTCAAACATTTAAGGAATGCAGCCTCCTGTTGCCTTTCTGCTCATTTCACCATGGCAGGATGATGCAATTTGTTTGACAAAAATTTGGCAAGAGAAACTGAAAGTCTCAGAAGCATAAGCAAGAAGAAGGAGCAAACGACTGGATGACTAGCTACCTTATCCCACTCGCCACAGACCTTAAATTTATATCTTTTGCAGGCTAGTAGAAATGTCACAAGGTTATGGATGACTGGAGAAGTCCTGCTGGGTCACCCTGGTCTTGTATTTCCAGCGACTCCATCCTGAGCCATGCTGCTCTCCTGTGACGCTTTGAAGGAATAAGGTCACTGCAGTGAGCTAGCACTGACTTGGAGCAGCCAGGATCTTTACCTGGTCTTGTACTGGGTAAATAAGATTATCAAGAGGCTGGCCAGGCCACTGTGCCCACTGGTTTACCTCTGCTGAGACCACTGTGTCTCAGTGCTATGAAGTGCACAACATCATATGCTATGTCTGGCTGAATGTGTTGCACAACACTGTGGACTTCATTTAGGAAAAGCATCCTGTTCTTGTCCATTAGGTTGTTTGTAGGAGAGATAGCCTGACCCTGCTGTCAAGGAGGAGGAAGGGGAGTAGAAGACCACAACTGTTGCAATTTTGAAGGGCCAAAGCCTTGCTAAAAGTTATGGCAAATTTATTCTAGAAATCTGGAACCTTCATCTTATTCTTGTACACAAGATTGATGTGGGGGGTGTGATGATACTAAGCTCAGAGGCAAACTTTATTCCCTATGCAGTAACAGATGGTGTCTGATCCAGGGATCCTTGCCAGGAGTTCATCAGCTCTGTGTTTGGGTAGCTTAAGTCACTGTCTGTGAGATCAGCTTGTTGGCAGAGCGAAGAGCAACATCATCACCACGGCCTGCTGCACATTTCACATGCTGCTAGTGAGTGATGTGGCTGAAGGTAGGCCAGGTGCTCCACAGGATCCAACCTAGACTTAGGCAAACCTGGGGAATTGCATAAGTGACAGCAGCCTCTGGGGAAGGAAAGAACACTTAAGTGCAATGCAATACGTGTTCCACAAACACCATGGAGTTTCTGCTTTGCCCACAATCTCTCCATCCTTTCCTTAAATTGTCTCGTGTCCCTCAGTCCTCTTTGCAGAGAACAAATTCCCCTCTTGATCATCCTGAGACCAGCAGCAAAATGTCCAATCTAATGTGTTTACAATAGTGGTCCCTATTCTCTTCCCTCAGCATAAAGGAACTTCTTTTATAAGAAACATTATCCTAGTGAAGAGGGCATAGACATAACTCTAATTCCGTTCTAAGAACCATCCATTTCTCTCCTTTCTGAACAGTAAACTCACCAGAGGACTGTGGAAAGAGACATATGTGTGATGCCATCCAGACCTCACTGGAACGAGACCTGTCATGGGAGATCTCCTCAGTCAGAACTCCGGAAAGCAGGTGAATCTTGTAGTTTGCTTCAGTTGTAAGGGCAACAGGGACAGTATTCTCATCAAGGAACTGGACTAATAGTGGAAAATAATCTATTCAATTTTGGTCCAGTGCAAGCATGGTGATAATATGAAGTATGAGAAAGCTAGTATTCTTTCAAAAGGAAGCTAATTTGCAGAAGAGCTCATCAATCAACCATACCACAGGTAACAGCTAGGACACAGTTATCTGTCCCACTGGAAGAAGACAAAAGCTCAGAAAAAGATTTGATTTGGCTTTGCCTTTCTTTTTAAATAGATACCCACTCCTTTTTCACAGGAGACTTTTCAGATTATTTCTTTATTTTGCTCAAACTTTGAATAAAGTTAATTCTTGTGAGAACTGGCTTGGCTTTTGTGTTCACATGCATAACTGATTGCCAGACAAGCTATCCTTGATTAGTGAGGCGAGCTCATATTAGTCATAGCCATCATCACAGTCAGCTCAGGCTGCTGCAGCATCATCTAGAATTCACCTAGAACATTCACTTAGAATAACAGCACTCCTGCACACCAGCACTGGCATTTTGCAAGGGAAGCAAAGACAGAGGCTTTGTATCTCCGATCCACACTGGAACTAGCAGTGGCACAGAAGACTTTTGTGCCCTAGACAGGTGTGTACATGGGACCAAGTGCTATACATTCCTGAGTACAACATCTGATATATTTATTCACTGAACACTGGAAATGTTGAGATAGTGTTATGTTAGACGTGGTTTTCAAGAGTTATGAGAATGTCATAGAGAGCCATGGAGGATAGTATTGAATTAAGTGACACTGGTTTTTCTAAAGAAAGCAAACTTCAGTAAACTGGGAATACTTATTAGGAAATTCAAACAACCTCAGAAACCAGGGACTAGAATGCTGAAATTATTTAGCATTTATTTGGATCAAAGTTAGAACAACCAGTCAGGAATGTGCATGACAAGGAAGTTGCAGGCCTCCTTGCTTTAGTAATCTTTCTGTCCTTCCCAAGAGAGGTATTAGAAAGAAGATGAGAGCTTGGAAAGAGTGAAAAAGGCTAGATCAGCTCAGGCTGTGACTGCATTACTTGACTGGGAGCACTTCCAAGTTCCTTTGTCTGGGTATATGCTTCTGATGTATCCCAAATCCCATCCCTTCTTCTTTCTCCAAATGCACTCTGATTACTATGACAAGGCAAGTTTTAAGAAATACTGGATCTGAGTCACTGCAGGACCAGCATCCCCAAACAAATTTCAGGTAAGTCTGTACATGGTCAAAGAAAGCTGGAATCAGGTAATATATTGATATATAACAATTTGCCATGGTGGAGACAAGCTAGGTTTAACTTTTAGTCTTAAAGCAAGGAATAGAAGATTATTCAGGTGTCATATAAGGAGACCAAGAAAAGGAATGGACAACAATGCAATACATATACATGGAAAAAAGTTAGGACTGTTCTTGGTTTACCCTAGATAATACACACTACAGTTGTGAGCAGAGGTGCAAAGACAATGACTTTGGGAGACAGGGCAGCCAGAACGAGGACAGGAAAATGGACGCTGAAACAATGCTTAGACTACACTGACAATAGTACTACAAATATTTTTGAACAGATGTATCAGCTTGGCTTACAAGGAGTCTAACCATGCTTTCAGGACAGCAAACTCATCCTCTGTAGAAGGAAGTATGTAGCAGGATGTTCCCTGCCACAGGAGGGCTTATCTGTTCTGCCTATCAGCTGGCGCTGATCTTCCCCCTCACATGAATCTGCTAATTAGTGAGATAACCCAAGCTGGACGTCTGTGCTGTGGAGGTGGCATTCCCAGCTGACAGTAAACATCTTGCCTTGGGAACAGATTGAAGGGAGATAAGCCTTGAATTTCTGACTGACAGACACTTCACTTTGCAAACTATAAAAGATACACGAAACTTTTACAAGCTAGAAGTCTTCTGCACATCCCTGGAAATGTGTGAGGGGATCTCTTCTCAAGGTTTGGGATGCTGGCCTTGGAGTTACTCTCCCAGGGGCTGAGTGAAAGGAATCTGTGTCATCAACTTGATGATAAGTTACATTGACTGCTAATCTATACCATGTCTTTGCTAGCTATAATATAGGTACCTTTATGTTGTGCACTGTTTTAAGTAAATCTACCAGTAGTTCTTTGTTTTAACCTGTGTAGTAAATAACTCTGTTTAAGGCCTTTTGTTTGTTAATCTTCTGTCTATTCAATAAATAACTCATTTTATATTAGACCTGATTTGCTGTTTTTAGAACTTGTGAGCTGGGGTGATTTAGGTGTGGGTCACCTGAATTTAAGCTCCTGCCAAAAATCTGAACCTAAGGCAGGGTTGTCTAATGCTTTCATTCAATCCATAACAAAGTAGGGGCATTGGGAAGAGGTGCAGTGAAAGCACCACCTCTTTTGAACCCCAGCTGACTGCCTGCACTGTCTTAAAATACCCTCACATGGCACTTCCAAGACAAAGGTTGGAGGAGGTTACTCCCACTTTGCAGCAGAAGTGCTTTTCCTGAAGGGAGACACTATCTTAGGAAGCTGACTAAATTCAGCAGAGACTATGGTAGTAGATATTGTTGAAACTGGGAAGAAAGTACAGCAGACTGAAGCACAGCACCTGAACATTTGACATTCAAAGACTCAGGAATAGATAGATATGAATTGACCATGAGCAGGCAGAGGTTGGAGATTAAAAGATTTTTAGACATCAAGGCAGAAAATTTCCAAAAGGTGATCTAGGACTAAGAAAAAGAAATGCTCTAGATAATTTGCAGATGAGTCTTGGCTGGGTTGTGAATGAGTCCATAAGGAAATCAACTAGAGAGAGAAAGAAAGGTCATGCAGAATTTTCTGTAAGCTTTTTTTCTTCATGCACAGTTTCTTGTAGGCTCATCTTGGATGATATTCCTGCAAAGGGAACAGTTCAATCTATAATTAGTCCCACTTTGACCTGGCCTGTGCTGCACAAGAGCAAGAATAGTGCCAAGAATAGTTCCAGCTCAGTACTGGAAAGTTCTCAATGATGATACAGGAGTCAACTGACACCCCGAGGAGTTTCCACTGATTTCCATTCCGTTTGGCTATATACTTTTAAGATTATTAGAGTTAGAATAGTGCTTCCTTCCTCATGAGGTGTGGAAAATGGCGATATGCTTTGAAAAAACATCTTTTGGGGGTTGTTATGCTAAAGCCACATTGCTTCAAAACAAATTTGCCTCACTGTGGCAAGATAATTATTTGATGTTACTTGCATTGGTCTTCACAAGTTTGCTTCCTAGGCAGAGTCAGTCGGTAGGTGAATTTTCAGGCTTTTCTCACAGTCCTTACTACTCTTTGGCTCCTGGACTTGACCCATAGGCATGGTGAATTGAAGAAAGCCTAGGAAAAAAGAAGGAGCGTAGAAGTCTAAATTAGATGTTTGTCATGGACAGTGGGATTGAAGTAGCCCACTTCCATAAACATTTGATAACTACACTTCTGTATTTAAAAGAATTCTATTTATCTACTGCTATAGCCTATGCTGGAGGGGTTAATGGGTTTGCTAAAGAGATATCAGTAGCAATAAAGATCTGAATAGTATTGTCATAAGTGATAGCTCTTCATTGGGTGATCCTTTATTACACAAGACAGCACCTCTAGTGACCATGTTCCTTCATATATGCCACTTTAGTTGCTTTCCAATGAATTATGCATGAGGTAGATATCCCAAAGTCCCCTTTGCAGACAGGCTAGAGAAATTTACTTTTGTATTAGAGCCTTGTAATGAACTCTCAGCTCACATCATCGCCAAGATATTAATAGTGGCATTTACTTACTCCTATTATAGGAGGTATTCACCTATATGAAACACGTATATAGTGTAAATCTGTTTATTTCAGTCATCTGCCATGTATTTTAAACTGAATTAAAGTGGAGTAGTGCATGCAAACATCCCCTTTTATTGTCAAAGACACAGGTTTCTGTTTCAGCCAATCACAAAAAAAAAAAAGTTCCATTTTTACCCTGCTGAAGAGTATGAAACAAAGTATTCCACATGCTGGAAGCTAACCTATGAAATAAGGATTGTATTTTTAGGGATAAAGTCATAGCATAGCTGAATACATTCACATAGGACCTCTGTGGGATAGTCAGTAATGTATCTTACTTCTGCAGTAATCTCCTGTCGCCAACAGACAATAAACCTGAGGTTATTACTTGCTCTGAGCTACAATAGCTTTTGAAAACAACCAAAGGACATCTCTGGGAATCCATCTCTACTTTCCTGTTGGTGTTGATGTGTAGCATATGCACATTTTCTCAATCAATAGGCTTAGTACTCCTGACACCCTCCCAAAAGTTTAGCACAAGTATGAGTCTTCCAGCAGTGAGGTTTCCTGCTTAGTGTAATCCATTCTACTCATTGTCAAGAGTCCTAAGACATTTATTAGAGTCATGATTTTTAAAGATTTAACCCATCCTTTGGAATACATAACCATATCCTTGATGTGATTGTATAAGAAACCTGAAAGGAACCCTGTATTATTAACTGATTTTCATAAATTTGAAAGCAATTTCCATATCTCTCTTTATAGTTTTAACTTAGAGATGTGCTTCTAAACAAAAAAAAAGGACTCCCAATATCAAGAGGCTTTTCGTGATAGAAAATGCCACAATCTCTATATGGCTATTCCACAGATCCTTTCAATTCTTAGGTGAATATTTAATTAATTATAAAACCTACCAGGACCAGTTTCTTTTGTCTTCCACTGGAGTGGGGGATGGCAGCTTGTGGTTTTCTCTCTAGTGGGAGTGCTAAATTGGGGAATACCATTCCTAAACTACAACAGCAACCATGCTTTAGCTTCACCTATATCATTGGTAGTGAGAATTTCAGGAAATCATGTAGTGACCACCTACTTTGTGTCTTAAATAAGAAATCCGAAGTTGTCCAAGGACAGTAGAAGGTAGTTCTCAAGAGTCAGAAGTGTCCTTCTGGTGGTATTGGACCTTCAGCCCTGCTCATGTAAAATCCCAGCAAAAAAAGGCAATATTTCTGCAAGAAGAAAGCTGGTCTTTTTGGTACTCTGATAAAATTCAGGCTCTATCATTATGAAGAAAGTCAGTATATGTCTTTTTTTTTTGAGAACTTGAATAAGTTAGAAAAAAAGACAGAAGAGTTTTCGGATACACCAGTGCTTTTCAGATTTGAAACATAAATCCAAGTGCCTTTGCTTTCCTCATGCTATAGTGGCATAAAGTATTCTCTGTGTAGTAGCAGATGGACTTGGAAAGGTCCTCAAAAGATTGGATCATTAATGTCTCTTCCCAAAGGGAAGTCTTACTTTACCATCAAGAAGTTTTCAAATGGTCTTGATGTAGTGGCTTCAGCTACCCAGAATAAGTCTTACATGAGGAGTGACTGAGAAGAGCGGAAAGCTTCATTTTATTGGGGAAAAAAAAAAAAACACCAAACCAACCAAGCCCTTTTAGAATCAGTTCTGGATGACATTAAATGGAGGAACACAACACCAAAGGGATATCACTGGGATTTGAGAAAAACAGAAATGCAAGCTAAAATGCAGCAGTCAGTATAACCTACACACCAAGGTAAGACAACTTATTCCCACTTCTACTGTCTGCTAAAAGCAAAATTTTCCAAACCATAAAGAGCTGATATGCTGGCTAATTATGAAGCATGAGTGTAGTTTTGGTGTCTATTGGAAGGAGGAGCACAGGAGAAGAAATGCCACTTTTCTACTGTGACAAGGAGTTAAGCGTTTATTAAAAATGGATGTTAGTATTGGCTCTGTTAGGTCACATTACCAGGACTTTATTGAGTGAGATTCTCAAAGTCAGCCAGAGTGAATGGGCAGCAGGCAGTGGAAGGTGGGCTGCCAACTTGGTTTGGCAGAAAACCAGTGCTTTCTATACTGGTCTAGCTGAGTTTTTTAATGCATAGCTGGAGCTATGAGACCAGAGCCTCTAGAGAGATGTAAGCTCACTCACTGCTTATTCATATTTCATGCCTCTGAATATTTTCTACAGATAAAATAACATTAAGCAGGCTAACACCTGTAAATCATGCCCTCTTTCATATTTTGGAGGATTAAGTTATATATTCTGATGGTGAGTTGGCCTTGAAACTATTCTGAGGTCTTTTTAACCCACCTGATTTTCTTTCATAACTTATCTTCCCATCCCCTACCCCCAGCATTCAGGTTGGAATGCCTTAAGATGGAATAGAGAAAAAGTTTATTTCCTTGGGATTTTGCATTTATTTTATTGAATCCAAGGCCTAAAATAATTCAAAGAATGTGCTTTGCAAAACCTTTTTACTACAAGTATTTAGTTTTATAAATTGGAACTGAGCCATGCACATACATAAGACATATTTTGAAAAGAGACGTTCAGATAACCCTGAGAGATTCAGTATTAAGTAAATTCTTTCCTTTGGTAGAAAACAGCTAGCAAAATTTGACGTAATCACATTTCCAAACTCATAGTTTATGGAAAGACTGAAAAAAAGTTACAGCTTTCTCTAAGGAGATTTTACAGTCAAAATGTAACCCTAACAAAAGTAACAGAGTTTAATATCAATTTTCTCGTCTTTCCCTGTAACTTTTAAAGAAAGCTGCTGCCGGTAAATTTTTTTAGGGTCTCAGTCCATCAAACAAATTATCAAGGTAACCGTGACACTGAAGTCTGGAACTCAGAATGGAGAGAACCAATAAGCATCAGTGTTCCAAGGCTAAACCCTATTCAGTAGTTCGTAGTACGTACAGCAAAACTGGCTCTTCAGTCAGTTGCATGTACTCTTGTCCACCCTCTTATTTTTTCAAAAACTTTTGATGCCACTCCAGACATACTAGGCATTCTTTGAATGCTGCTTATCCATAGACTCTTAATATAAATACAAATCTTGCCCCTTAATTTGTCAGAGGGATTGTAATTAAATGAGGCCCTTTCCTGCTGAAATATCTTTATCTTTCAATCTGCCATTGCTATCAGTGGAGAGGGATGATTGAGTTGAATGCATTCACCCCACCTGCATGAGAAAATAGATGTTTTTAAAATGCACCCACTGGACCATTGTGGTTGGTTGTTTCCTTTGAGTGACAGCTACAATATTGTTTTATAGATGCATTTAAATCTTAGGATATACAGGACTTTCCTTGAAACCAGGAATTCTGCTTGTGCAGTACCTTAACCCATGGAAGGCACTTGTCCACCTGAAACCAAGAGGCCAGTTTGCCTTTCAAAACATTGTCTTTCATGGATCTCATAGTGGCTTTAATGATGTGCTAACATGTTGCATGCACCTATGCATTTCAACTAACAGCATTTTAAGAACACTCATATATTTTAACTTTAAAAACCTCACTTCAAGAGAGTTGTACTGTTCAAAACAATCTATTTTATTTTATTCAGTACAGTTCAGTTTCTGAAATATAAAAGTTATATGGTGCAAACAGTGAGGTATGAGTTTTCTGTTTTTTAAAACACTACTAGTTCACCATAATAGCTAAGATATAACTCTTTCTGTACTTATTACTGTTGATAGGGTAGAGATATTTGGTATATTCTACTGTTCTGAAATAAAACAAAAGAGAAATCAAAGTATTTCTTGATGTATGGATTGCACTCTTGTATAAAATACTTTCATGTATTTGGTCATTTAAGGAAGCAGCAAACACCCACTTAAAATCAGCTGGTAACTGCTTTCTGCTGAGTGACTCATCCTGCAAATCAGTGGGCCTTATTGTTGAGACTTCAGCTTCTAATTTTTTTCTCAAGTTGCCCAGAGGCGAGCCCAAGAAGTCTGGCTATATATATCAGGCTTTGTTTGATGCTGTCTGTTTTTATGAGACAATGGATGACATTACCGGTGTCATCCACATTGGTGTTGGTGGCAGCAAACAACTATTTCCTCTTATTCATCTCACTACCTTTTCCATCAGTCTCTCCACTGAGCAGTAATCCAGTTACCTTCAGCAACAGGAAAGGTGACAGTTTGCCATCACAGATGTGTTGGGATGTGGATAGGCATAAGAGGGCTTCCATATTTCTGTCTCAGGATGCAAGGGTGTATATATATATATGTATATATATATATATATACACATATATATATATATATACACATATCTAAGCATGTACAAGTGTATGGATACATATTGGTGTGTATGTGTATTTAAAACACTGTACCCCCACACCAGTCAGGAGGATGCACGCATGGCAGCAGTGACTGGGACCACCCCCAGGCTTCTGGCAGATCCTTCAGAGATTTTCTCTCAGGTACCTGAGGTGAAAGGGATTTGCTGCTTTGTCTTCCTTGAGAGATGGAGTCACTTGCCTGCTTTCAGCATGGACACTAGCCCTCTTCAAGCTGCCTGTCAGCCAGCACTCTGGTCCCATCATGGAAGCATCTGTTTGAGTCAAGGTGAAAGATCCTCTCTACCTCTTCTCACCAGCCTGCAGCAGGCCGAGCTTTTCCTCTTTGACTTTCCCTCTTTTTAGGACAGAGGAGCAGAATCCTCTTTCTTTAGCTGCTGAAAGCATTTGCACCATCACAATTAGAGTTTAAACCCATTAAGTTATTTCAGAGTGACAAGATGTGCTGTCCTTTTGTATTGGAAAGGTTTTGGCAGTGGGTGGGCTGCAGAAGTGGTTTCAGTGAAAAGACATCAGGAACTGCTCCAGGTCACACAGTGCCAGTTCCAGACAGCTCTGAGACAGACTTGTCAGTGCCCAAAGCTGAGCTCATCAGTGATCATGCAGGACCTCGTGGCAGAGCAGGTGGTGGTGCCTTGAAGAAAGCTGAAACCTGCAGAGAGGCCCCGCTGGAGCTGTGGCCCACAGAGAGAACTGTGTGTAGGAGCAGGTTTTCAGGCAGGACCTGTGACACATGGGAACCAAGGGGGAGTTCCTGAGGGACTCCACCCTGTTGAAAAGGACTCATGCTGGAGCAGTTCTTTGAGAGCTGCATCCTGTGGGAAGGACCCACATGAGAGAAAGCTGTCGAGAATGGTATCCTGTGGGAGGGACTCCATGTGAGAGCAAGGGAACAGTGTGAGAAGGAAAGACTGGCATACACAAAGTGTTCTGAACTAACCATAACCACAATTACCAATTCCTGTGGTCTGCTAAGGGGAGGAGAGAAAAGGCTCAGCAGTGAATTTGAGGCTGGGAAGAATTGGAGGTGTGGGAAAAGTGTTTCTAGTTTTGGTTTTGCTTTATTTCCCTCTATCCTACTCTGTTAGCAATTAGCAATTCTCTGTTTGCCCATGATGGCAATTGGTGTGATATCTTTGTCCTTACGTCAACCTATGATTTTTTTCTTTTTTATTGAATTTTCTACCTCTGTCTTGCGAGAAGTGTGAGTGGGAAAATGGCTGGAGAGGCAACTGTCATTCAGCTAACTTTAGCCTACCACAGTCCTTTGAAAAGTAGAAAGTAATTATTAATGCTTGCAATTTTTAGATGAGGTTCTTGGGTAAAGATGGTCTTCTAAGAACACCTGAATTCTCCTATGTTAGCACTCTTTGCTCATCATCCCAGCCATCTCCTGCACATTCCCATCTTTCTTCTTCAAACAGCCCAAATATAGGACAGCCAAAATAAATCTGTTCCTTCTTACAGAATTTTCATTCCAAATACTCTTCTTTCTACTAAAATCTCCTATCTGGAGGGCCTCAACAAATCTTCTCTATGGAATTGCTCAGTAGGTCTTGAGAACAAAATAAAGCTCTGCTAGAGTTGGTGTGGCCTTGCTTTAGTCCATGCCTCAGCACCTCTCCCTCAATTCCCACATTTACTTGCAAAGTGCACACTCTTGCTCTGCTCTGAACCTTAGTTATGCATTTAAGGCAGTGTGAGGAAGAAAGCTGCCTTAGGAGCACTGTTCAGACATTAGCTCAAGGATTCAGGGTTCCCTTTCCATCCCTGTAGTGCATTCCAGTGCTTGAAGTGCCAGGAGAAAGCAAGGTGGTTTCCTCAGAGAAACCAAGAAGAAAGGCTATACTCCCAATTACTGCAACTTTGTCTCCAATGGTATTGTGATAATTTTATTCCCTTCTCATTATTTCCAGGTGATGTGACCCCTGCATTCCACTCAAGATGGCTAGAAATAGCCAGGTTCCAAGGAACATGAAGAAAAACCTTTTTTGACAGGGCACTTTATAAACCAAATCAGATGTGCCTTTGTTTCTCAGATGTATATGCAATAGGAAAGTCAGGTGGGAAAGACCTGTCCCAGGAACTAGTAGGTGGCTGAAAGTGAAGCAGACAGCAGCAAATGTCACCCAGGCATGTACAGACATGAACAAAGCCAGGGAGAGCAATGAGTCATTCTGGAGCACTAGAAGAAACAGAATATTAGTTAAGCATTTTAATGCCATCTGGGGTGGACTTTCTCCTCTGCACCTTATATTGAATCCTCCTTTTGTATCCAAGTGGTAACTATTACCTTAAGAAGACTTGAAGGAAATATTAACCAGTTAAAAACTGTGTTCTGCAGAGAGATGTAGTTCATGGATGGCTGCCATTCCAAGAAAATTTTAATATTGGAAAACCATCTGACTGGGAGTGGAGAATGGAACACAGATATGCAAAGTGCTGCTTGAGAAAGGATCAAAAGCACTGTTCAACTTTAATCTAGCCTGGTGCATATTCTGGCCAAAAATCCCCTCAAATCTTTGTACCTTAATGGCTGAGTTCTGGAAATACATATTCTCATAGCATGAAGGGATATATGCTGGAACTGCTTCTGCTAGAACTATTTGATCAACATCAGAACAGAATTATTCAAATGCACTTTATGTTTACTCTGTGGAGACTCCTTGAGCACATTCCTCCTCAGGGAAGCAAAAATCTGTCTATTGCAGTGAAACACATGATGGAAGGTTTTGTAAACACCCTAGCTGGCTTTACCAAATGCAGTCGAATATTGATATTAGCTTTCCAAATACTTTCCTTCAGTCCCAAGTCAACTTACAGCCGACACTAATCCACAAATTACAGAAGTCCTCACTGCACTGCCAACTTTTCTATTATGAGCTAGACAGGAATATGCTTAAGTTATGCTGAGGTCACATCTTTGGCTGCAGCAAAACTAGCTGTAAAACAGTAATGACATATAATCAAGAAAGTCCCTTTCTTTGACACAGAACTGTCCAGCTTGCTGGGCCCTGCCATTTCTCAGGATGTTTGGAATGAAGTTCAGCAATTGCATGCTTTGATCTTTAAAGCCTGCCTATCACAAGAAAATTTGCACAAGGAAAACTATTTATAATGCTAGAGCAAGGCATAATTTTGTTCTGCAAAACGAGAGAGCAAACTGCCCCAGTGCATGTCTGTTCTGCACCAAAAACAGTCAGGATTGCAAGGGGGGGCTGTTGAGAAAAGGCTTTTCATTACAGTTCTCAAACCCATAGGTTTGATTTTAACTAACCAGATACAAAATTTTTTTGAATCTAAGGTTCAAGTCTGTTAGATTCAGGAGAGAGGATGTAAAGCTGATTCACCCTGTGTGTAAAGGTGATTTATTGATGTGGATGGTCAGAAGGGTGTGAGAACTGATCCATGGAAAGAAAACCAGAGAGGGAAGATAAATTTGTTTATGAATATCAGTTTCAGAATTAATGAAGCCTGATTTCCAGTGAGCATATGTCTCATGGTTGATTGACTTTTTAATTAAATAATATCAAGGTTGCAACATGAACTCAACCCTTTAAAGACCCTAGTGAAACTATAGAGGGTACACCGCCTGACTGGAGTCCCTTATGCCTAGCAAGGTAAGAATTAAGACAAAAGAACTCTCAACAATTTCCCTGCATAACCAACCACTGAGTCAATGAATAATCACCTTGCTCCAGTTCCTTAGGAAACCAAGCTTAAAAATGATAATTAATATAGCACACTACATTTCTGATAAAATTCTCTTTACTACAGACATCTCCTGGATTATTTATTATGTCTCTTTCCATCACCCTTTGTCTTTTTTACTTTACATTGTACATTCTGCAGGAGGAGTACTGTTGTCTTCTGCTGGTCTGAAAAATACCCAGAATATTTTGGGCCCTAGAACAATTAAAACAATGCTAATTATGAAACAGGATGTCTTCTAGACCAGAACTTGTAGTTTGAGATCCTAAAACAGGTGGATATCAGGTACAGATATTGACCAGAACTGTATTCAATTTACACCCCTATACACCCACAAGAAATCAATTACTATTTGCAGAAGGACTTCAGATGGCTTTAAATTTTTACTGGAATTGCTGAAGTCAGAATTTGACCCAGGCTGACGGATATTATTGGATCAGGAATAAGAGTGCAATAAATCATAAACCAGAGAGAGAGGGGAGTTTGGTCTCTCACCAGTGAATTTAATAAAGTGTACTCTAAAGTAAGAGTCTTTGTATTATTCACTTTCCATTAAATTATTTTCCTTTTATATGTCCTCCCAATGCCATGCTGGCATGTAATTTTCACACAGTTTTGTCTGGTACACGTAGAGAGGGGAATGGATCTTTCTCAGAGCTATGCAGAACTGAAGCCATGTACATTTATGTCAGAAATCTGACAATATTCTCCTGACACAATGGACTGCATTTTACAGCTTTTTGCATCTGTATATAGGAGTGGGATAAACAGGTGAGTCACTTCAGATGCTAGCACCTGGACAAGCTTAATTGTGCAGTGCATTCTCACCCTGATTTCCCTTCCTTAAACTACACAGGTACCATTCAAACTTGCTCAAGATGAAGGTTTAATTTATTGTCCCCACCTTACCTCTCTTCCCTGATGCTGTGGAACTTTTGAAAGAAGTTTGACTTAAATAAGCAAAATAAAGTCAGACAGGAAGAAAGAATTTCTGTGAACTCCTCACAGTGCAGTAACCACCTTCTTTCTGCAGGGTCATGGGACTGGAGGAAAGGCAGATGGGAACTTTCTCTTTTATTGTTGTATTTACATCTCGTTGATATTTTTAGAGACCATGTTTGATAGTCTTGAATGCTGATCATTGGCCACATTAAAGTGCCTTTTTTATATTCCTTGCTCTTACTCCTGTGTGTGCTCTCACTTTAAGATGAAAAGACAGCAATCTAGAGAAAAACCCATTCAAAGACAACATGAGGTGGAGACCAGGGAGTGATGCTTACTTGGTGGTAACCATAGTATTCATTGTTAAAGTATCCGCCATTAATGGTGGTCACCATTTATTCAACTTGTTCAATATAATTTGAAAAACATGCAAAAAACAGACAAAAAGAAAGAAGCAGAATAACAAGAAGTAACTGCCAGTTTGATTTCTATTCAATACTATAAATAGAGGGAGGAAAAAAAAATCCACATTTGCATTTAATTCCTTTAACTAATTCAGCTGACTGAAAGTGCATAAATCTGCTTGCTCTCCCTGGCTTCTTCAGTTTTGCAATGGAGACCCTTCACTTCACCTTGAACTTCCCAGCAGTGTAATCAAGAATTACTAGTAATTTTTCTAGAAAATGCTTTATGGATCTCCATTGCCTCCTTCATGTTTTCCCTCTACTCATCTTTCATGGGGAGCTGTCTTCTATGTTCTGGAGACAGACTTCTTTGTTTCACCACACACACCCTCTCCAAGGTGAAAAAAATCTCTTTGCTGAAGGATGATAAAAATCTGATTATACAGACATATCCAAGCACGGCGGCAACTTTCCCCACTGTCAAAGGAGACATGATTATTGACAATATGGAGGTTTATAGGAATCTCATGAAAAATGCTTAGACTATTTTGGAGATTGGTTGAATCTAAACAAATTAGCTAAGATTCTCAAGTCTAGCTTAGGAATTCCATGGAAGGTTACCTAGGCAATAAAATAGGTCAGAAGTTTGAAAATAAAGCACTTCCCAAAGCATTTTGGTGTCTTTCATTCATGGTCTAGACAGCAGAAGACATTCAGAAATACAATCCTCTCTCCCTCTCTTTTATTTTTAAATGCATGGAATTTTAGAGTTTGTGAATCCAGATTCTGCTTCTCATATATAAGCTGAAACACCTTTGAGAATTAATTTCTGCAATCAAACAAGCCTATCCAGCACAGCAACGTACACAGAAGATTGCTAATATGCTGAAGTCAGGGAAATATGTATGTCACAGAATCTGCATTGTACCATATCATAAGTTCACTAGAAGAGTAATTTAACTTCATAAACGCAATATATCATTGCCACAAACATGGCTATAATACCTAATTCTGAGTAGTGCCAAATGCCACCTAGAAAGTGCTGGTAGGCTGTTGACAAATATGTTCAACCCAGAAGCCTGAGGCCTGAGGGCAGACTGCATCTTTACAAAGGCAGTTCAATCACTGAACAGTCTGAGCCATCATTACACATTGCTTTCTGAAACAGTCTTTTTCAGCCTCTAACTACCTTTAATTATCTTTTGTTTCCCCCAATGGGGCTAAGAAGAAAAACTGTTAGCAAGGCTGTTTGTATTTATGCCTGCCAAAATCTCCCTGCAGCTATTTCCAAACTGAATTTTTTTATAGAAAACTCATACCTGTAACGTCCATGCAAGAAAAACAAACCAATAGGAAGAGCTGACTGAGTGACTGAACTATAAAATAATTCCCACAGAGCTGAGGTTTGACCTTACAGCTCTAACCCCCTTACTGCATCCTATAACTCTATATCTAGCTGCAGCTGGGCTTGGGACCAGGGATCTGGACAGTGGAACTGGGCAGCTCTGCAAGGTCTTGTGTGCTGTGCTCCCAGGAGGGTGTGAACACTGGCAGTGTCTCAGTGCAGGGAGGCACTCCATTCCTTTCACCAGGACCTATGCCACAAACGCTGCACCACTGCCGCAGGCCCTGCAAATATACCTGCAGTCTTCTCCTTATTGCAGGGTGTGTTGAGCAGTCTCCAAGGGCCTGTGTCCACACTAGCCTAAGGTTCTCCCAAAGACTGACTCTGTGAAGCTTCCTCAGTGCAGAGCACCCTGCTGTAACCCTGCAGTAACCTCAGTGCTTACGCCCCTGCTGCTGCTGGGCACGAGGGTGTACCTGTGGTGTGGCATCCTTAGACATGCCTGGAGCAGCTGCAGGTGTTTTCATTCCAGCCTGACAGCTGTGTAACCCACATCCAGCTTTGTGTAAGGCAATGCGTTGCATCAAACAGGATGTGTGGGTTTACAGAATGAAAATAGTTACTTGGACCAAAACCGCATCCTGGTCCGCTAGAATTTCCCACTGTCCCCATTAGACTTGTGTGTGTCTTCTTGGCAGCTAAAGTAAGGGCTCGCAAATCTAGACCCACTCACTCTGGACTTGGTCTACCTGATGGGCCCCAGACCATGGGAATGTCCTCAATTTTCCACTGAGAACCCTTCTGGGGTTTGGTCATGCCAGAGGGTCCAAGAGAACCTTTTAAGTGCAGAGAGGAAAATGATGAAGAGGGGATCAGGATCCCTCACCTCATACAGGTGGTGTGAGTTCAGGAGCTAATGCCCTTCCCTAGGGTACAGCAGGAGACAAGGTAGCACTGTAGATATATAATTGTTTCCCAGTGAGGACCAGAAATAGTGGCTGTTGCCCAGGACAGACATCAGACAAGATCACTGGGACACTTGCATTGTGAGGTATACCAGATAAACAGAGAATTTTTTAAAGAGATGTGCCAAGCATGAGTGAACAAGTCCACTGGGAAAGGAGCAGGTATGGGCTATGCTCTACTGCAGTTTGGTCTGCTTAATGGCTTCTGCAACATTTTTCAAGCACGGGATACTCTTAAACATGTTTGTTGAATCACCTCAGAGAACATTTCAAGGCTGAAATATTCATCCTAATGTGTAAACAGGAATATCCCTGAAGATCCTCTGCAGGAAATGTAGTCCACAGGGACTCAAAACTCAAGACAAACCAGTATTAAAATAATGCTATTAGAGCTCTCTAAAGTGGTACATGGAAATGCAAGACTTTGTGTATGTCCTGGGGTGACTATGATGCTGAATTGTATCCCCATTCACCTGTTTAGCCCAGAAATAAGTTTTGCACCTTTAAAACTGGATCTGAGAGTGAAGGAGGGGAGAAGGAGAAGCAGTGGAATGTCTGAGGTGGTTGTATTCAAAACACAGAGATAAGAGCTTCAGCTTTTCTTCTCATGGATGGTGTTGTCTGCAGCACAGACAGCAGGAGAGAGCTCTCCTTTGCTTTTAGTGAGTTTTTAGCTAGCTGAGGAAGAGAAGCGCCCTGGATTGTGGCTTTTATTTTTTTTTTTAACAGATCAGCCCTGGTCTGAACTGAAAACCCAGAAGTGCACCAGGAGCTCACACCTGTGGCCCACTGGGCCCCGAGATGTGGCTTTTCCCAGCAGATGAGGGACTGACAGAGAGTGAGCGAGCCCAGCTACACCCCATGACAAGGACTTTCTGAATCTGCCTTCAGAACAGTGTGAGGTTTTATCATTTAATATTATTCATTTTTTATGATTGTGAATACTTTGCTTGTCAAATAAACAGGTTTTTTCCACTTTTTTCCAAGGAAATCTTTTCCCAAACCTGTAGGGGGAGGGGCCGCTTGAAGTTTCCTCCCAAATTTGCCCTAAACCAGGGCCGTGTATTAAAACCATATTCATGACGTGAATAGTTATGTACTTTAAGGGCAAAACCTTTGACTGATTGGTCCACACTTAGAAGAAAATTTTTTTTTTTTGTTTTTTTTCCTCCATGGAAAGGTAGAATGAACCAGTGAGGAACAAACATACGCACACAAAATCTTTCAAAAGCTAGCTGCCTTAAAAAGATTTTTTAAACTTACTTTGGGGAAAAAAATAACTCCATAAAACCTATTTGTTTTGTTGCCATGGGATGATTTTTTGAGGAATTATAGAACCATCTGAGAAACACAATCAGTCTGCAGTAAAATGAAGTGCTGAGGCAATGTAGCATATTTAAAAAGCTCTGACAGCATAAAACTAGAGTCAGCATGAAATGTACAGACTTGCCTGTTATGAATTTATAATGAACAAAAATTAATTCTGTTTTAGATATCTATTTAATGGATATTCTCAATACACAGCTGCTCACTGTGCCTTTGAGAAGATGATATGTTTATCTTTTCATTTATAGCAGCACACAGGAGCTCTTCAGCTCTGTGCAGAATATTCCTTGATATACAGAATATGGGTGAATTGAATTTTTCTTTAAACAGAGAAATAAAAACTTCCTGATTCATTAAGGGGGTCCATTACTTTCTTAGCCTTAGATCACTTACTGTACTTAATGCTTTTCTTTGTCTTTCCAAGTCTTCCTGCAAAAGAATTCTGTCCTGCCAAAAATAAACCTCAAATTTACTATGATGGCTCCAGAAAAAATGACCACAGGAGAATGGTTAGACAGGTGACCAGCCTATGCTTCTAGAATTTTTTTCCTTGTTATTTCACCTTAGATATGAAACCATCCCCTGATTAGATCTTGTATTGTTTCTCTATCCATCATTGCCTTGTTTCTCATGTATCGAGTGGGTCTATGTGAACCTCACGATGTTCAGCAAGGCCAGCTGCGAGGTCTTCTGTGCCTGGGTTGGGGCACCCTTTGTGTCAATACAGGCTGGGGGAAGAACAGATCAAGAACAGCCTGCCAAGCAGGACTTGAGGGTACTGGTGAATGAGAGGCTGGACATGAGCCAACAGTGCGCACTTGCAGCCCAGAAAGGCAATGCTATCCTGGGCTTCCTCCAAAGCAGCGTGGGCAGCTGGGCAAGGGAAGTGATTCTTCTCCTCAACTCACTCTCATGAGACCCCACCTGCAGTGCTGCACCCATCTCTGGGGTCCTCAACACAAGAATGACACAGACATGTTGGAGTGGGTCCAGAGGAATGGGTCCAAGCATCAGAGGGAACTTCTCCTGTGTGAAAAAACTGAGATGGGATTGTTCAGCCTGGAGAACCTACCAAAAAGCTCTCCCTGTGTCCTTTTAGTACTTAAAGGGGCCTCATAAGAAAGATGTGGGCATTTTAGCATGGTCTGTTGCAATAGGACAAAGGGTAGTTGTTTTAAACTGAAGAATGGTCCATTCACACTACATAAAGGAAAAAAACTTTTTACAAACAGGTAACAAGTTGCCCAGAGAGATGACAGATGTCCCAGCCCTGAAAATTTTCAAGGTCAGGTTGAATGGGCCTCTGACCTGTTTAAATTGAAGATGTCTATGGCAGGGTAGTTGGACTAGATGACCTTTAAATATCCCTTCCAAAGGCTATTCTACGACAGCAAAACTGCTTTCCCTAGAATTGAAAGAATTTCTTGTGAACTTATGATTCATTTGGGTTAAACTGGAAGACCAGGCTTTTATAAGCCATCTGAGGCAGACTGTGCCTTTCATGTCGTTTGTGCAAGAGGTTGCCAGAGTCGATGGTGAGTGAGTTGGAAAGATGATGCATATTACTCACGCTAATTGCTGTGACCGCCCCAAGCTTGACATAAACAGCTGGTGTAATAGAAAGATCCATAGCCCATGTCTGATTTCACATCAGCCAAGAGACACAGAGTAATAGGGCTGTTTAATATTTTTCTAGAATATATTTCTAACCCATAACTGTTGTCAGAATATGCACTGATATGCCGTGTCCTCGCATATAATATGATAGTGTCCTGATATATTGTGTCACCCCTTTGTTGCAATGATTGCTAACAGTGGAAGAGTGCATACAGAAATCTGTAAGGTTTTGCAGCAGATATCTGAAAAGAAAAAATTCCTTTACAATCAAATTTGGATCACATGTGCTACAGTTTATACTGTTAAACCCTTGCTCTTCAAGCAAACAAAAACCTACATAAGCCATACCAATTTTTTTATCAACAACAGAACGATACAGAGAATCTCTTACAAAGTGGTACCTCTTCTCTGGGAAATATGGTGAATGAAAAATACAAAAAATATCCTGTCATAAGCAGAGAACACTGCCTAAGAATCAGAAAAAATGGCAAGAAAACAACAGCATCTCCTCTGCATACTTCATTGTATCCACGAGTACCTAATCCAGGCTTTATAAAGTGTTTATGGTCTTCCTTCTGCATAAAAACACAAAGGTAGTGTAGAGTGGTTTTTGATTGATAAATTGCCCTTTCAAAAGCACATTTTCATTTAAAAATACACACTTTTCTTAGGAAAACATATCTTTACTATGTGCTTTCGTTTTAGATGGGTGATTCTGTAATGGTTACCTTTTTCTTCCCAGGTCTTAAGTGATATGAAGGCATACGGACTTGTTTATTTTTTGTAATTCACAAAACTCTGTATGAGAAATTTGAGGGAAAAATCCCATCTGTAATAAATCTATTTGTTTTCTATTTCTATTTCAAAAATCTTTATTCATAACTATGGTGAATGTTTTTCTGTTTTAGGAAAATAAATTGACAATGTTAGAAACTAGATAATAGCAGAGTTCTTCAGTCAGGTCTCACCATCTTTTCTTACATGTTGCAACTGTAGTTATCCCAAGTCTGGACTGTGGAATCTTGTTCTACTTTGCCCCTCCTGCTCTTGGATCTCTCTTTCAATAACAGGATGCTAATTTCACCTCTGCACTGCAGGTCCTTCTGTGAAAGCTGAGTGTGCTAACCCCCTCTCATAACAAAGGTCTGGTACAGAGCAATACTGCCTATGTATCTCTTATTAGTGTACTCAATCCAAGAAAATAATAATTTTATAAGGTGATTTAACTTCTATTTTAACGTTATAACACTCTATATTGGGTTGACTTTACTCATCTGGAAAATTGACCAAACTGTAAAATAAACCCATTTTTTTGTGAATTGAGTCTGCCCTCATCCAGGGCATGACTCCAAATGCTACTCATTGGAGGCTGCTTGTGGAGATGAAAGGGTAGGTAAGGTTCACTCAGTTCTTAGCAGCAGCTCATCATAAAAGATGTGCTAAGTAGATGCTGCTGAGAGAATAATCAGCACGTCTCACATGCATCCTTTCACTGCTGCCCCTTGGCACATGGCTCACTCTTTGTGCAGGTCTAGCCAGCTGATGGTTTGCCAGCAAAGGGGATTTTGCAGCTGTGTTGTGCTGCTGAAGTCTCCAGCAGTGCCCCTGGCTGACCTTCTGCCTCAAGGTCCTTCTGGTAATCTAAGCCACCAAATGCCAGACTGGAGACTGAAAAAAAGAAGCAGAATTATAACAGAGAAATTCATTTTGCCTAGAAAAAAGGAAGGAGGTTTTTTCTGCCCAGTTTCTGTGACTGAGTGCTACATGCAGAACACTCACTGGTTATAAAATCTTGACTTGCCGGATCCATGTGATCTCTATTTTGTTCTAATAAACCGTTAGTGTGAGAATAGACTGATGAGTCAGACCATGCTGACAAGAGCATCTTCTGAAGTGGCTAAGGAACCAGCAGAGACCTTGATGATTTCAGACAATTTTTTATCAGGATTTAAGCACCTGTGAATAAAAGCTTTAAAATATGCCTCCAAACTAATGGTTGATGCACTGGGGATATAAGGAGGATTTAACATCCCAATAAGCATGAGGAGGAGGACACAAGGCTTACCAAGCCATCCATTATATGTTTCCAGCCTGCTGGAATACTTTGATGAATATAAAGCATGTTGATGACAGTATTAACCAAATGAAATGGAGAGCACTGTCTGCATAGAATAGGGAAGTCTCAGAGATGACATTGTCACATTTAAATTTTTCTCAACAAATGAAATAACTTGGAAAATCCTAGATTTGGGGGTTTTTGTTTGTTTGTTTGGTTTTTTCTTTTTTTCTTTTTTTTTTTAAGGAATCTGCAAGGACACACACACACAAAAAGTAGTTATAAACCTATTAACCTAGCTTGATATATTTGCAGTTCCCACTGATCCTCATTTTGAGATATCACAATATAACCTTTTCCTCTGGGGTAGGATTTTCAGAAGTGCTCCATGCTCTGTAAACCTTCTCTTAATGAAGTGGATGACAAACATGAGATGCAGATCTTTGAGGGAAGATGGGAAATGGTTAGTAAGTGGTGATTTAACCCCATGACAATACACAAATACTGGGTGGTGTGTTTCATGTCACCTGGGAAAAGCCGCTTCATCCACACCTGGATCTGCATCTCTGCATATACCTCTGGAAGGTGAGGTGGGCCAATAATGAAGCTATTCATAAAACCCCAAGTACGCTCGTACCGCAGCTGGATAAATACATGTGCAGGTACCTAGTGTGAAATAGTCCGAGATTAGAATGAAACTGATTCGTACAGTTATGACTGTACAAAATTGCCACAGCTTTATTGCCTCCTTTCTTTTGCAAGTTCACATGTGAAATGTCAAGGTTCCCTTAAGATATAGCTCCCTCTTTTGAAGATATTACATAAACTGCTAGATGTAAAGGTTTAAAAGGTTCTTGCCTCCCTTCAAAATGTATCTTTTGTCTTAATGCCAATATTTAAGATCTTATAAAAGGGACCTCACTGGTGATTTTTTAGTGTGAAAAATGAAGGTAGTTCATGTTTTTACAGTACAGGCACTTTTCTCTTATTAATGCTGTGCAGTAAGAAAGAATCTTTGCAGCGCTGCAGGAGTGAGATGGATGTTCAGGATGATAACAGAGGATGCCTACCATGAACCTTAGGAGATTTTGTCCTTTAAAATAATATATACAGCTATATCTAGGAACATGCTGGAACTATGAATATTTATTTATAATGTGGCTTTATCTCATCAGTAAATTTCCCTTAAGAGAGAAATACTTTCTTCAAGGACATGTATTGTTTGGACAACCCTATGGTATACACTTTTCTGCTTTGTCCCTGTAATCAGTACACAGTGCAAGATTATACAGAAAAATCACATACTAAATTATACTGAAAAAATGAATACTAAAATTTTAAAGGAAGTAGGTGAAAAAGTGCACCAGACCATAAAATGAAAATAAACTGCAAAAAATTAGTACAAACAACTTTTTAAAAAGAGGTTATCTCTTTTAGCTTTTTTTAAGTGACCTGTCATGTTTGTATGTCAGCACCAACTTCTTAAGGAAAAAAATTCTTGGGCCTCCTGCTGTACTGCACTGATGCCAGTGATATGGATTTAAACCATGTTGTGTTGAATTTGACCTTGAGCTACATTTCTCCAAGGAGGTACAAGTGGTTATACCCAAAGCCAGATGGACGTGACTGTCTCTGAGGGCAGTGTGGAGGAAAGCTCACAAAGAGAAAGCTTCTAAGACCACACTCCCCTCACCTCTGGTAACTGTTGTTACAGTGAACAAGATTAAATAGGATCAACCAGCCAACCTCAAAGTGAAATCAAACTGTAGAAGTGGTATAGGAGCCAACTGTCTGCCAATGCACAAAAGTGCTACTTCTGTCTATAAAGTGTCATACTGATGAGTCATCTTGTCATCATTACATAGAAAATGACTAAGTTTCTTAAATATGTCAGCTAATCAGTTGAAGTTTGATTTAATGGCAATCAGTATAATCTATTACACATCACATTAATCCATTAATGAAGCAACTTTGCAAGTCAACTGGTTCTGCTTTTATCTATATTCAAACGGTTCATTTAAAAAGAGTGCCCAATAAAACGTGAGTATTTATCAAGCCCTAAGCACTCTGCTTAGCATTTAAAGCATTGTTCATTAATAGTCTTCCATTGTGTACTTTAATTGGGCTCTAAGCAGATGAATGGCATGCCTGTGCAGAGTGATTAATTAATATTTTTTTCAGATACAATTTTAACCACGTAGCTTAAATGATTGAAAACTTTCCTTTTGTAATGGGTACAGGCACCTGCATAATGTGTGCTGAAGCTGTTTCTCCAGCTGCAGAGCTCATAGTTACATGCAAACAAGCCTTAGCCATTTTGGTGAGGCAAAGAGCATAATCAAAATGACTGGGCTGCCTCATATCATTAAGCTGAGGAGGTACAATATGTTACTGAAATGGATTACTGCAGAACTACTCCTTTACATAGATCTCTGACATATTTTACACTGAATGACTAAGGAGATGGACTGAAAAGTTTTGACTCACCTCGCCAAAGTAGAACCATTTCACTAAACTGACTTTCCTTTAGAAGCAATGGGAAGTATAGGCACTTCCAAAGTATCATTCACCATGCTACAGGTGCCTAGGATAGCTCACATAAGTTGTGTGCTCTTAGTACTGTTTTTTCTCTTTTCTCTCTCATGTCATCTGACTAGCTTAGGTGTAAACACCTCTGCTGTATCTGTTTAAAATGAATGGTGAGAGTATGTATGGACTGAAGGATGGTGTTGGAGACATAGTGGGTTTGTTACTAGTGTCCCTTTTGGGCACCTGGACAGTGTCACAGCTGCAGTGCCACAACTACACTGACTATAGATATATATGGCATGTGGCCTTTCCTTCCACACCGACATTGAGATGGCCGGGTTCCATGACTCTGCAAGCTGTTGCCTTGGTCACGACACTTGTTTCATCTTGTAGGTAGAAAAACTCCTCTTTTTAGCATTTACCCTGACACCTGTTATCTTCTCCTGACATTGCTCTGCAGTTTGTGGGGGCAGTTCACTTCAGAAAGTGGCATCTACCTCTGCCCCTGCCTTTCACCAAGGCTCCTACTTGTGACAATGCCAGGCTGAAGGCCTTGCTCAGGAGGAGAGGGAGCTCCCTTTCTGCTACTGGTCAGCAAATACAGTTTCCACAGCAAAAGCTTCAGACCAAGAGCAGCAGTTCCTCCTTATCCCAAGTATAACCATCAGTTCTCCATTCCCATTTGTTCTTCATCAATCTTTTGTAGATTTTCAGTTGCATTTTCACTAACAGAACCAAAATGCATCCACAAGTCTCCATTTCTTCTTTTTAATCTCCTTTTTCCACTTTCTCCTCCTAGCTGTTGTTGAGCTGCTTTTCAAAGTTTTCTTGTAAGGTAATCCTACAGCTCCAGCAAGACTACTAAAATAACAAGAGCATATATGTGCATATTCACTTTGCTGCTTACTGAGGAAGGTTTGTGGGGATGTTGTGGTTTTAAGCTCAGCTGGAGATCAGACATTACACAGCTGCTCATCCCAATAATCCCTTTTTTCCCTCCTCCACCCTGGTGGAACTAGCAGGAGGGTCAAAGTTCAACCTGCATGTTGAGATAAGGAAAGTTTAATAACTTAAAATAGAGGAAAATATAACAATAATGGTAAATAATAATGATGATGATAATAAAAGGAGGAAATCGAGTGCTGCACAATACAACTGCACACCACCTGCTGACAAATGTCAGACCCCACTTCCAGAACACAGATTAGCCTCTTCTAGGTAACTCCCTCTAGTTCATATAGTAGGCATGATGCTCCATGGTGTGGAATATCCCTTTGGTCAGGGTCACAGCATAGGGAGCATAGCTGGGACAGCTATGCTCCTTCCCAGTTTGTTTTGGATCTGTCCTCACTGGCAGACCATGAGACAAGGAAAAAAAAAATCCTCGATTTAGGATAAACAATAGTTAGCAAAGAATCCCAAAACATTAGTGTGTTATCAACACCGTTCTCATTTTAAATCCAAAACACAGCACTGTGACAGCTATTGAGAAGAAATTAACTCTACCCTAGCTGAAAACCAAGACAGGGGAGATAATAATGTCCCTTATTAGGACAATTAACACAGTTACAGTAGATTTTGGGCATCTGGTTCTCTCTCTGAGCTTCTCTTCAGGTTACATAGTAATGATGATTTAATATTAGGAAAAACTACAGGGTTTTACTATTAAGCTTTGTTCCACACCCAATACTTAAATAAATAATCAGTGATGGCCTTTCCCACCTCCCAAGGAGTGTATAGTCAAAGATGATTTTCACAGAAAAAAATCTCCTTTTGTTCATTGTCTTGTTTCCTTTCTCTCTAATCTGCTATGATCTGTTAGCACAAGAGAGAATCAACGGTGCAATTTAGGCTTTAAGCCTCCCTTTCATAAATTCCTAAATTGAATTTCAGGAATGCAAGAAATGCAGAATGAGTATTTTCACCTGTAAGCTTCAAGCTGAAAGTTCTCAGGCTGATCTGCAAATAGTGCAAATTAATACAGTTATGAAGTGAAGTCTGTGTGCACTAAGTAAATTTACACAAGATATACAGCTTTGTTTAGTTTGTTGTTTTGTTTGGTTTTGGGTGTTTTGTGTTTTTTGATTTTGGTTGTTTTTTTTTTTTTTTTTCTGCTTTCCTATTTGTAGTGTAATCTGTATATTCTACAGGTTTCAACAGGGACTTGACTGTGAAATTTTGTGGGCAATGACAAACACTCATTTATACAAATGATCCAGGGGGATCACTCAGGCTAAGCTTTTGCCAGCTAAGGATATGGTTTTATTCTGATACTACAAGAATCCATTACTTGGGTCTTTGATGTTATTTTGGGCCCAGTTTGATGATGTGTTCTAGCAATGCAGTGGCTTTTGCTTTTTCATGGTGCAGAATGCAGGAACAAAGTCAACATTAGGAAAAGGAAGGTAATCAGAACCTATACCTGAAAATGACACAGGAATTTTTCCGATTGATGAAAGAGAGTAAAACAGATGGATTATCTGTCACTTTTACATCTTCTCCTTATTCTGTTATTCATCGGTGTTCCATTTCCTTCACCTGCTTCTTCTCTTTTGTCTCCCAATGCTTTTTACTTATGTTCTCTCCTCCTATGTAACTTCAAATATGAAAAGATAATGCAGACTGACATGCTATCAGCAACCACAGTTCATTGTTCTGGTTTGCTCTGCCCTTGTCCCACACTGGGATGACTTATCTGTTTCAAATCCTGTCTGTTCCATGTCCTTCAAGGGTCCACTCATGGATGTCTTAGTTTCGTGACCATTAACTTTGTTAATAAAAATCCACACTTATAAATGAGTAAACAAAGATTGAAGGGTCTTATCTTCACTAATTCAGATGACAATGACACCTCCTGTAGGTTTGGGATGGTCCCAGCTCACGAGTTTTGGTGTCTGTCCTAGCTGAAGTTCAGCTTCACACTGGGATGAGTTCCAGGGGCATACAAACTTTTCCACTTGGTGCTACTCAGCATCCAGTGGTAAACAATTGTGCAGGCTAGAAATGAGCATGATGCTCTCTAAAGCCTCTCAGTGTATTCAAATGGAGTATAAGAACCAGACTGTAAGGTGCCCCACAGTGTAAATAATGACAGAGCCTTTCTTTTGACAGCTCTTTGCTGCTTCATCTTGTCTGCACCTATCTACTGTCAGAGACTCTGAACAGCCATAGTGTAAGTGTGTGCTGCAATGGGAAATGGTCAGCTCTGTTCCCAGTCACTCCTAGTGATCCTGAGCTGAGGAGAGAACCACAGAGAAACCCAGACATTTTCTGACCCTTCATATTTTGGTGTAATTTGTTTTAGTTTTTTCAAAAGTCTGCAAATGGCAAAGATAAGGAGAAACTACTGTTCATTTTAATATCGGGACACCTGTTCTAACACCAGTGCCTTTCTTTGCTTTCCCAAGTCTTTTACTTTGCTTCCAGCACACTTCCTTATACAATGCCAAATTAGAAATTAATTCCTTGATATGTGTGTTGAATAAAGTAGGTGTCTTTGGAAACATGGGATGTTATGCAACATTAAGATGGCAGCATAGATACAGAAAGTGTAAAAGCATCAAGAAAACTATATTTGGAATTTGCTGATTTCCAAATTTTGATTTGGCAATTTATGCTGAGGAGTTCTTATTCTCTGAGGGTTTGAGTTGAGCATAATTTCCTCCACTGTATTAGCAGGAGGCAGTAGGAAGCCCAGCAACACATCAGGGCATATTCAGACCAGCGTCTGAACTTGAACTTCCCAAATAAACTTCTGCCACCTGATGCAAAGAGCTAACGCAAGGAGGAACTGTCACCCTGCACCACGCTGGGCTGTGGAGCCACCTGCTCCCTGAGAGGGTGCCTGCTGCCTTGCTCTGCTGCCTCACTGAGCTGAGCTTTGTTTGGTGGCTTTGTGGACCCTCAGTGAGACTGGGATGTTTATGTCCATCTACGCTTCCTCATGAGCTGGATTCACAATGCAAATATGAGAACTGGATTTTTTTTTAATATTATGTATCCACTAAACCTGTAAAGAATTTTACAGGGTGTTTCCTGAGCTGAGATGGCTTGGGAAGGTCTGACTAATGTCAGCAGCAGGAGTTTCTCCAGAAAATGCCCTCAATTTTTTTTTAACAGAAAATGTTAGGCAATTTATTTTTATGAGCTTTAACCATCGTTTTCAGTAAGAAATTTACTGTAAATAAATGGAGTTATCCTGATATAAAACTGAGCACAGTGGCAAGTAAGATGCATCTGTGCAGCACTTCATAACTGATAGATGAGGTTTTCTCTTTCATAAGAAATATACTTGCAATTGAAACTAAAACAAACCAGTAAATATTCCTGTCTAAGTTTGAAACTTAGAGCTATTTTCCCTCCAGGAGCTGTAACTCAAACTCTCTTGTACGTATGAAGACTAACTTTTATGCCTTTAATTTTCACTTTTCAGCTATTCAATTTTAAGATATTTACACCTAAGCTTATGAAAGCAGTCTTATCTGAATTGGTTGCACCTGGTTGCACATGATGCAGTTAAAAAGATGAAGACTATAGCACTGGACTGACAAAAGTGCCCATGAAACATCAAATATTTCCACAAATGCCAAATTCTTCCTTTCCAGTGCTGTGACTCACCCAGTCATCTCACCTCAAGCAAAGCCAGAAAGATAAGCATTCAGTTGCATCCTGAAGGACAGTATTTATCATTGCTAACATCAAGGTCAAACAAATTTTTCATCTCTTTTCTTTCTGTTTCACAAAAATTAGGGGATATCTTTTAACTGCAGAGATCGTATTGGAGACAATGTCCTACCACCTAGTCATTAAAGACCAATATGTTAAAATATTTGGATTTCTGTTCTTGTAATCACTATATATAAAATACAAGCCACTACAGACTCTGTCTGAATAACAGCCTTTTTATAGAACGTGTAGCATAGATAGCTGAGGTAAGTTTCTTACAAAAACCAGCTTAAATTTAAATTCATTGTAACCAAAGACTGATTGGAAAAGATGGTGTTCACAGTGAATAAACAAACTCAGTATTCAAAACAAAATCAAAGAAGGCAAAAAAACCCTCCTGGTGTTTTTTATTCTAAGCAAGGCTCAGTGGAATACGTCTCTATGATGATGCAGGGATTGCCAGATTACAACTGGAAGTAGCAGAGCCATAACACACCAAAGCAGTGAATTTTCCTTCAGACCTGTTCTGGCATCTCTATAACTGCTGTGATGCCTGATTTGAAGTTTCCCATTCGGATTGGTGTAGATGTGCAATGATGTGCAGTGCCTGAATTGCTGGATGTTGATATCTCCTTTAGTTCTGCTGGTTTCAAATAGTTACTTATGGAAGTCAAAGTATCATGGAAGATGATTCCTGCTCAGTTTGCCTATAATCTTTTTTATCTATTATTGCTTAATAGATAAAGGACATTACGGAATAAATAAAATAACAAATACGAATAAAGCATATTAAGCCAAATATATGTGTCGTACTGAAAAATTTTTTGGGCCCCAAACAAACTCACCTAGGGGTTTCACCCTCACCTTTTTCCGGGGCCCAGGAGCTGGTTTTGTTTAGCCCTCAGCATCCATTCTCTACCCACTGTGTCAAAGGAACACCAGTGTCTAGCTCAGCCATTCCTCTGCCTGGCCATGGGATCTGCTGAACTGGGCTCTGACCCATGGGCTGATCTCCCAGCTCCACCTATGACTTTTCTTGTCACTCGCCAGGGGCATAACTGTCCGTCTTATTCCATTTGTTTTCATCAGACCTGATGTCAGTCTTTTGACTGACTTCCTAACTTGTCCCAGTGCCTGCCTTATTACCACACCCAATCTGATGATCCAAACCCTTGGTCCAAGCTGGCTGCTCTCTCAGGACCTGGCAGGTTCACCTCTCTTGGGTACTGCAGAAGTCTCCTACCATACTAGCTGGGTTTTCAGCCTCAGCTCCCTGGTTCTTTCGGAGCATTCATCCTTTGCTGCTCCCTGACAGCAGGCTGGTCAAATTGAAATATTTAAAAAGTGGTAAATAAAGATAAAATTTTATTTAACAAGACTGGGTGTCATTTTCTTCATGACAGAATTATTTGAAATTAGGGACTTGAAAGTACATTTTCAATCACAATTACAGTGTCAGTACTGTGAAGTTATAATCACCATAAGAGCAATTGTTGCATATATCCTATTATAGATGAGAACATCTGAAGCAATTAATAGAAGAAAAGTGTTAAGTTAAAGAACCAGAGCTTCTGCTGTGACGATCAAACCAGTAAAATATTCTGAGTTTTTCTGTGTACTTACAGCTTGCATGGAAGTTTGAGCACAATATGAACCAAACAGATCATGGGAAACATCCAGATAATAAAGCCACTTGGTCATTACCAAAGCAGGTCAGGCTTCAGCCAGCAACCTCATCCCTTCTCTCCAGTCATCCATTCCCCAAAGGTATCTTTTTGGATGAAGTTTACCAGTTTTTTTGCTTCAAGCTAAAGCTGAGTCTCTGCACTGCCAGGTTCTCACCATGCTATGAGCATTTCCAAGTCAGCCATGGAGCTCACCACACAGCAACTTCTGCTGATGTTTTGTGTGAGAGACCTAATTGTTTTTACTTGTTTTGTGCTGTGACAATTACAGAAGAAGAACAACAGCCCACTGCTCAGTGTTTGCTGCCTCTTCCCAAGAGGCATTTAGATTAAATTCTTTTAGAAGCTCAAGGTACAGCTTTAATAACATCTTGCAGCTAAAGAAACTCCTCAGTTAGTTGCAGAGCAGTGGCTCTTTATCAATCCCACTCCCTCTTGCTGCTCTAGCTTTTGGCAAGATTACTATCTTCTTGAAGTGATGAAAGACAATATTAAGTACATACATCAAATGAAAGACATGTTAAGTGTTTTTTTTATCTTAGTATTTACTAAGACTCTTCATCCCTGATTTATTAAGAGTGGTGCTTTTAATTGATCGTAGTGAAAATTAAATCTCTGTCATAACAGATCATATCAATATCTCTGTGTATCCAAGCCTAAAACCTAAAAACCTAAAAACCTATTATTTACTTCTTATAAGGAACACTGTACTGCATATAGGAAGCTGGTCTTTCTGGTTCTGCTTCCAGACTTAGAGTGGCAGTTCAGAAATGTGAGGTGGTAATTCAGATTTACTGGTACAATGAGAAGCCAATTAGAAATTTACGAATTAGGCAGGCTGGTGAGAGAACACTATGAGAAAGAGTGAGACATTATTATCACGCAGACATGCAGAGAAGCAGGTAGAAGTCAGTAGTCTGGACCTTCACAACATTACAGGAGCAGTTTCAGCTCTTTCTGATAACACTTTCCCTGTTTTCCACTCAGATGTTAAGTCTAGAATCTGTCAGTAAGCATAGTGCAATGAGAATAGGGCTTGAGGGGAAAAACTGCCTTGAAAAACATCCAAGGTCGAAGGTAGTCAGAAATGTATAGATTTGATTTGGCATCCAAACTACCATCAAATAAACTTCAGAGCAGTGGACCTGTGTTTCATGCTTGCAAACTTCTCACTTATACGGAAGTGAGCAAAATAACCTGGTTATTTCCTGTTCCCAAAACCCATGTGCACTTAATGTGTCAGTGTCCAGCTTCTGATAGCAGCTGGCTAACTTGATCTTTGTGATAAGACTAAGGCAATTCACACGGATCTACTGAGCCTTCAGGCAGAATGCTGAAAGCAGCACCTGTTCCCTGGAAGCTCAGGGCACATTCATACCTCCCACTCAAAGAAAGTTAGGTGATTTCATGCAGAGTGGTCTTAAACACTAATTTGGTTATTCCCATTTCTACCACTTCCATACTACCCTGCCACTGATGTCTGTAAGCTTTTGACATGTTTCTGGCTGCTCCCTTGGAGGCTGGCACTTGCTTTTATATCCACACAGAGAATGGTTTCTTTGCAGGCATTACCATGGGAATTTGTTGGGTATATGAAAACATGGGAAGGCAGCAAGAGCTCCAAAAAAGTGATCCAACTTCGAGGAGAAGCAATCTGCATTACCCTGGATGACTTTTCTTTACCCCAATAGATACATAAGGAATATCCACATTTATCTTGAAGCATATTTCTGTCCTATTATTCAGTTCTTTCTGAGTGATAATTTCACCCTAAGAGGAATGAATATATGGTTGCCAGTGAAAGTATGCCTGTTCTCAGGCATAGAACAAGCAGGATTAGAAGAGACATTTGCTAAGATCCANTGGTGAAGGTCCCCCCAAAAAGCATAGAGTCTGATGGGATCATATACACTCAGGCCAGGGAGGAAAATCCAGGCACCTCTCTGGGGAGGAGTTTGCCATTGTCTCTTACAACAGACTGGGTTTGTTGCATCACGTGCAGTCCTGTGTTGCAAGGCCTCAGGAATGACTCTGGGGAGCACTTCAGGGGGCCTTTGATGGATTAAGGCACCCCCTCAGCTGCCCCTCAAGGATGTCCCATGGATGTGGCCTTCCCTGGGTTGGGGGTTCCACAGCCAGTTTGTGTAAGGGAGGATGGGCTCACTGCCCCTGAGCAGAGGTTACAACACACCAAACTTCCTCCCCCTACCTTGGCTGGGGAGGGGGGAAATCTGTGCAAACCTGCTCCCAGCAAATAGGTCTGTGGGCTATGCCCTCCTCCACCCCAAAGCAAGCCAAAGATGATTCTTAGCACAGCTGCTGGGTGTGACTCACATTCTGTTTCTTGTTTACTTGTTTGTTTCAGGTGATTGAAAAATGGGTTTTCCCTTAATCTAATTTCAGCAGTTTGACTTTCAGTCCAAAGTTCCAGTCAGGCATCTTCAGGGAGTTTTCTTTGGTTGCAGCTCCTTTACACAGTTTTTGTTATAATGAGCAAAACTTTATATCAATGTTGAGGCTTGAACTATTTCAGTCTCTGACAACATCCTTGGTCACCAAGCCTGCTACCTTGCTGTCACAGAAAACCATGTCATTTAAAGACAGGAGTTCAGTGCAAACTTCAGCCAAACACCCTTCTCTCGTCCTCACACCAAATTCCCTTATTTTTGCTGTGGTTACACTCAGACTCTCCCAATGCCTTTTGTGAAGAGATAGGGAGTATAGATTGTTTGGATTGTGTGCATGTTGGTTTTTTCTGCCAACTTCTGCTCCCTACTAGCTTTCCTCTACTCTGTTGTGGGTCACCAATGACTGAGTCCCTTGGGGATGTCCTTGTCCTGGCATCTCTCACACTGATGTCGGAGCGGGCTGGACCCGTTACGTGCATCCCAGGCAGCTCCTGTGCTCTCCTTCCACACAGGGCACCTGCAGACTCTGCTGCCCAAACCTATTACACCCAGAGGAGTTTTTCCCAGAACAGCACACCCCTAACGGGAATGTTTTCTCTTCTCTTTTAGTCCTAGCTTTGTTGGTGTCTAATTAATTTCTCTAAAAGCATAGCCCTTTAGCCTTAGCTGTTATCCACCCTTCCAGGTGTTCAGCTGGGACTTGAACCAAATGAAAGAGGAGGAAATTTACAGCAAATCCCAAAACTGTGTTTTAGCCAGGTCTCAGTGCTCCAGGTAACTTTTTAAAGTGTTCACACAGAGTGGTATCTTAGTCATTGGCCATTTTCCATGTCTGATATTTAAAGCAGGTACTTCTGGTAACTTTATGGTGGCTGCTTATTAAGATTGGCCCTTAATAAACTGATAGGGAGGACCCAGTGGGGAATATTGCAATGAGGAAATGTTATTAAGAATAATTACTTATGACAGGGATTTCCAATAAGAATCAATTGTTCACAGACTCCTTGTGGCATTATATAAATTGATTGAAGCATCTGTCTCAGCCAAACTTGGAAAAGGAAATTCTCCAAAAGCAGATTACATACAACAAATATTTATGAAAGTTTTATGGTGACAGAAACATACCATGGATTGCCATGCCATCTCTCCTTTCAATTTTTCAGCTTTTAAAAGATATGTAGTTACATATTCTGCCTTTTACCAGTGATTTCTTATACAGATTGACAATAAGACACAACTCACATGTCCCTGTCTGCCTTTTCCTTGCTTTTGCATTTCATTTTGCCATTGTGTTTGAAGTGGAATAATATACACTGGCATAGATTGTGTTTTCTGTTACTTTTGATTACTCACCAAATCATTCCGGAGAGTTCGTTGGGCTTTTTCCCTAATTATTTGGTTTGATCTCTGCTTGGGGAATAGAGCATTCTTTGCTGTACTGTCCTGAAAATAATTGCATTTGCAGTGATTGTTTTCTAATAACAGTTCTGTGGAATAAGTGTTTTGAGGCCATATCTGGTTGTATTTATTAGAACAAAAGAATTCTGCCCAAATAATAATTGAGTAAGGACTTTGTGTTGTTCATAATTTATAAAATATTTATACACCCCATGACAGCTACTGTACATTTTCACTTCTCCAGTGCAATAAAGAGCAACTATCATGTCAAACCAGCTGTTATAATGCTGTCATCCAATCTGGGGAGCAGACTGCCTTGGTATGGACAAGACGTTTCCAGATATTCATGAGAGCTGATGGTCCAGACAGGGTAGAAATAGCTGCAGTAAATATCATTCTGTAAAATAATGTTTTATTGGGGTTTTTTAATTGTAGTAAGAGCCCAAGTTGAATGTGATACTTTTGGCAACACTGAAAAACTATTTGCTTTCCCCAAAGTATTCTCATTTATCTTACACTGGGAATATTCAGGCTTATAGAAAGCTAATGAGAAAGAAAGACAGTGTTTTAACTGGGTTCTCAGCATGTATTTGGGTTTTGAATTATACCTAGTGATTATATGGCATTCATTCAAAGTGTTCCACAGGTTCATGCCTAGGTATCCTGCAGTGCTACTCTTCCAGACTTTCATTTTGAGCAGAGTTCATAACAGCTCTGACAAAGGCTTTCCACTGATAATAGAGGTGGATCTCAGCAAATAAATTCTGCAAAGTACAAAGACACTATCACCCTAAAGTTTATCTTTATTCCTGTGCTACAATTAACATTCAAAGTAATATTTTCCATGGTGTAATTTTCATTTTTAATTTACACTTTATGGAATATTGAATATTTCAATAAATGCTTTTCCCAAGTTTTCTCAGCTGCATAAATCTAACACAGAAGCTCTACTCTTAATAATTTATGCCATTCCAGTGCAGCAGCAATTCTTTTAATTAATTAAACCCTTGTGGGTTTAATTTTTGCTTTTTATATCCTATAACCTGTAAAAGTACAGTTCAAGAATTTTTAAAAGTTGCTTCAAAAGAAGAATCACATTCAAAAATAAATGAAAAAATAAGTAAACATCAGATATCCTGGTTTTGAATACAGAAAATAAACCAAATGGAAACAGATCTTCCAGAACTCCATTCTTTAGATGTCGATTACAGTTATTTATTATTATAATTTGTCAAACAAAAACTTATTGTCAATGCAATATATTGATCATTATTTTGACATCTACTAACTGATCTGCCTGCACAAATTTCAGAGAAGTTGTATAGATTAATGTGTCATCAGCACTGTTTATTAAGGTGCAGTGGTTTGCCAGATTATCAGAAACCCAGAAAAAAATATAAATTTGGATATCATTAAGGTTAAATATTAGCCATAGTCTGTGTCTTTTCCTCTACCCTCTTAACAAATCTGGCTACCCCTTTTCTTTTGTTATCCTGACTTTTACATGTTCTTCTCTCCTTGCTCATTTCATAAACCTGTATTTCCATCAGCCAGCAGGGAGCTATAGCCTGTAATGAGAAAGTTGCTGCTTTTGATCCTTTTATAAGGTAACTCTGATTAATGTTCATGGGTGTAATACAAAAAGGAAGAGGACAGAATTTATCCCAAATTTTAGGATCAACAATTAAATGCTTAGGTAAACCTTCCAGTGACATAATTTTCTAAAAAATAGATCAACCAAACAAAATGGAAGACTATGAGGATTGAATTTATTGTTATATATTTATCCTGACATCACTTATTACTGCAGTGGTCAGAGCCTTGCTGGTAATTACCTATTGATATTCATGAACATACTGGATTTAGGCCCCAAACAGTGAAAAATGTGATTGTAAATTTCCTTAATTGCAGCCCAAGTCTTCTTTGGTTCATCTGGCACTTTTCCTTTAGTTATTAGTCCTACACGGACCTAAGATCATAAACTCAGCCTTTTTTAGCTCCCAACTCCAGTCATAACTTGTGAAGACTCCACAGGATTAAAAGCAATCTTTTTTTACTGCTTCCTCATCTGTTTTACAGGCTATCCTATCATGACAGGTTTAAACCACGTATTACAGATAGTTTGTAATGATTTCATATGGATTTATTCTTCAATTTAGATAAAGTAAAAGATGTAAAGGTTAATCAAAATAACAAACTTCTGCATGCCTTTGCTTTAGTTTCCTTGCTATTTTGGAGCATTCCCTGGGTTATTGTGGCAGTGATTTGCAGTTTCAGGCTTCCCCCAAAAAGAAGTACTCAGTGAAGGACATTTTCTTTATCTGAAGATGGTATATATTTTTTATATGCATTACCAAATTAAAAAAAATCCTCAGTACATTAGTGTTTTTGTAGCAGGGTATAAGAGAGTATAAACTCCTTTTTTTTGCCAGTGAAGGCTCTGGTTTGAACAGCATGATATTGAAGGGTAACAATGAACTATTGTCAGGCTAAGTGTAAATATATCTCCCCAAATATCTTGCATCCTGCAAAAAATTAGGAGAGAGTTCAGCTCTACATTCAAAATGGTCTCAGGACAGAAAATAGGGCTTGAAATTTGAAGAAATATTGATAAAAACACTAATCCATGAGGTGATTGTCACTGAAATGTGCTGAAGAAACAGACATGCTCTTTCATGTACCTTACCTTTCCTGTTGTTGAATATTGTAATATATTCAGCAAATATTCCTGATAGGTTTTGACCATCTCTATCTGGTCAATGACTCTTCACTGAATAATTTATTCAAATATTAATGAAAAACCAGATCAAATAAGTTATGAGTTCAATACTTTTTCAGTGTAGTCATTGGCCCTAAAACCTATTACAGGCTTTAATTTATAATACATACAGTTATATATATAACAATTTAACAAGCACTGTGAATTATGGAAATACAATTTTATCAAAGGTGACATTGTAAACCTCAAAAATGAGTCTCCAGCAGTTCAGACAGACACAAGTATTCCAAAATTGAGTGACAGCCCCGTAATTCACAGCACACTTACATTTTAATTAATACTGAGATTTGGTGTAACAGTAAATCTTTCTTTTTCACTGCATGCCCTTATTTGTCCTATTTCTACTTTAGTCCCTCTCTGCATAACCACTCCTGTTCCTCCCAATCCTGCTGTTTTTCCTGTCCGACTCCCACTACACCCTCTCAGTAGACATCAGTGTGCATCAGGGCAGAGTTAAGCTCCATCTAAGAAAAATGCCAAAATTCTTGCTTAGAAGGCAACTGAGTTGTCCTGCTGAAGCCAATGGGATGATGACACATCTTGACCTGTGCTCAAGGGACTTGGAGACTGCCTAAGGGAGTGGATGCCAGAGTGATCCTGTTGCCCTGCCTCTTTCTATGTCTCTTTCACACACTATGCACACTCTAGATTCCCAATGTTATTTAATCATATGCCACTTTTTACAGAAAAGGGAGAGAAACTGCTCTCCCCTACCCTTCACACTGGCAATTGTTTTTCAGTAAGCCTGCCTAATTTTATCTTTGACTAATAAATATACGACTTAAAAAATAGAAGGTAGCTGGTTTTGCTGCTGTTCAAAAAATATGATTTTCTCGCCTCTCTAAATAATTGTACTTTTCTGAATATCTGTCATTTTACTCCTTACTGTCCGGGAAGCATTGCCAGCCTCAGGTTCTGAGCATTTACATTGTCATTGTGCTCACAGAATGGTGAACAAAGATTGGAAAGGAAATCATGTGCCCTGAAGCATACTAGCTTAAAAAGAAACCCCAGTTCCACCACATAAAATACACCTGTCTTGAAACCTGTCTTGAACACATCAAGAAAAGCACTTTGACATTACTGACTTCTGAAAAATTGCATTAAACTCCCTCCTCCCCTATCTGTGTGTAGCTTCTTTTTTTTCAAAAAGTGGTTTTAACACTATTTTTTGAATGGAAATTTTGAGGCACAAAAATGAGAAGGAATATGCCCAGTTGTTTTTGGTACTCTCTAATTTTTCTCCTCCTTCCCTTTTTCCTACCCTTTAAGCTCCATGGTTGCTTCCGCCTCTCTCTTTCTGCAGATTGAGGCCAAACTTGTTGAGGAATCAACTTGTGGTCCCTTGACCACAGTTACGGAGTCCCAGATGCAGGAGAAATTTCTTCCCATACTTAAAGAGTCACTTCAATTTTCCTTCAAAAGAGAGGACTGTCTAGAGGTCAGAACTGCCAGAACAGTTTAATTCTGTTTAGAAAATGTGTTCTGTGTACGTTAAGTTTAACCACTAGCTGGAGTACTGTAGATACTGTGCTGTGACTCCCTCCCTTGTTTTTTGCCCAACTCATTTCATAAAAGGCTGCACATAGTTAGTGCTGTTACTCTGAGAGTGTGTCAAGTGGGCAAAAATAGCATCTCAGGTTTCTCTCCTTTGTAGCTTTCTGGTTCGGAGAATTCCTCTTCTTTCAGCAGATTTTAACAGAACTCAAGCTCCTCTGAGACTCGCAGACTCTTAATATGAGTCAGCTTCCAGACTAATAAAATTACTGTCTCTAATGAAGATTATCTTCTCTTTCATTCTTCAGTATTCTGATTTTGCTTGTAGTGTTGAGTGCTTGGAAAGTGTCACCCATTTCCTTCTTGCCTATTCTAAAGAAATGATATATTTTCTTTAAAAAATCTGAACTCTGCCAAAGCATTGGCCATTGTAGGTAAATGTAAAGATAAAATAGTTTTAGGTGATGCTGTCTGGATCTGAGAGAAGGTGATGTTCTGATCTAAGTTGGACCTACCTTGAATGGTTGGAAACAGGTGATGTCTCAAGGTCTTTTACAAATGGAGCTGCTCCATGGGTCTATGATACTCTTCCCTACTAAGAAAACGGCTTCCTCTCAATGATGCCAGTCATCTTGAGGCTGATTCCTGGGACTGCATGAACTTATCTTTTTTTCATTCTGGATGAAGCTCACAGCTACAGCATCACTCTGCGTTTGAAATACATAAAAAGCAGATGCTACTTTGTTTAAAGCATATGAAAATTGTTCTTTGTACCACAAGTACAAGAGAATATGAATAAGATTTCTTGTGTTTGTGATATAAAAGATTAAATGAACAGTGCCTCATTTTCTGAAGAAAAAGATCCAGTAAATTGAGCAGGAGCAATGCCAACTGAAAGGACAAGAAGATGTATATGTCTGTTTCAGGGCTCTGCTAGTGTTTTATCAGTTCCTCTAGACTGCCTTTTCTCTGTCACAGCAGGAAAGACTTCAGAGAGGAATGCTGGAGCAAACAGATATACAAACCCTTAATGACAGCAGTGGGTCTTATTACTACAATACACTCCAGGAATGTTATTCCCACCTTTAGCAATTTATGGTGGTTGACATTTTTAAAAATAGTCAGAAGGAAGTGTGTTGTGCTTTGTGATATCAAAGTTCATCAGCACCAGTCACTGTGAGAGTAGATTCCAGCTGCAAGCCTGTGAACTTTAATTCTTCTGAAGCTGTTTTATCTCCTAAAAGAGTTTTGTTCCCTTCATGTGCCTTTTCTCAGCTTTTTTAAAAGCCCCTTTCCTGTCATCTGAAATGCAATTTCATGAACAGACTGCTAGGACACATTGAATCCTAAAGCTCTTCCACCTAGAAAGGCAAAAACAGAGTGGAACATTCACCCCCAAAGCAGCTATCCTACCATAAAAAGATTTTTATTGTGGCAGCTCTCTTTTATCTTACTATACTTTTACAATAGAATGCTGAGTTATTTTCTTAAAAGTGTAAGGAAGCTCTCAGGGATTTTAACCTTCTTGACAAAGTAATACCTGTTGCCATTTACAGATATTTTGAGTGATATCTTACGTACCATCCAGTTGTGAGAGGGGCACTTGAGAGAAAGCTGGGACTACAGGATTGTCTGTCCCTGTAGACCTTCACTTCAGCTTCTGGCAAGGCAATCCTACCTGGCTTGCCTAAATACTGAGGACTACAGTTCAGGGCTTGAATTGTAATGTGTCTCTTGACAGAAATGTGGGGGCTCCAGTTTTTATGAGAGCCATGAGACATTGCAATGTTATCATCAAATCATGTTATTAACACTGTGAGGAAAAGGGCTCACCTCACTGGCAAAGACCTGAACTCATTGAAGTCTAAACATACATCCCCACCCCACCCTTCTGCTGAAATATTTAAGCCTTAGCAGCATTTCAGATGTTAAAAAAGTTCTGGAATGGAAAAAACTTTTTTTTCCAAAAAGCTATGTTGTTGTAAATAAATAAATGAAGACTCACTGTTAAATTGAGACTATTGAGACCAGTGTATGGTTAGACTCCTCAGAGCTCCTTCTCAAATAGGGACTTACCAGCCACTTGTGTTTATGAAGTCTGTGTTACAAGCCTCAGTCCAAGACCCAGAAAGCTCTGAAGGGACCGAGAGGAAGTTTATTTCAACTTCTTAGAAAGTTTCTTAAAATCTTGTGTTCACAAGGACAAGACAATCCAGTTTAGGCAAGAATAAATGTGTTGTCTGCCACAATCAGCAGATTTCTTAAACTGGGCGGCTCCTAAAAGCAATGCAAACCCTTTCAGGGTGGGTGTAGGTTAAAAGCACCTAGCCACGGGGTCCTCAAGCTGAGATTGCTTGTTTTAAGTGAAGTCACAATTTAGGGATAGAAATCTTTGAAGGCAAAAACTTCAGAGCCAGAATGAGAAAGAAGATACATTTACTCTGCAGACACAAAAGAAATTACTGTAAAGGATTATTGCTTAGAAGTTCATTGTCATTGGCTGTAACCTGGTCCAACAGCATTAGGCTGTGGTCACACCTGATTCCTCAGATCAGTCTAATGGGAGAAGACAGCAGTAAAGCTACATAGCCATGATGCCCTCTAAGCCTGGATCCAAGTAGAGAGCAAAGAGGAGGAGCAAAAGCGGACGTTTGAATAAACGCTAAATTAGAAGAAATGTTAAATATCAGGCTGAATCCATACAAAAGAAGTAAAAAAGTAATTTAGGAGATTTGTGGCTCAGTTAAGGACTCTGCAAATTACTCTATTAATGTTAAATTGGGGTGAAAATAGGTCTAATACATAGTAATGAAGCTGAAATTCAGCCTGCAGAGTTAAATGGGCAAGCCCGTCATTCCGTGTTAGTGTGAGCGGAAATCAGGAGGGACAAAGGGTGGATAGACAAAATGATAGCATTGGCAGACAAAAGCTGTGGCAAGCTGTTCACCAGATATTCAGTCTCTGCTGAGCAAACTCATCACTGGCTTGCTCTGAAAAGCACACAAATTCCCTGCCTTTCACCTTTTGGACAGAATGAAAGACATGCTGGCCTGCTGCCAGCTGCTAATTCAAGTGCTTTATTGAGGAGTACGACAGTAATTTAGCCAGGGAGAGACAAGGAGTTTGTGTGGATCCAGAAGAGAGCCTTTATACTTTTCCTGGAGATTTCTCCGTTGACCCTGACTAATCTCCTCTTACTGGATTTGCACCCCTAGAAACCGTTCTTTGAAGAAAGTTTACTCACCAGAGGAAACTGTCCAGACCATCACAGGTTTGAGAGACAGTCACTGAAGGGAAGAAAATCAATCTTTGCTGACCAATGGAAATTAATGAAAGCTTCTCTAAAGCCTTACAACAACACATTTTTTTAGCAGAGAAATGCAAACAGTATATGCGGCAAAACCTGGCCATCCTCATCCAGGAGTCCCTGGAGAACATGGAGGGTTTTTCCGAACATTTGGCTAGGTTTTTCTGATTCTTCATCAGACCCTTGTACTGCCCAGTGCCAGCATTTCATTGAGATAAGAAGAGATAGACAATTTTTCCTATAGGGAATCTTCCCCAGAGTCGAATCCAAACAGAGCAATTCCCGAGTGACAGACTGGAGCCGTGGCAGTGCTGTGTGGCAGTAGGAGGTGCCAGTGATGGGCTGCATGGACCAGCAAGGAAAACAGAGGGGACAAAAGGATGTGAACACTGCCTCTTCATTGTGCCTCAGGACAGAGAGAGGGAGAGAACTTCAGACCCTCTGAAGAGGCTATGAGGGGCCTGGGGTTAAGTGTCTGCTGTTTGAAAGTACTAAATTTTGTTCCACATTTTTTAGTCCTGAGAATGCTGGTGGGAGCTGTGCTCCTTGACTTCTGTTTCTGCTTTGAACATGATGTAAAATTCACGTCCCTTGGTAAAAAAACTCTGCCTTTACTCTTCCTCCACCTGCCTGTCCTCAATTACTTGCAGTCCAAGCCTGATCAAATTATAGAACACATAAAAATAAACCTTCTGTTCAAGTGGAAAACCAGCCAGACTTGGGTTTTGATTTAATATAGACTATGTCTTATGTTAAGAAATTATTTTGCTTATTCGTTTTATGTTGCCATCCTGATTTGGGTATCTGAGCAGGTTATATAAGTTATTAAAATGTTATTTTCCTGCCAAACTTTATACCTCATTCCTACACTTGTATCAATGTACTGTATTTTCCTGACCGTGTAATTAGAAGTGAAAAAATATGAATATTAAATTTATATGGCCTTTACCATCCACAAACAAATTAGACTCATGTACTTTACACTGGCATTTGAAATGAATTATTTGGTCTGCATTGACAACTGTGTAGGGGAGAGTTAAGTCAACAGTGCAGTGTTGATGGAAAAATACGCTTAATGATATTAAAAACCATTTCAGATAGAAAGGGCAGATAACTCAGTCTCTTTGAGATCATGGCTTATGTTTTTGTCCTCCCTGAAGTGATGTTTGGGAGCTGCAATCTCCTGTCTTTGTTTTCCAATCCAAGAAGGATGAATAATAATTAAAAATAAGAGGTAGGAAAACAGGAGGAACCTCTCCAGGAACCTCTAAATACCTATAAGTACAAGCATGCACACCAGCACAGCTTTAGATTTGTTTTAAATACCAAATGTAAACGGATGGGAGTGAGTGTGTGTGTGTGTGTGTGTGTGTGTGAATTAAATGTGCTAGGTAAAAATATCACAATGATAATGCACATTAAAAAAACAATCTTCTGCTCATATTATCATTAAGATGATAATTTTAGCAGAACTGTAGACTGTCACATCTCTTGAATTGCATGAATAGTTCTCACGTCAAAGGTGATTTTCTGAGACAGGCACTCCTTTTAGTCTGAATTCCTAAGGAAAAAGGTCCATGCTCCTCAAGTATATGAGACAACGCATTTTTTTCAAATCCATCATCCCATTTCACAGAGGCAGAGAGATGTCTCAGATACGATAGCTACTGGTAAAGGTGTTCAAGGTGAGGGGCTGCTTAGAAGAGAGCCACCTCCTGCTGTTTTCACTGAGGGCAGGATGGAGTACTCACCACTCTTCCAGGCCGCCCAGCTCAGCAGCCCTGACCCTGCATGCAGCATTGTCTGGGGGCCCATGGCACGTACATAGCCCCAGCTGGTGGGCAGCAGAGTTACTCAGGGGATGGGGAAAATGTCTGGGGATAGCCAAGGGGAATATCTAGAAGATGTGGAACGCTTCCCAAGGCAGTTAGAAGGGACGTGGGAGGCATAAGAGAGTGGCAGGAAAGACCTCTGCTCTAGTGGTCAGCTCACACTGTTTGCTGTCTTACCAAATAACATTTTCCTCCATTGTTCTCATTACCCTACCACTCCATGATAATTTTTTTACAGCTACCTGAGCTGTTCCTTATCTAAGATATGTGGTTTTTCTTTTGTTCTGTCAGAACTCAGCCATTTCTCCTCACCTCATTTTCTAAGGAGATGATACGGGTGAGCACATTTGTGTTTGCCTTCATCTCCTCTGTAACTGTAAAACTTTATGGATGACCTCAGTTAAGGATGGTGGAAGAAAAGAAACCTCGAAAATATTAAATTCTTATATCTTAAATAAAATTTAGCTGCAGGTGAGAAGAGAGATGTCTTTAACATTCTGACTGAGGAAGGGGACTACATGTCATCCTCAAAGGAAAAAGCTGTGAGTTAATGAATGAGACTTTATCATTGTCTTTGTTGCAGAAAAGTTACACCAGAAACCCCAGCCCAGTCTGAGATACCAACCTGGACTGAACCCTGTGCTCAGAAGACAGAGGGTTTCTTCCCAAAAGGTGAGACTGAGTAGACACAATTTGTTACAGAGTAGAATACATAGTGTGTTTTCTTTCTCAGAACACTTTTCTTACCTTCTTACTTTTCCCCCTTCATTTGAAATGAATCATTCAATCTGTGTCACTCTTTCACATTAGATTGTACCAGTTTGATTTTGTTTGATGCAGGGGAGAGGAGAAGCTGCAATGGGATGTGACATGCACTTTATATTGAGTATTATTTGTCTCTACAAGAGTGCAGTGAGATAAAACCTCAGAAAGACCCATCGTAAAGGATAGTCATTACTTTGTAAGTGCTTACGCAAATGTGTTGGAAGATTACATTTGGGAAAAAGCTTTTCAGGCTGTCACAGGTTTCACACACATTTTCTCTTTGAGAGCCGAGTTAATCAGAACACACTGACAGAAGGGTGGGGATGATGCAAATTTACAAGTTAGAGGCTTGGTGACTGACAGACACAACACATAATACATGAGACGGCACAATATGTGAGAACACTTTCCCCAAATTTACAGTACATTGGCTAGAGATAAGAGTATAATTCCAGCTTTATTATTGTCATCTTGTAGAATATATTATTTCAGTGTTACTTATCTTATTGAACAAGTCAGAAAGTATTCCTCACTTTGAGAGAGTAATGGGTTTATAGGTCTGAGGAGGGAGGAGAGAGGGCACTGCCCTTTTCTTAGAAAGTGTCAAAATCCCAGGTAGACCACAGGACTCAACCTCACCGTCCTACAATGACTGAGAAATTTTCTTTTCTCTGAGAAACCACAGGGCAAGGTTAAACAGGGGCGTAAGTATGAAAGCATAGAATCTGACATTTCTTATTTAACCACAAATCTGCAACGGACCTAAGTGTGGCAGAATGAGGGGAATCTGTAGGAGTGGCGTAAGTAGATCTGCACTCTAAGCGGTCATGAAAGCCACTTGTAGTAGCATTTATGGTGTGTTACACCTTTTGCAGCATTTTCTATGAACATTCATTGTTTTTCTAGAGAATTATCAGAGTGCCTCCTTCTGACTTTAACTCAAAACTATTAAGAACTTGATATCAAGTGCTACATATAACAGCCTTGATGTTTAATGTTGAATAATTTCTACAAAGTTCTGAAATTCTGAAAGGGTGGGCAGTGTTTCAACAATGAGATATACTGCAGCAGATATAAAATGGTAAAACACAGCAGTAAGTTGTCATTCCTATTTTTAATATGACTCCACTTTGCAAAGGACAGCTATTTAATCAAACAGTAAAAAAAATGGTACCATACAAGAGAGCTGACAACCAACCAGAGAACTCTAAATAACAAACACTTGAAGTACTCGCTATAGTCAGGCTCAGATGTGTTTGGAAAAAGCTCTTCATCAACCAAATAATAAAAGCCATGATCAATTCACAGATAATTCTCCAAGAGATAAAGGGTCAAATCTGATGAATAAATTGTTCATGAGGGTCGTTTTGATGAGCTATAATTATGTGAGCAAAATCCCATCATCTTTTGTCTCCTGATTGCATGATAACCACATAAAAGGAAGAGAATAGAAAGGAGATTAAGTTCTCGCAGTCAGTAAGAGATGTTGTATTGATTCTAAGTTGTTGCTAGGTAAATAATTAAACCATGATTTCACTGCTGATTTTATTTGTCTGCTGTGTGTAAAGGTTACTTAGATGCATCAGTGAAAAATTAATTAATATATTTCTGCCAGTGCTCAAATAATGGAAATCCATAAAAATAAAATTACTGTAGTGGTTTGAAACCACTCATTAATGATCCACCTCAGCTTCAGAAAATGTCTCAGTAGTCTAATGGTCCTGACAGATCAGACCATCTTTCTTCTTTTTTTTTAAAAGTCTTCACCATAGCTGCTGCAATAAATAGATGTCTATGAACGGATGATGTAGCTTAACCAACCAGATTTGATGTTCTGAGGTTTACCAGGGCTATATACTCACCTTGTCCATTCTTGGTGTCCCACCTGGCAGAACCCTTGCCTGTGTAGGTCAGAAGCATTAGCTGTCCTCATACACTGCACCAAGGGAAGGGCAACGCGGAGTAAAACTGTGGGTGTCATGCAGTGGTCATCAATGAAAGCTGCTGTACCTCTTCCTTTCCCACAGTAAAACTTAGCTGCAATGTGACATGTACCTGCAAACTGCAGGAAAAGACAAAAGACAGTGAAGGTCTGAATGATGAAGCCTCTGAGTAATTATCATGGTAAAACCTGAGGCTTATTTGTTCGCACCACATCCATGCTAATTGCCCATTTACCGGGCTAATTTAACATCAGTTATTTCAGGGTTCATTCCATCATCAGGATATTTTTCTTGTAACTAGGCTACTGTAATTTCAACATCAACTGTGTTTTGACTTACATTTGCTTGTAATGCTGAAATATCAGCAGGGAAACTCAATTTGCTGTGAGTTTTACCATTTAAATATCTTATATATAAAAGCTGGGGAATTTACATTTCAGATATCAACATGCCCATTACAAGGACACATGAAATAGTAACTCCTGATCACCATGTGGTCATCCAATGCAGTTTTGACAGTTCTGTTTTCTGCAGATTTCGTATTATTTAATTTCCCCTAAAATTCAATCGTTCAAAAAGATCTCATTAAAGTGATTAGTTTCTTTTGTGCATTTGAATGATTGTGGTAAATAAGAATTAGAAAGCACAAGTGATTTTGTATAGTGTGAAATAGAACTTAATTTGCAAGGAGATTAACTAATTGATCAGGTATGTCCTTTCCAATTTTAATGTGTTGGCTTCTGTGATATTTATAGACATTAATATTTTTCATTATCTACCAATAAAACTAAAAAAAAATTGTTCCTCTTCCTGTAAAGATTTTGTAGGATACTGTTTCATTTTTACTTTTGGGGAAAGATTGATGTTACTTTTCACATTTATGAAGGCAAATGAGACATTTGTAGTGGTTTTGACACTAAAACATCATGCTTTTATTTCAAGCTATGAATAGAAATCTTAGCTATCCTGAAAATCTAAAACCAAGAAGACACTGGTAGTTGAGAGAAAAATGACTTAACAAATGGTGCCCATACTGTCCGGACTCACTTGGCATTATAAGTCCTCTGGGGATTTTGGGGCATAAGCAAACATACAGGGCTCCAGTGCAGTGTAAACACGATTGGTTGTTTTATTGATATTTTTCTGTGTTGGATCCATGCATGATCGCAACACATTACAGTAATCCGTGATCAGTGAGAAATACCACATGTACATGGTTAATATTACCTACTGAGAATGAAGAAGTGTATTTCTTACTTGCATGCTTAAAACTGATGAGGGGAAAAATCTCAGAATGGACCAGAAAATGGATCCAGATAGTTTATTTACATATCAGGCCTAGTATACCCTCCCTGAAACACAAAGCTTAGAAATGCCCTGTGCAGCTGCTGCCTTTCTCTGGAGACACCAGAAATCCCTGGTGTTTGATATTCTGCTTGCAGAGAGCTATGAAATCTTAAGCACTCACCAATAAGGGGGCACTGAGCTGTCTGCCTGAAGAGCATGGGGAAGAAAAGTGCCTGGCTCATCCTAAGGCAGCTTTTCTATCCATGAGGACAATGCATGGGGAGTTTGTTGCACCTCCTCTGAGACATTGATAGGAGGTAGGTTTTGTCACTGTTTTCCACAAGTCATTTCTAAGATTTGTTGCAGCTTGTGGAATTCAAAAGGCACTTATCCCTGCAATTTCCATTTGTAACCACAGTGGGCTTAGGGGTTACACCTATCAGACAGGGTCTTAAAACATGAGTGAGACTGGGATTACAGCCTGGAACCTCTCCAGAGGAGACCCCAGGCTACTGTGAATGTATTATAACAAATGGAGTTTTAACAGAAAAAAAATGGAAGGTACATGCAAAGATGTCCTTAGCTTGGCAGCGGAGCACTGTCTTGGCAGCTGGAAGTCACTGCTTGTCAGCTGAACTTCCCGAAGTCGCAGGTGTGTAACCAGCCCCTGGTACATGCAAGAGGAATGTTCTTAACTCCTCAGCAGAAGAGTACAAGAAGGAAATGTCACAGTTACATTGCCCAGCTGTGTTTTTTAAAAAATAAATGAGTTTTGTGTCTAACTCCAGCTTCAAGAGGTGAATCTTGAAGACAAGAAGTTGGGTTTTGTTCTATATATCTATGTTTATTTACAACTTCCTGGTGGTGGCTCCTCATTCTGCAACATGTTAAGTGTGTTCCCTTGAAGTAAGATATCTGTCAGATATTAGGAATGTGGAGAACCCAGCAGAGAGCAAAGTACTTTTCTGGGAGTCATTCTGTTTGAGGGATGGAAGACAGTAGCCCAAAATTTCTATGCTTTATGGAAAACAATGTATATATATTTCTTTCAAAAAGAGCCAAAACCTGAATAGCTCTCTTCTGTCATTTCCTCAAAAGTTTGCAATAGGAGAATAGGAAATGGAAGCAATTAAAGCCACAGACAGATATATTTGAACCATAGTCTTACCTGCTTTTTTAAATCCCTGGCCCAAATTTTCCCAAAAAGGTGATGTTCAACTATAAAATTAAAAACTAAATATAGAACAATCTTCAGAAAAAACAAACATGAGAAGAGCAGTTGATAATTCCTCCATAAAAAGAGCCTGAAAATTAGAAACCAGGAAAGTTACAACCTTTTTCCATGTTAACATTATCATCACTATACCACAAAAAATGAGAAATGCAAAGCAATTACTGCAGCAGGAAAAAGACACAAAGAGATGCATCAAAACACCTTGAATCTATATCTGCATTTGCATACCACTACCAGAAGTGTCTTGAAATTTCCTGTGAGCATATGGAGTTGATCAAAACCAGAACATACATTTTACACAAGGGGCTCTATACAGATGCGCTAAATTTACAAAGGCAACTGAAGGACGTTTCAGACAGACTTGACAGATTACAGGCTGCTGCTGTTACTGTCACAATCTCTGTGTAAATCTGGTTTAACAAGGAAGAACTGACACCACACAAGGACAAAACTGAAAAACAATTCAGAGATGCTGTAGAACTTTTCCCATTACAAATACCAAGGCAGCCAAATACAAAGGTTCTTAAATATAGGGGTCACAGACTGAAACCAAAATGGAGAAAATGATATATCATGTGAAAAGTCTTATTTTGCATTAGATTTTTCATGCATTGAAATTATGTATATAGGGAAATATACAGCAGCTAAGATTTTGTACCTCTGTTTAAAGGACTTGTCATCTCAGAATCATTCCAGTGATTTCAGCTATTTTGACTGAAATTTTATAGTGGTTGAGAAGATGACAGATAAAGTAATATGGCAAAGCTATAACCAATTTCAAAGAATTGTCAAGAATATGAGGCTAAAATGAGTAGAGACCTAAATATCCCCTTCTTTTCATTGTTTTGGTTTAAAGTACAAAAGCACATTTAAAAGAGATTACAGCTCTAGTTACTGGAGGATTCTATCTGTCAGATTTAAGCAAGGCATGAAAGGAGGTGCCAGAAAAAGTCAGATTTTGTAAGAACTTTACAAACAAAAAGCCCAGTGCTTCTCTTCAGCTAGTGACCTGCATCTACTCACTTTTGCTTTGTCACAGTAGCGGTTCCAGGAAGCAGCGCTATGTTTCCTGTCCAGTTGCTTTCCTTCTAGGTGGTGGCCATGGCTCCTGAAGTCTCTATCTGATCTCTTCTGCCTCCAAGTATCTCTTACTTCCCATGGATCCCAGTGTCTTCCTTGAAAAGTCATATTTCCAAGGCACACCTTCTTGAATTGTGCTTTGCACTCATGGACAGCCACAGCCTGTCATAGTCCTATGGTTAGGGAAATATCTCTGCCCTCTTACCAAAAAGCCTGATTACAAGTTCGACTGCAGACGGTGGTGCTGACCAAAAGATTTGAGGTGCAGTGCAACTGGAGAACCTCACATATAATGTTGAAGGAACCAGAGAAGCCAGCTTACCTCTGTGGACCAATGGAAGGACTTGAGGCAGCAGTAGGGGAAAAGGTGGTGGTAGTAGGGAAGAAGCTGATGGCTGAATTGTGGCTGATAATCTGTTTCAGAATAACAGATGTAAGAAATTTCTGAAAACCTTTGATAATACAGTGATAGCAGTAGATAGGTACCAGGCACCACGCAAATGCCAACAGCTCCTCACAGAGTTCATTTTCCAGGTGATTTTTCTGTTTTGCTACAATTACACATGGATTACGGTGAGCTCTTAGGATGAATTGACCCTTGACCCTGCTGTGCTAGGGAATGCCATCAGCACACCTGCACTGCCTTCAGGAGAAGCAGTAACTTTTGTGGAACCAGTCCACTTTATAACTGTTAAAGATTGACCAGTTATGCATAAACACATTGCATTTATGGTCTAAGGAAACTCAGAGGTGTTTGTTTCCCCTCTTTCCCTCATCTCTGTTTCTTCAGAGGGCTTTAGTTATTCTCAGACACATATTGTGAGTACAGAGCAAGTAAAGAATTTTCTGTTTATTTATTTATTTTAAGGTATTTATTTTGTACCCATTATTGAAAAACAGATCTGGAGTTAATCTATACACCTTCTCCTAGGAATTATATTCTTCACAGATCATTTGCACAACAAAAGGCCCTAGTCCTTACAGTCTCAATCTTTGATGCAGGCTCTTCTTAACGTTATGACATTTTGCACATTCCATATGGATAAGCCAGTTAAGATTAAATGACAGTTATTAAAAAATATTCACACATTTCCAGACACAGTAGCAATAAAAATGTGTGAAAAAATAATTTTTAGGCACCATTGTCTGTTGCTTCTGCAAGATGAAAAGCATACCAAAAATGTCAAAGTCTTCTTAGAGGCATTTAATTAGAGTAATTTTGCACCGTGCTGTTGTTACTGTGTGTGACTCACCAGTACAGAGTACAACAGGCCATTTAGATCCTAGTGAAGTTTGGCACATATTTGTTACAAGTTTTTTAATTTTCCAAAATACTTTTCTGACTGAAGAAATGGGAAAGTGTTCTAAATGGAGATTATGAAACCTCTTCTGCCAGTTTACCCCTTTATGATACTACGCAGGCTTCAATTTTACATGGATCTGTCTGACACTAATCCTGACATATTTTGGGTCTGTACCAAGATTGTTCCTGTGACAAACACTATGTAAGTAAAGAAATTTACCCTTCTTTAAGTAGTGTCTACTTCCCTAAATTTAGGACAATTTCAGTCTAACATAAAGGCTTAAATTTCACATTCACTGTCTTCTTAGCCAAGAAATCACAGGCACAATTGATGAGATGTACAATAATTGTAACACTGGGTTTCACTGACACTAAAAATGATAGGAAAAAGGACCATATCAATTTGTCTGTAGTTCCACTGAGATAGGTCAAGAAGATGCTTTTAACACAAGTAAAACAAACAAATGATCAGAAGTCAGTCAACATTTTTCCCTCCAGCAAAACTGTGCATTGGAATGGATTTTTATTTTTTTTTATTCCCATTTTGCTGAAAATTAACACTTACACAGCATCACTTTGGTTCCCTCACTTTGATCATAAAAAGTTCTTTATGAGTTTTGAGAGTGAAAATTGAGTCTCTACCATGTAGTGCTCAGCCACACCTTATGAAACATACAACACCTCCCTGTGAACCTCTCTTCTATTCTTCCGGTGTTGCTTTCATCCCACTCAGCTTGTTGAGAAAGAGATTTTACAGCGAAAAACTTTTCCATGTTCTTACATGGTGCAGTGGAATGTCTCAGCAGATCTGAGGAACAGAATTGCTCTGTTGTTTCCATTGATGCATCTCTACCCTGTTCAGTTCCAGCTCTAGCTCAGGAGGGTTCCACATTCCTCCCTGTGAAGGGACAACACTTATTTTTATGTCATAAGTAGCCAGCACTAAAATCATCAGCACCAATGAAGTTCCCCATATACATCTTGGACACATAGGTCCAAAGAAAGGGAAGAACATGGAAGGGAAGGAGGATGAAGATAGCTATCTTTTTCCTGTAGAGATCACATGGGATATAGGATAAAGATTGTACTTCTGAGTAGTCTGCATTTCCAAAGCAATCCTTTCTCCCTAGTAAACTCTCTAATACTCACTTCTAGACAAATATCTTTAAAGCATGCCTATAATGGCATGCTGGAAGACTGTGCCCTAGCATTTTAGATAATGGAGATTACAGCAGCTCAGGAACATGCAGTGATGAACTGACTGGAAGGATTTATCAGCCTGGGAACCATGGTCTCGTGCTGCTGCCTAGACCACTACCAGAACCAAGTGTTTTTCCACGCTGCCTAGATCCAGCTGCGCTGATCTGGGATACCTCTCATCAAGGCATCTATTACACAGGACAGATATTCTCAATCCAAATTTCCCATGGCCTTCTTTATCTTCCCCCACTGTCCTGTTTAATTGCATCCATAAAGAGATTTCACAACCACACACTTCTTCCCCAGTTCGTGTTCCACATCCTACTTTTTAGCATCCTTGCTCGCTCTATTTTTAGGAGCTTCTCAGTGTTAGTAATTCTTTGGTCCTGTTGAGAGTGAGAAAAGGTAATGTCTGACTCGGAGCTGGGTGGAGCAATAACCTGTTGATATTCTTCATATGATAGAAAGTGACTAATTCACATGTGTGTAAAATTTATAAAAATACATAGACGTATTTCTAGTGCTATTGAGCTTTAAAGACTAGGCTTTCAGCTGGGCTGAATTTGAGGTTTAAATCAATTGGGTTATTAGGGATTTCTGGAGTGTGTGAGCAGCATCTAAGCAGTGATAGAAGATCTCTACAGCTTCCCTTCTTCCAGTCTATGAAGAGTGTGTATTTTTAGTAGCTGTAGTTAATGATTGATGAGACCTGTTTCTCAAACATAGCTCGTGTAATTATCTTTGCAATGGTTCAGTTTGCATGCCAATTACCAAATTCTAAAATGAAGAAACACTTGAAAGGTTCTCTTTTTTTTGTTCCAGTGACCTCACTGGTCCAGTAAAATCTATTACCTCTCTCTGTAAACCTAGCTCGGCTTACATGCTTAGACTATCACTATTATAATAAAATTATTACTATATATATGTTATTTATATCATGTGCTTATTTCAACATGAAAATTTTTCTTTTTCTGAAAATTTCCTCTCAAACTTCCATTTTCCTTTGTTTTAGTACACAAATGGGGACTGTCTGTTTTCCTGAGATAAATTCTGAAGGGGGTTCACCAGAATTAGCACTGCTATCTGGTCACTGCACCAGGGTAACTGAATTATCAGACCTGAGGCCAGGTGGCAAACCTCTTGTTGCTGGTAGCACTTTGCTCCTTTAGCGTCTGCAAGTCTCAAAGCAGGCAATGGAGGAATTAAAGGGGGGAGGATTATCAGCTGATCAACTCGGATGCTGGGGGCTGGGAGAAGATGTTTAACCTTGTGCCTGCCACCAGAACATGAGGACTCGGCATGCCTCCTCACATCCCAGCCAGTGCAGTGCAGGACTCGATTTCCATTTTAATTACACAATCATTTATCAGTACTTGTCCATAATAAGCAGATAAAATTTTTCATCTCTGTTTAGCATGGATAATTCACTAATGTCTGCTAGCACTGATACTGTCTTTTCCAGGGGCCATACCTCAAGGTCTTTTCTCAAGTTCCAACTTAGTTCCCACTATGACATATTTCCTGTGAAAACAAAGAAGGAAAGTGAATCTAAGGCAATCAAAGGCTACTAGTATTGTCCCAAGTCACCATTAAAGAAATATTTTTTCCTGCTCAGGTAGTTTCTTTTTCATCTTTGTTTTACTATCTGCTCTGAAGGTTATGGTCTTCAACTGTTACAGTTTTCATAGCCACCATTTAGTCAGCTTATTATTTTTAAGGCAGAGTGTCTGTTTGGGTATTTTCCACATGTGCTATTTTTGTGCAGTCCTGGTTTTACCAGATCACTGGACTGATTTCCACTCATGGAGCTGGAATGTCTGAATATCATTGCACTCATGTAAGATTGAATTATTCTCACTTCATCTTTTAATCTAGGACGTATAAACACCATCATTTGAGAACTCCTGGTATAATTTCAAATTTCAAATGTATCTGAGTTAGTTTAAATTTAATTAGCTAGCAAATCAGTATATTCTTGGGTTTTAATATCACTAATGCTGCAGCTCAAGTAGTTTTTCACAGGGACTATGCACAGTCTCTCAGGGCTGCAGACAGAAACAGACAGTAAAGCCCATGTTCTGCATGGACTTTACTAAGTAATAATTTCATTTTAAGCATAATTTCTTATGCTTAAAAAATGACACTGGATAGATCATGTCCACTTCTTTGTGACGAATTTTGTTGCCTAATTTCTCCTTTTCAAAGTTCTCTTTTATTCTCAGCTGCCTTAAAAATGTTGACCATTCCAGAAAGGTTTAAGAGTAGGGGATTTTTTGTCAAAATTTGGTAGCAAATTCCCTATCTCATGGACTAGAATGAAAAAAAAAAATTAACTGGAAGCCTGCAAAGTCACCGGTGTTGCCACCCTAACTATTCCTAGATCCTTGTGTTAAGAACATTTAAAAGTCTAATCTTCTTAACAGAGAAAATATCTTCTTATATTATTATTATTAAAAGATATTGTTGGTATGATATTTGACCGATTCCTCCCAATTATTTTTCATAAGTTGCTATTTCTAAAAGCACAATGCATTTGATGGTATTGAGGACTGAGAGAAATATTCCTCCTTTCTCTTCCACAATCTTTTTAAAGCCTTGAAGGTATTAACACTGTAATGAAAGTTACACAGATGGATTTTCAAAGACTTCAACAAAAAAAGACTAAGTCACCCATGATTGATCAAAGGTATAAGTGGATTTTCCCTATTAAATCTTGAAAGACAAAAGCTTGACATTCAGTATCTAACTGAAACATCGATTTTAAGGGAACAATTTTCCTACTCTTAGACTGGTGAAATACTCTAAATCTGATGACTAGACTGATGAAAACTCTAAATCAATATGACTCTACTATTTTTTATATTTGGCATTATTCTTCCCATAATGTGTAGCTACTATCAGAGTGAAATAAAATCAATGCCTTTTCATTAAATGGATACTCTCTTCAGCCTTCACCAAGATTTCTCACTCGTTACCTGCTGTTGTGGAACTTTCATGGGTCATCATCACTGTGTAAGAACATACATATTTAAGTATTCTAAAATGTTTAGTGTGTAGGAAATCTTCTAATTTTGGATAATTTTCTTCTGGTCTTTAAAAAAAACAAACGTGCTATAAAGTAGTGACATTTTCAGAATCACACACAATATTGTACTAACACAACCAGAGGATAAAACATTTGCATTTGTTCTATAAGGTACAACTTCTGAGTTGAGTTCATGTCATATTCAATTTTTTTGATACTGTGCCACATTGCAAGAGTGGCTGATCTGCTCTGTGCTTTCTCTTCAGCCTGGAATACTGAGTTGTTTTGCTAATTCTAAAAAATCATGGCTTGTTGCCAAAAATTTTATCAGCTTGGGAAGAGCGTCTAATCTTGTTGTTGGGGAAGATTTTATTTAGTGGCACTTTAATTTGCTATTTGATTTTGAAGGAGTATCTCTTTTTTAAAACATTTTGGTGATGATCATGGGAGAGGGAAAGATTTTTTATTTTTTTATCTTTTTTTGAGCTTGCAGAAGGAATAGAAGAAGAAAAACAGAAAGCTCATCCTAGCTCAGACAATTTAATGGCAGGATTGACTCAGTAGAAAGCTTTTAAAAACCTGCATGCTGAGTAATCTGTTGACTGGGCAACAACCATGAGTTTGCTTATGAGTTAGGAGAGTCCGACAACGAGAGAGAGAGAGATGGGATTTGGATTTTTTTTCTGTATTAGGAAATGTTAAGGTGCATGGAGAAGGCTGCTATAGCAAGGGAAATATCAAATGTGGTATAGACTATGGAGGTTGCTGTATGTTGGATCTGTAAGATTAGCATAATTTTCGAGCTGATTCTTTATAAAAGATATTTCCTGACAGAGCTTCTGGAGAGGTTTCAGGCTTTAGACATAGAAGTGAAGGCAATAATAGACCTCAAAAAAATTTTTAGAGGTGTGATAGAAAGCTGAGATGATTTGCAGATATCTGGCACCTGAAAAGAAAGTCTGTTTAAAAGAAAGGGCAACACTGGCATCATGCATCTTTGAAGAAAACGTCTGGCTATGTGCAAGAGAACTCAACCACTGGAGCAGCCTCATTCTGTTAAGGGAAAAAATCAGTGGCCTGATAAAATGAGATAGCAAGAATCATAGGATCATAGAATATCCTGAGTTGAAAGAAACCCATAAGGATCATCAAGTCTAGTTCCTGGCCCTGCACAGCAGCATCCCCAAGAATCACACAATGAGCTTGAGAGCACTGTCCAAACACTTCTTGAGCTCTCTCATGCTGGTGCTGTGACCACTTCCCTGGGGAACATGTTCTAGTTCCCAGCCACCCTCTGGGTAAAGGAACTTTACCTGATATCCAACCTAAATCTTTCCTGATTCAGCTTCACTTGGGTCCTGTTGTCGGTCAGCAGAGAGAGGAGATCAGTGTCTGTCCCTGCTGCGCCCCTCATGAGGAACCTGTAGACTGTGATGAGGCCTTCCCTCAGTCTCCCCTTCTCCAGACTGAACAGACCAAGTGACCTTATCTGCTCCATGTATGACTTCTCCTCAAGGCCCTCCACTATTCTTCTTGGTCTACTTCGGACACTCTTTAATAGTTCAATGTCTTTTATAAATTGTGTCACACAAAACTGCCCCCAGCACTCGAGGTGAGGCTGCCCCAGTGCAGAGCAGAGCAGGACAATCCCCTCCCTTGCCCAGCTGGCCATGCTGTGCCCGATGCCCCCAGGACAGGGTTGGCCCTCCTGGCTGCCAGGGCACTGCTGACTGACGTTCAACTTGCCATTGACCTCCGGGTCCCTTTCCATGGCACTGCTCTCCAGCCTCTTCTTGCTCCCCAGTCTCTCCATACATCCAGCGTTGTCCCTTCCCAAGTGCAGAATCTGGCACTTGCCCTTGTTAAACTTCACAAAACTAGTGATTTCCCATCTCTCTAATTTGACTGGGTGTCTCTGTAGGATGTCTGCTTTCAACAGAGATGAAGCAAAGAACTAGTCTACAGTGAGCAGACAATGAGATGGTAAAATCCTTCAGAGACAGTGTCCAGGAAAAATAGGAGAATGCTCCAGAGAGCAGAGATAGTCAAAGGCAGGATGCAGTGTGAGAAGAAAAATGAGCAAAAAAATAATACCAAAGAGAAATAGACGTGTCTGTTGCTAGCGCCAGAGCACCAGCAGAGCCTCATTAATGAGAGGAGTAAGAAGGCATGTTATGAAAGAGAACCAAACAGTGCTTGAAGAGAAAGCTGACATTAAGGGGAAAAAGCCACTGGTTGCTCTCCACATCAGAGCAGGCAGCCAGGTTCTTGCTATAGAAAACAAACTGTTTAATGTGATGGAGCTACCTAGTCTAAGAATGAAAAAATGAGGATTATTCCTGTCCAGAAAAACAGATTAAAAACATTAAAGAGTTTGAAAAGTAATAAGATACTTCTTGATGATTGTAGTATATTCAAACATACACAGATACACTACCTATTCATGAAGTTTGACATTACTTTTCCAGAAGGGTATTTCAGAGCCAGGTAATCATCAGAGAAAGCTGAGAGTCTCAGATAACCTCTACTCCCTGCAAAACACCACAACCACTTGAAACTTTCTATATGCTATGATCATATGGCTTTATATCAAAGCTTCACCTGCAGGTTAAGGAATACGCATAAACATCCATATTCCATCTGGGAACTCAGTTCGTAGTTGGTGGAAGCAACTGAAATGTTTGTTTTATGCTTGTGAGGAGACTGAAATTCTTGGAAAGGTTATGAAACCAGACGTTGCAGGAAAAGTGAGAAAATGTAGGAAAGGTAGGGTTAACTGGAATGAAAGCATTCTTACATTCAGAAAAGAGAAATGAGGGAGTGGGTTGTGCTGCGTACCCATTAAGTAGTTGATGGAATGAATTGTACTGTGGCAGCAAGAGTAAAATGAGTTCTTTTCTTATAAAGATTACCCCTAAGAAGGATGATAAAAACAGTATTACAGACTTTTCAGAGCTGGATATGGATCTAGCTAATAATGAGAGAAATGCATACAAAGAAATGGTGGAGATTGGAGCAGGAGACACAGGGAGAGAGGGATAGAAAGAGAGAGAGAGAGGAAACATCAGTTTCTCAAATACATGCTGGAGGGATAAAAAATCCCACCAAAAAACCTCAAACCACACAAAATAACAAACGTGGTAAGACCCAGACATTTGGGATAGAATATTTAGCAAACATTTTGACAAATAGTCAGTGGAACAGTGATGCTATTCTAGATTCGGATTACACGAGCAGCAAAAAATATAGAGTAAATACTCACAGAAAATAATCCTGGATTGAGTAGATGTGACAGATTTTGACTTTTTTAAACTGAAAGACTGAAAAATTAGGAGAAAACACTGTATGACTTTCTAGGTGTAAACGTAAAGAAACAGAGAAAGTTAGTTTGCAAAGCTAATGGGAATTAAACTCAGAGTTTTCATTAGGTAGGGGTAGAATTGCTTTAGGTATGCAGTAAAATACTCTGGATTTTTTACTAAGAAGGATGAAATAGTAAAGAATAAATACATTGCCTAGGAAAAATATAGAAAAGGAAGGAATTAGCAAGAAAATTGTATTTTTGTAGTTAAAATGTATAGAGAACGAAATGTAAATGAAACTGAGGTGGGACTTGAAAAGAAAATTAAAATAAATTACTGTAAGAGAATATGGAACAAACTTCAGGCGTTCACTTATGCATTAAGTATCTTCTGTAAAGCAATTTTGGAGGTCAAGACTCTGAGCCAGATGGTCCCTTCAAACTCTCCCTCTCCTTTCCACTCAATTTCTACCCTTTCTGTCTGGCAACATGAGGAGGAAAATTGTGGAAAATTAATTCTAACATTAGCTAGCTTTTGTCTCTGTGTCTGGCCCCATTAAGTCAGCCTGCAGACATGAATGTACCAACTTAGAATAATATTGCTAGCAGCATTGCCAGGAAATACTCTCCCATTTAGGGCCATAGGGTTCATTCTGATGCTAATGAATCCACTCAGTATTCAGCAGAATTGTCTGCATGATTCCAACAGCTCAGGTGTATAGCCAAGCAGATGCATGAACTGTTACTGTCCCTTTCCTTATGACAGATTGGAAAAGCCTACCCATGGTGGTCAAAAGGCACCTTTGAGGAGCTTCTGAGTGCACAAAACTTTCACAAAGCTTAGCTCTGTGTCTTTTCTTCTTCAGGATGCACAGTATCTCTGTCAATGATGCACAGAATCCCTGCTCGTGTGTCCATCAAGTAGTGTCCATCCTCATGTCATCAATTGACTGAGGGTCTTGCCCACCTGCTGCCGTTCTAAAAAGGAATAATTTCTTATCAACACACAATTCAGGCCAATATATACCAAGCTTTTCTTTGTACCAATTAACAGAGAGACTTTTAATACTTAGCAGTTTTGAGGGCTCCCACAGAATATTGAAACCAGGCACAATTCTCTTTGATTTGTGATTGAGAATTAGCAAGTAGCCAGAAACATCCTGATTTCACTTTGGATTGACAAAAAGACTGTGCATGTTCCCCTTACTGAAATAAGCACATTTTATCTATTACTCATCAACTGGGAAACTGCTCCCTACAGCTACTGTAAATTTATGCATGTATATATTATTTTTTCTTACAGTTACTGTGATCAGGAGCACAACATCGATTTTCTGGAATTAATACTGTTTCCACATACAATCTGGATGTACCATATGGTCATAATCCTCTTTATTAGTAGACAAAATCATAGCTGCTAGAATGGATTTATTTCAAGTGCCCTTCTGTATTTCACCAAAGATATGGTGCTCAGTAAGATGGGATACTTTTCAGAGAGGTTTCAGCAAAATTAGTTTTAGGTGAGATAGGATTTTTTGAGTGGACACAGGCCTCATGTAGTCCCAAAACATGCTAGGAGAAGTTTAATGAAAAAATATAGGTGGTAATTGAGGAAATGTCTCATTCTGCCTTGGAGAGTTTAAGGAAACACATTCTAATTAAACACCCCCTCCCCTCCAGCACCTATTTTTGTAGACTCAGCAAGTTTCCTGACTGTACTGGTGAATCCACTACTTTAATTATTATGTCTATTTAAACATATGCTAGATAAAAACCTCTTGTTAAACTGTAGTTCAAAAGCTGCTGTTCTGTTGTATGATTTATCCTCAACACCAAGTCTAAAACTAAAACTGCATTTTAAGCTGTAACGTAACTAGACAGCACTGATCAGCAAGATCATCTTCATTAGTGACTGTATCCTAGATTAGTCTCATCAGTGAAAGAATTGGTCACGACTGACATTTACAAGTGAATAACAGAACAAATAAAAATAAAAACATTCTACTCTCATTGTGGCTAGACAGACAACAAACAAATTTGGGATAAAATGTCACTAACATTTAAAAGAATTGATTGACTTGCTTTAGGGAATAGTTGCAGTGACAATCACTCCAGACAAAGATATCACCTCAGCTGAAATCTGCCACCTCCACACAAATGTCATAAGAAATACGACTATAGATGGCAGAAAACACTCTCAATAAGTGGAAGGGTTTAAACTGCCCTTTGACCTTTATATTTGCCTTGGAGAAACTGAAATAAACAACTTTAAGCTAGTGCACTCACTGCAAACTATTTTCCACTGTTTTACATAGCTTTGTCAGTTTATTTTAATGCTTTATCACTATAATAACTTTCATTTCTGGACTGCCTCAGAGGCAATGGATAATGATGTACTATGATGCCAAAAGTCATGCCTTAATGTTGACAGCTGATGTTTCCAATATCTTGCTTCCCAGAATACTTATACAATTATTCAAATCTCCTGGGTCAAGATTTGCTTTGTTAGCATATGTGTCTCACTCATTTTCAGATTCCTTCCTTCACAAGGAAATTGAATTTTATTAATAATATTTTTACAGGATTTATGTGAGCTTCCATTTTAACTCATGGTTGAAAATGCTTGGAGTAGAAAGAGTTGGAAAAAAAAATACCCTACCCTTAATAATTACCCTCCATGTTTTGTTAAAGGTTGAATGCAACTGAAATCTTTCTATGTTTGCAAATTTGGGATTAATTCTAATAATATTCTCAGCTGTAGGACTGTAGCAATCCTTTTTGGTTTTTATTCTTTAAAAGATATGAAGAAAAGTTTTCAGGAGAAAAATTTAGCATATTTAATATGTCCCCATGCTTGTACACATCTCACAATCTCAGAAAGAAAATGCATTCTCTTCTCTCATACTATTGAGCAGCGTGACTTTTCTGATTTATTTTTCCACTACTATTGAATAGTGCTTATTGAAACCAAAAAGCAACACTGAATTTTGAATATATGAATTCTGTACATGCAAATTGCCATCAAATCTAGGCTTGCTGACAAAGGTTTGGTATTATTCATGTCCGGGATTCTGCACTAGAATAGTTATTTCATATTAAATTTCTGAATGGCTATTCCCTGCAAACCTCTTGCTGCTGTATTGCTAATGCTCACTAGAAGCCAGCTGAATTAATCTTGAGCACAGAATAACCTTCCATAATGCCATATCAAGAATTTGCCACAGTGACATTCCTGATTCTTTCCGACAGTTGAATGACACACAGCAATGCTAATTCACAAAGTAATGCTGGGCACTTTTGTGCAATGTGACTTTTCATCTTCCCCACAACTGCTTGCTCACATTTTTTTTTCCATATTAAATTACTCGTATGCATAACTGATATAATCTCTTTTCTACATTCACATGTGTCTACAAGCTTTAGTTATTATCCTGTCTGGAATTAAATCTGGACTCCTCTCTTACAATGAAACAATTATTCTTGCATTTTATATCTCCCTACATTAGGTGTAAAGGAACACATTATGAAAATTGCTCTAGCCTAAATTAGGGGAGCTTTCCTAATTTCCATTCCACTACCCTTATATTCTGGATGAAAGATAGAGGTCTTGGTCTGCATCCAAGTGAAACAGTGGTGGCAATTACTGGCAGGTGCACATATATTACAGAATCAATATACTTTATTAAAGCTTTCCCTTAACTTGATTTTCTGAAGGTAAAGTTTTTAGTCATTTTTAGCACATGATGCAAGATCCATTTTTGTCCTTCTTTACTAAACGTAGGGTCTGGGACCTCCCTGGTGACTAATCTTTAAATATTCACTCACAACCCTTGTGGTGCAGCTTGTTGGACAGCAGAACAGGTGCATGATCCATGTGATACTCTGGAGAATGCTGAATCTTGGAGAGAAGGTTTGCAGCCACATCTGAGTGGAAATTTGTGACACTTGAGACTTCATATTTCCCATGAAGGTTTGCTTAGCTTTCAAGACAGGTCCAGTTCCGTTATATTTGTAGGATGTGTTTGTATGTGTCTCGATATTACAGTGGTTAAGATTAACGGCAGAAGTTACTCCAGAATCATGCTGTTCTAAGTGAATCTTGTAGACTAATAAAGGAAAAAGGGCTATGTGTTAAATAGGTCTGGTGCAGGCAAAGTGCTTCAAAGAGCCCTGCTTGACCAATCAGGTGTCAGAAGATATAAATTCATGGGTAGACAACTAAATATGAAAAAGGGGGTTGGATTTAGAGCATTCCCTGTGAACTTCTCATAAATCAGACACAGACAAAGAGTGCTCACACAGATTGCCTTGCTGCCTTTCGATGACAGTGTACTGAGAAAAATCATAGTGTGTGCTTTCAGCAGCCTCCAGCCTGTAGAGGAAGTATCTTCCAGGTACCTCCACAGGAGCCATTTGTGACAAATGATGTGTCCATTTTACATCCCTTGCTCTTCGGGAAGAGCAAGGGAGAGTCAGGCACATGGAAAATTGTAGTGTCCCTGATCGCAGAGCAGGGGGCTTGGTGCTGTGTGAGAGGGTCTTGTGCACAGACTGGAGGGCCTCTGCTGCAGTGGAATATAGGCTTGACTATAGCTATCAACATAATCTGGGACCAAGGAACAGTTTCATCTCTCAACTCTACTATGAAAAAAGAGTCCTGGTGACCTGTAGGGACAAACTCTTCATGCATGCTATTCCTCTATCTCCAACCTCTCTCCACACATCTACCACTCCTTTAGAGGGGAATATTATAAAATGGACATTTCCATCAGCTTCTTAATCAATTTCTGCCCCACAGTGAGTGAGACAATACATAAGTTTTGTATAACCAAGGTTTAAATTGAGGTTTTACAATGTACATTACTGTAATGCCTCCCTAATGCATTCATATTTATGGTTTCTTTCAGTTAATAATTCTAATCCATCCATCTGTTTGGAGAAAAAAAGCCAACAGAATCCAACCCAAGACCTAAAATATCTGATCACAGTGGAGAAGCGATGGACTCTGATACCACCTGATAACTTCTTCAATAACTGGGTATTAGGAGCACCAGCAAAGCATACTCCAGCTGCACCATATTACCCTCTGATGCAAACCCCAGAGCTGCTGCCTTGTATGTGTTGGCTGCCTTAGCATTTGTTCTTGACAGGGATTTCTGACTGACTGAAAATCGGCTATTGCAAAACACATGGGTCCCACAGATGGGATAGTAAAGCCAAAGTATTTTCTTTCTTTTAGAGTTTCCACCAATCCCACCAAGGCTGTGTGTGACATCTGCAGCTGCAGATGAGATACTTTTTAGTGGTTACTATATTTTCACTGTTGGCACCAGTCCCTACCATGCTGCCACATGTAACTTTTCAGTGGCTCCCTTTGTACAATGTGGGGTTTATCAAAGGCAAAGCCATGTTGTCATGAATAAATAATGTCCTCGTGGCACATGGTAATTTGTTTTGGTTCTCTATGAGTAAACTCCCGTAAAGGGACTTTTCTAATGTTCTGTATTTGTATAATAGGTTTCTCATGGCAGCTTTGAACACATGTAGTCAATTTAATTGATTATGCCTCTATTAAAAATAGTCATACAGCAGTGACAGTCTTGACAGCCCATCTGTAAACAACAGAAGCTATTTAAACCCAGCGCTATAATATTAATTAGTAAAAGACTATTTGTGGCTGCATATGAACCTCTTGAGTGAAATCATACTTTCACTACAGGGTGTACCGGGGGAATGGGCATGAAGTTGTCCTTTAGAAATCCTCCAGGCATAAGGATCACCTTTGCAAGGCAGGAGCCCATGGCAGAGGTGCTTTGATTTCGTTTTGTTGGCTGGTAGCCTTATGCTTATGGAAGCACAGGCTGGGATTTCTGCAGCATATGCCCCATCCAAGCATTGGCCTCTCCCTTTGGCCATTTCCTACCCCAAATGCCATTAGAGAGCAGAAGGGCAGGAATACAGGCACTTCCATTTCTGCTGGACTGCTACATTTCCCCTTTATATTATGGTGATATTTCTGGGCCAAATAAACTGACTTTATATGGGAGATTTGACTGGGATGTAGCTCACAGTAGCTATATTGTAACAGTAAAAAACAAGCCTTACCCCTGCATCTCTCTCAGGTGCAGTATCATTCTTTTCAAGGAGAAAAGATGCTACAAAAAGAAAGGGTAGGACTGTGAATAGCTTTAATTTGACAGCTCCCTTGTCACCACTGCAACAACAATGATTTATGCTGGTTGAGAGTGTAGGCCACTGAATTCTTTCTTGCATAACTAAGAAAAGATTTCCCTCTTAATCTAATTGCTTCTTCCCTCTTTACTCTCCCTTTGCTCTAGAGCTTCTGTTTTGAGTGGATTTTAAGGCTTATTGCAGATAAGATGCAAGTGAACAGACAGCATGTTAAAAAGAGAAGCTTATGTCAAGTATGGAGCAAGCACTCCTGGAAAGCTACTGCTTTGTTTCCTGAACATAAGCTAAGGGACCAGTCACACTTTTGAGCCCAAGCCTCAGAGGTGCTAATTATCTGTGAAACCCATTGAAACATGATGAGTCAACAGAAACTTTCAGGATCTAGCCTTTATATCCGAAATAGCTGTTTGAGAGGATGCCTTCTTTTTCTCCAAGATACTTTTTTCAGTGTTGAAGAAAGCCATAGTTTAGTGATAATACTCTAAATTACTTATTTTCTATTTAATTTTGATTCTTTGAAAATATTTTTGGCATAATTCCTCTGTGTGATTTATCTGAAATAAATGAGAGGGGACATACCTCATACCTAAAGGACATTCTCTCAACCCCTTCTGTGAGGTACTGATTGATACTATAATATGGATCAATACTTCTATTATGAGTACAGTATGAAGTGATAAGCAATATAATTGATGAGCAATTTCCTCACTATTTTAAATATTTATCTTTTTTTGAATACTATGGAGCTGTCACATTACTTATAAAGTCACTAGTTATGATATATACTTGTGTAGATGCATTCTTGGGTTTTTTGGTCACTTACATAAGCCAGGATAATTCAGCAAAACTTTAATTTTTTAATTTATTTATTTAATTTTTTTAGAAATTTGAGCCTATCTTACTTCTTTTGACTTATTAATTTAAAAGAATCAGAAAATTTATCACAGATTGCCACTGTAACATACCATTCCACTTAAATCCACTTTAGCCATCACAGGGATTATTTGTCCATTAATGGCTGACAGCTATGAGGGTGCATCCGGCACTTAGAATTTCTGCTTGCTTCTCACTTTCAGCAATGACTTCATTCTGAACATTTTGACAGTGTAGAATTATTCAGTGTAAAAAACACTTTCCTATACTTGTCCAGCAGTTGCTGCAGTCTATCATCACAGCATATGCAAACTATTGCATTTTAAAATGTTTATAGACACAAGTGGTCTAAATTTGTGCTTTCCAAGAGGTGCCTAAACAACAGTGAAACTTTGTCTCCTAAAATCCTTGTGGTTACAACAAATATCCAAAATGCAGTGTCTGTTTGGTATTATGCCTATTGGTTTAACCATTTTGCTGAGACATGCCAAGAACTCTAATGGCTCTTCTTATTTCTTTTACTTCTTAGAAGCAAAACTATTCTCTGTATCATTAGACTTTTACCATTATTAGACTTTTATCATTAGAAACCTGAATAACCGACAGTATATTTTTGGTTGATTTGTTGTTTTTTGTTTTGCCTCTGGTCTATCAGTGCTATAAGGCGCGAGGTACACACTGACAGGGCTAAGAGTATTTTTTCTTTGTCGATCTAGATGCTTTACTCAACACAACATTCATTTAAACTTATATGTTACCCACATTTTGCCATTAAGATTTCTACTTATTTTTGGGCACTTTGCCCCCGCCTTTCCACTTTAAGCCCCTGTCATATTTAATTACCCAACTCATCTGTCAAAGGGCTGCAGTTTCTACTTTTTAGTCAAAAGCTTGCCAACGACTTTTCCTGAGAGAATGTGTGTTGCAAACTAAGTCAATATTTTATACAAACAGCTGTGGCAGAGGTGTGCCTTGAAGGTTGCTGCACAAGGAGTGGAGCAGCTGATCAGGCTGCTGGCCAGGGCCAGCTGCACTGAGGTGAAGGTTTTCAAAGGTGCCCTAGAGCTGGACACTCAGATCCTAATTAAAAGTAATGTTTGGGGCATATATTTACTTTTTTTCTCCTTTGAAACCCTAGTTTACCTGATGTATTTCGTCGAAGTTAATTTTGAAGGGTTCTGTACACATAAGTAATGTCAGTATATTTAAATGAATGCTCTTAAATGAATTTGTAACTGTATTTATTTTTGTACATCCCCATCAGTGGAGGCAGTTATTTACTCCCTGCTCCTTACTACTCCTGAATGTCAGTTAGGAAACCTGTGTCTGTCCTAGCTGGTATTTCATGTTCCTATGTCAGAAGGATATCTCCTCTCCTCTCCTCTCCTCTCCTCTCCTCTCCTCTCCAGAT